>JALPQD010000030.1:7722744-8080613 GCA_023101885.1 Typhlomys cinereus
CTGCCTTTGCTTCCTTCTGTAATTCCTTCCTCTGGGGTCTGTTTGTCTTGGGCTCTCTCTGTCTCCCTATGGGGAGCTATTTCCAACAGAATGGTTAAATATAATCATCTGACTCTGCTGCAGTTCAGCAGGTGGGGGTAGGGGGTGGGGGGTGGGGAGCATGAGTAGTCTGTGAAAAGCATAGGGAGAGGTTGGAGATGCAGGGCTTGGATGGGCGGGCTTCTGGACTCCACCCACCTTGGCAGTGGTTAGAGCCTGATGATTCTCTTGCCTAGACTGCTTGGACTGCTTAGGTCCAACAAGCCTGTAGAGGCCGTTCATGAGACCTGCTCAAGTTCTCAGCCTCAAAGCATCTGGGCTGCTCAGGTCATTGTTCATTTAAAGTTAATTCAGAGGGTTGGGGAGATGGCTCAGGTGTTAAGCCTCTGACTCAAAGCAGAAGGTCCTGAGTTTGAATTCCAGATCCATGTAAAAAAAGCCAGGCAGAAATGGTGCTGGCCTGTATTCCAGCCCTAAAAGGGCCAGAAACAAAAGCAAAGAGGAGGTAGCGCAATTCAGGGTGATTCTCCATGTCACTCTTGGGACTTCGTAGTCACACACAGTGCCCTCTCATACACACAAGACACACACACACACACACACACACACACACACACACCACACACACACCAAAGAGAAAGAAAAGAGAAAAGAAAAGAAAACTAATTCAGTGGAACGATTCCCCGCTGTCAGATTTAGGGGAGGAGGGAGGGGCATCTAGCTCTTCCTCAATGCCAGGAGAGATTGATTTGGTGAAGTACTCAGAGAGGGGAAAGATGAAGGAAGCTAATTTGGTTTGTATCAGTAAGAGGTGTCAAACAGATGCTTTTGGGGGGGGGTTCAGGAGTGGTGCGTGTTAAAGCCACTTCCCCTACACGGGGACTTGGACGTTCCCTTCCTCAAATCATGGAGGAACGCAATAATGTAATGTTGGCTGTGACCTGGTAGGAAAATGAAGACTCAGACCCCCCCCCGTGCTGTCAAAAGGACCCTGCCTAGACTCACGCCAGAGGGAGCACGGTGCAGTCACAGGATGAATGGCTGGGTCAGTCTTTGCTATAAAAAGCATCAGAAACCCTCACATGCACCCTATATAGACATAGACGTGTGCCCAAGTGAGGCCACGTGGGGCTTAGGCAGGTGTCTGACAATGCCGGGGACTTGTGCCCATGAGATAGTGTGATAACTGAACAAAGCTGGGCACAGAGCTAGAAATGTGCTTAGAGAACCTCGGGCAGGGGTCCTGGTATCAGGAGTGGGGTGGGAGATGAGGTATGGAGAAGCAGAGTGTTCTGCTCATGGCGGGATCCACAAATGTTCCTTGTCATCTCTTTGCACAGACCTGATGCCTCCTGAGACAAGTCAGGTCTCCAAGCCCAAATGTCCTTTCCAAACAGCACAGCTGCTACACTGCTCTGCACTGGCCAGCAGGTAGCTCTGCTAGCATTTGCTCATTGGGATTGTCTGCCAGCAGTGTGTATATGAGAAAGAGACAGAGGAAAGAGAGAGAGAGGGAGGGAGACCTACCCTGGATTCTCTCCTTCTTAACAAACTCAACTCTGCCTTAGATGAGGACATAACTAAGGGGACACTTTCAAGCACAGTTCTCCATAAATTGCAACCAGAGGCACAAACTCACCACGTGGAATTGAATGTGAGGGTGGGGGGGTAGAGATGTGGACTGGGGCTCAAGGCATCAACTGGATGGGTGTGGTCACATACACCTGTAACCTCAGCTATTTGGGAGGCCTGAGGCAGAAGGATGGTTTAAGCCCACAAGTTTGAGACCAGTGTAGGTAACATATGTAGATACATGCGCACGCAAACACACACACACACACATACACACCTGTCTGGGGACAAATTAGAGAAGATCTAGTGACAGTAGGTCATGAAATAAAAGGCTGGAGAGTTTGTTACTTGAAAGACGAGTCACCAGTAAAGAGGTTGTCACAGGGTCACTGTTGCTTTCTTCTCTCCAGGTGAACCGAGTTGAAGCCTTGGGTTGGCAGCTGGTCGACCAACCCAGTTTGGTTGATCAGGACAAGAATGGCCATTCTGCTGAGGGGTTTGATGTTTTCAGGAACTGGGGAGTGGGGTCTAGGGAGAAGAAACCTGGAGACCATGAGAACTATCCTTAAGGACTAGAAAGGACCCCAGGGCAAGAGGGCAGGTCTAGACCCTACTGTGTGCTCCAGGGAAGACTGAGGGGAGTGGGCAGAAGTTACTAGATTCTAACAGGCAGAACTGTCTAATAATAGAGAGGGGGCCCTGGGGAGGAAGAAGAATGTTGTAGTCTAAGTGCATGGGAGGAGGACCTGTCTCGAGAGCAGGTCTAGTTCCTGCCTCCCTCCATGATGTTGATTCTCTGGCTGTCACACCCAGCAGAGCCCAAGGCTAAGCTGCTTCTCAGCGTGATCTTTGTCCAGTTCGGCATCATAAGTCTTTGCTTCTTGAATCTGTTCCGCAGTCAGTGAATGAATGCCCCTGCCTGTCCTTGCTTCCCAGCCCGGAGGAGCTGGTGGGACAGCCCACTCAGTCATGGCTCTGCAGCATTCCAAGGCCCAGGTTGTGCTATCCTTGAGGGGCATCCGTTTACACTTGGAAGCTCCTTTCCTTTCCTTTTCCTTCCTTCCTTCCTTCCTTCCTTTCCTTCCTTCCTTCCTTCCTTCCTTCCCTCCCTCCCTCCCTCCCTCCTTCCTTCCTTCTTCCTTTCTTTCTTTCTTTCTTTCTTTCTTTCTTTCTTTCTTTCTTTCTTTCTTTCTTTCTTTCTTTCTTCTTTTTCTCTCTCTTTCTTTCTCTCTTTCTTTCCTTTCTTCCCTCCCTCCTTCCCTTTTTTTTTTGGCATTTCTAGAGCTAGACACTTGTTGTGTGTGTGTGTGTGTGTGTGTGTAGTGGGTCTGTGCATGCATGTAATAAGATCCACTTTGAGTGTTTCTATTGCTCTCTACCTCTTAAAATATTTATGTATTATTATCATGTCAAGTGTTATATATATGATACATGTTGAGTGTGGGTGTGTGCATGCTATGATGCATATGTGGAGATCAGAGGACAACTTTTCAGGTAGGCATTGGTTCTCCTCTTCCACTATAGGTTCTAATGAATATACTCAGGTTATTAAGTTTGCACAGTAAGCATTTTTATCCACTGAGCTATATTGCTGGCCCATCCACCTTTTTTGAGACAGGGTCCCTGACTGAACCTTAAGCTCACTGATTGGCTAGACTGACTGGCCAGTAAGATCCAGGGATCCTCCTGTCTCTGCCTTCCAGCACCAACATTACAGGCATATACTGCCATACTTGGCTTTGCTATAAGTGCTGGGGATGTGAATTCAGATCCTCATGCAAGCACAGCAAGATTTCATCCACTGAGCCGGCTCTCTAGCCCCTGACTTGTTACTGTGAAACAGTATCATGCTAGTAAGCTGTCCAGACTTTTGCTAACTCTGCACTCCAAGCAGACCTTGAACTTCCAGCTTCCTGTTTCCGGCTCTTAAGTAGCTGCAATCGCAGGCCTGGCTCCATCTCCTTCTTTATCACATTCACTGGCAACTTGGCTTGATCCACTGACCCACATGTCAGAAGGAGAGAACCAGTTTCCAAGAGTTGTACTCTGACCTCCCACACAGGTGCCATGACACCTCTCTCGCTCTCTCTCTCTTTCTCTCTCTCTTTCTCCCTCCCTCTCTGAAATAAATAAAAAAATTTAAAAGTGAGTTTGCCTTGCATTCCAGTATCTGTTTGATCTCTGAAGGTGGCGTCTCACAGTGAAGGCACATGAAGATGATACGTGTCCTAGCAAACTCTTAAAACTATCTCCCAGGTCAGAATGGTGCACATCTCTGTCACCATAAACTAGAACAAAAACCTAAAAAAAAAAAAAAACCCTATTTCCTGGGAGAGGAAAGATTTGAAATATTTGCCTCATTGTTCCTGAAAGAAAACTCATTCCTGGGCTCTGATTCTGCATTCCAAGGCCACTTGATGTCAACCTGCCAAAGGCTCAGCCTCAGACAGTCTGAGTTCCTGACAAAGGGGAGCACTCCGGATGAAGACTCTGGTCTGGGTGATGAAAGCCACATCATTTCCAATGCTCACCACTCCCAGGCTGGTTTCCCCTGTCTCTGATTCCTCTAGCCATCACCCCCCTTCCCGCCTCGTTGGGACTTCCTCTACTGGGGCTCCAGTGGGACTTTCGACCTGGTTAGAATGGGGGAGAAGAACCTTTCCCTCCTCCTAGGTAAAGCCCAGAGCAGTCTGAGCCAGTTTTGGTTCCTCTTCTTCACATCTCTTTGGTGAAATGAGACAGTGTATGTGTGTGTGTGTGTGTGTGTGTGTGTGACAGGCTCTGTAGTCTGTGATGCTATGGTCACACTGAGGTCATGGTTCATCGTGGAGGCAACGGTCAGTGAGGACGGGCCAGGTTGATCTTGCTCCGTGGCAGCCCTGTCTCCTGGTGGATGGGCAGGGTGGGTTTAGCTGGAGATGTAGCTCATGACCAGCCTGTGTGGATGTTCAGTTTAGGTCCCAGTTCTGTTCAGAGGTGCCCAGCTGAGGACATCTGGTTTGAGGACTGAAATGAAACAACCCATGACGGTTCTCCTAGGCAGGGTCTTCTTTTTTTTTAATTTTTATTATTATTTATTATTTATTCAATTGTGGGTATATGCGTGTGTGCGTGTGTATGTCTGTGTGTGTGTAGAACCATGGATGAATTCGGGAACCACCATGGACCACCTCCACCTCCTCCTTGTTTACTCTGCCCCGGGATTCACAGGCTCCGCCCTACCAGGACCAGAAGCGCAGGCCGCCCCCGCTTCCGCCTGGCGTCTATATGTGGGGTCTAGGATCCGAACTCAGGACCTTCCGCCTGCAAGGCAGAGGCTTAACCCTGAGCCACCTCTCCAGCCCCCTAGGCAGGGTCTTCTTTAGGTCTGCACAGACCTGCCTCGCAAGCAGGGCAGTGCCACAACACACTTACCCTGGGCACGTGGTTCTCAGCCATCTGGAATTTTTGTTTGGATCTGCACTAATGAAAATCAGCTGCCCAAACTGAGATGAGGCATTTAAATGGCAAATTTGATCTTTTAATTCAAGAGGCTGAAGAGGTGGACAACACTTGGCTTATGCCAAGAACCCCATTTCTCAACCCAAAGTCATAGTGTAGGAACTGGGAAAGTGAACCAGCACACAGCTTAGTCAAGAGCATGGAGGCAGGAATAAAAAGCAAAAGGAATGGAAAGAAGCCTGACGGACTCCAGGGAAGAATGGCCAGCTAAGACCTGAACCATCCTGTAAGTCAGGAAATACTTGTTGGAGAATGCAGCTGGGCGGCAGAATGCTTGCCTAGCATGCACGCCACTTTAGGCTCCAATCTTACAGCAGCCAAGATGCAAAATCATCTTCTGCAACCTAGGGCATCTGTGCTATGACCAAGTGGGACAGTTTGCTAATGCCACTCATGGTGAAGCTAAAGGAGATGGTCTGTGATCTTGAGGGGCAACGAGCCCAGGGTAAGTGTGCTGTGGCGCTGCCCTGCTTGCGAGGCAGGTCTGCGCAGACCTAAAGAAGACCCTGCCTAGGAGAACCATCATGGGTTGTTTCATGGGAAGTTAAGTGAATACAACATGGACTTGATTGAAGGGCTCCAGAGCCAGGAGGGGTCCAGGATTCCTGGGCCCTTAGCTATAATCTGATTGAGTGGTCCAGGCACACTCAGATACCTGAGGATCTTTGGTTTGATATGCAGCAAGTCTCCAGGCTTTTCTCTTTGGAATGCAGGTTTGCTTACTGTCATACACACGTCCCCCTGCCACAACCTGTCTCTAGTAGGTCATCAGTAAGATGAGACGTGCACTTAAGGGAAACTTTTGAGGTTTCTCAGAAGTCAGGAATGGTCAGGTCTCTAGGTGCTTACAAAGGCATTCAACTGGGTCAGGGTTGGTGGTCAGTTTGAGATTTGAAGGCAGAAGACACCAACTAACCTAATCAGGAGTGGTTAGAGCAGTCACAGAGACCCACTGTGTTTATTGCCAGTGAGGTCTTTAATTTGATTTGGGGTTCAGCCCAGATCCTGCAGTTAGACTCAGGGCTGGCTGTTGTATGAGTGCCACTGGGCAACTATGTAAGGCCTGCACTTAAAGGAGCTCACACTTACTTTAATGCTCCACTGTTGCCAACCTGATATTTTTTTCTTTCTGGTTGGTTGGTTTGTTTGTGACAGGGTCTCTCTATGCAGGTCAGGCAGCCCCAAACTCACAATCCTTTTGCCTTAACCTCCTGAGTGCTGGAATTACAGATTCATGCCAACCTATTTTTCTTTTAAATTTTTGATAGCTTTTCAATGAGGGGGCTCTGCATTTTTATCTTGCATTGGACTCACAAGCTTTTAGCAGGTTCTGATTAGACATATGGATCAGATAGATGGACTGACTTTACTGGGGTTGGACTGGAGGGCCAGACTTGCTACAGTGAGCTTCAGCTCTCGCGTTCCACTGACATTTCTAGCTTGGGACCTGGGCAAAAGAACTTCTCCCAGCAAGCCTGGGAACAGGTGGGCAGAGTTACAAAATAGACTCTATTGCGGGGGGGAAGGGGAGTGAAAGAGTTGGGTAACACTTCACGGTGTATCTAGGGCAGGAGAGTGGGTAGAGACGAGTCTCCAGCTTTCATGATCTGGGCAGAATACGACTCAGACAGATGCTCTCACTCAGAGAGAGAAAGGACCATGAGAAAGCTTCCAAGTAATCAGTCCTTGTTTTGCCTGTAGACTGGAGCCCTGGTGACCCCTGGTTGAGTTACTTCCCATACATAGCCTTTGGAAATCCAGTTACTATGCTTCTTTGGGGAGACTTGGGTGGGCCGCACCTTTTACCCATCCAAGAAACTCTTGTCTTTAGAGATACCAGACCCTTGTAGTATCCTCCCTGGCACTGTGATGCTTCTAGGGTGAGCACAATTTAGCACCCTCTGCTCCCTGACTCTGGCCCACAGGGATCTTTGATATCATCTTGTCTTACACTTCTTCCAGTCACACAAAACCATTGTCTAACAGTTTCCAGAGAGTAACTGGTTTCAAGGACAAAGTTTCAACTTCTCCATCCAACCTAGACTATTGTACCCTACTGATCCAATCATACAGCAAGAGATGACGACTACACCACCACCTCCCTTTTTGAGACAGACGCCCAGGCTTGCTTCCAACTTGTTTTGTAACAGTGAATGACCTTGAATGTCTCATCTTCCTGCTTCCACTTTCCAAGTGCTGGGATTACAGGCATGCACCATCATACCCAGCTTATGTGGTGCTGGGAATGAAACCCAGGGCTTCATGTATGTGAAGAAGGTACTCTGTCAGCTGGAGTACTTCCCAAGCAAGCAATAATAGGATGATTAATCGATTAGTACAGTCAGCCTCCTGATATTAAGAAAATCTCCAAAAAACTTTGGGGTCTAGTCCCTTTTTTCAATCCAAGAAGATGAGGAGAAGACCAGCGGTGGGGTGGGGGTGGGGTCTCCAGTGAAGCACAGGGAGACAGAACCTTGTATTCCCAATCACACGCAGGTCCGGGACTCTAGGGCCCCCACTTCTCTCTGAGGGGTGTCTAGTAAGGGCAACAACTTTACTTATCTGCTAGGAAGGCAGATAAAAACCTAAAAGACTTGTGCTGACAGATGGCTCTGTCTAAGGTCTACAGAGGGGTTAAGATGGGAACCTCAAGATATCCTCTCTCCCCTGGTACAAAGTACTTAAAATTCCCAGCCTAGGCAACAGAGAGCCATATTCTCCTACTCACCAGGTCCTCCAGGTTGTAGTTGATGAAGTCCATTTCCAAAGTTAGCGGATAGCTCATGGCTGAGGCTCTGGGTCACCAGACTGGTTGCTGATGCCAAGGCTTGGCGTCCAGTGCCTATGGAGAGGTGGCAGGCGTCGGCTGCAAATTTAAACAAATGAGTTGCGTGCCGTCTCCTGGGGCTGCTCAGGGCCTGTTGCTTGTCTCACAACTTGACTTTTTTTTTTTTTCCACTGGCCTTTTCTGTTTTTTTTTTTTTTCTTTCTTTCTCTTTTTTTTTAAAGAAAAAAGGGAAAATCCCCCACAGCATCAGCGCTAGTCAAGCATTTCAGTGTCTTTCCTGGCAATGGTACCTGTACTGGGGCAGGGAGCTAGTTTGAAGGCAGCGGTCCACTGCGGCTCGCTGGGCCTCTGTAAGAACACAAACTGACATGGGAAAGGAGGACAAGCGAGGAGCTCGTCCAGGCCACCTCTCCTCCAGGACACCCCTCAGCCTTCACCTGCCTCACCACCCAGGTCACCAACCATTCTGATTTGCCCACAACTGAAAGAAAGTCCCCTATTCTGGGAAATCCCTCAGTCCTGGGCAAACCACGGTCAATCGACTCCTTACTATCACCCTTTAGCCCAACAGACCTTTTCTGTCTTCGCCTCTAGTTTAAAAGAGATGGGTTAGCATTTTCCCAAAAAGAACAACCCCCTGCCTGACTGGCAGAGGGCAAGAACCACCAAATGAAAGTATAGCATGAACATGAGTCACGAAGTTGTTTGACGACAACAGGGTTCCCCTACAAATGAGCTAGGTTGGCATGTAAATGATTCATACGTAGACTGCCTGCCTGGAGAGAGCACTGACAAACCCTCCATGGGATAAGCAGAAAGGAAGACTACTCACCCCGGATCCTGCCACAAGCCAGTGGCAGTTATAATTTGCATCCAAAAGTTTCCTCGCTGTGCATTCAGCTCTCTCTGAAGCCCCCCAGGGGCCGGGGGGAGGAGGGTGGCTGCTTTCACAGGCTTCACTGTGCCTGACCCTGTCCCCTGTTCTGCCCCAGCCAAGGGCTTCTTCTTGTCCGTTCCCCACCCCACCCCTTGTGGGTCATGTCTTTGTGGGTTTCCTTCATAAGAAGGCTGTTGACAACGGTGTAAATGTGGCTGCATACAGGCTAGAGAGCTGGCTCAGCAAGTAAAGGGGCTTCTGAGGGGGATCTGAACGGGATCCCCAGAACCTACATGGTGGAAGGAGAGAACCGTCTCTGTCTCGCTCCTCTTTGTTATTATCTCTCCTTCCAAGCCAGATCACCACACACTCCTGACATTCAGTTGCTTTGCTCCACCCTTTCAATTAGCCCTCCCCCTAATTCCAGTCAAATTACCTGTCACCAGGATCCTAGCTAGCCTCTTAGGGTTCCCCTTCACCATTTCTCCAGCAGTCACCTTTCCCCCTTTCTTATGGTCCCAGCCTTCCCCTCAACACATACGTCTTTGTCAGCATGAGGAGTTTCAGACTTTCTCTACTGTTGCGGTTTTTTCCCCCTCTCTTCTCTATCCACTCCTTTCAGAAACTCCCTTTTGAGGACAAAGAATCCCAAGATGAGAGGCTGGAGCTCCGTTCCTGAGTATCTGGTCCCAACCCTCCCAGGACGATGGTCTGTCAGCGCTTCCTGTGGTTCAAGCTTGCTGAGCACTGATGTCTCCTTCCACCTTCTGAAACGTTCCTGCCCCTCTGAAGCTCCCTGGCAGACACAACTTAGGTTTCGCTGCTTTTAAGCACACTGAGGACGAATCTCCTAGGAATGGAAAGGGACATCGAAGACAAATCCGATCTTTACTCTTACCCTGCCCCTCAGTGAATACAAGATGTTGTCAATACCAACACGTATCCAGGTAGTAAGTTTGCTCCTTTCAAGAGACCCCATCTCACTGAATGTGGTAGTGACTTTTTGTCATCCTGATGCGTGGAGGCTGAGACAGGACGATTGTTAATTCAAGGAAAGACTAGCTCTCATGGTGAGATCTGTGAAAACAAAATGGCGGGGCGTGGGGGGGGGAGAAGAGAGATTCCATACAAAGTGGTTTTGGTGTTTAGAAACTTGGTTCTCAAACTGAGTCAAAATACACCTTCCTGCAACTCATCTCCAGCAGTCCTGGCCCCAGGGCAGAGCATACTTTTAATCAGTGACCTTTGGAGGAGGACACCACAGGATCACATACCCATGACTCTCTGGTGCACCCCCAACCCACATCTCGGAGTCTTCAATCATTTTTTCTGAACTTTATTCATTTATTTTGCACATATACGTGTATGTGTGTGTGTGTGTGTGTGTGTGTGTGTGTGTGTGTGTGTGAGAAGGCATTGTGTGTCCCTGTGGAGGACCAAGGGTGACTTCAGGAATCACCCTGAATTGCTTCTACCTCCTTGTTTCGTTCTGGGATTTCTCAGGCTCTGCCCACTAGGGCCGGAAGTGCAGGCTGCTGCCCTTTCCACCTGGCATTTTTATGTGGGACCTGGGATCTGAATTTAGACCTTCTGCTTTCGAGGCAGAGTCTTAACCCCTGAGCCATCTCTCCAGCACTTCAACCATTTTTCAAAGACCTGGTTACTGGGTCCCTCATCAGCATGTTATGTGACTTTTTAGTGATTTCTAGTTAATGATCCAGAAATTCTCTGACTAGGACAAACCATACAAAGGCAAGAGCTTCCTTGTTCAAAACTCCAAATTTATTTATTTATTTTTATTTTTGCGCATGAGCAAATGTGTGTGTGTTTCTGTGTGTGTGTCTGTGTGTGCCTATGGAAACCCAAAGGTGACTTTGGGAATCACCCTGGATTACTTCTACCTCCTCTTTACTTTTGCTCTGGAGTTTCACAGGCTCTGCCTTCCAGGACCAGAAATATAGACTAACTGCCATTTCCACCTGGCATTTTTACATGGGATCTAGAATCCGAATTCAGGACCTCCTGTTTGCAAGGCAGAAGCTTAGTCCCTGAGCCTCCAGCTCTGGAGACTCCAAATAGCTACAATTAACATGTAGGCTCCTGCTCTTCTCGACAGCATGCGCAATGGTCTTGTGTACGTCATAGTCCATTATGTATCCCACAAAGGGAAACTTTGCCATCTGGAGGAATGCGATGAAAATATAAATAAGTCACCCTTGGTTCTGGCCAAATCTTGACAGAAACTCTTAAGAAGACTCTCTCCCCAAAAGACAAATAAGCAAATAGAATCCTGCTTCATGCTATCAGTTGCCAACTCTTCACAAATGCCAGGGAAGACTTGGTGGACATAGTAAGGCTTGGAGAGAGTGGAAGCCTGAAGGGCCCAAAAGTGGAGTGTACACCTGGTAGACAAGGAGGATGAGATGAAACAAATGGTAAAGAACCGTGCCATCTGGGCATCGTGTGGTGGGCAGTCAATGTGGCAGTGTGGTAATGATGGGGATGATGATGATCTAGGAGACTGGCATGTGCTCTCAAAAAGATGGGAATTCCATTTCCCATGCCGTGTTGCAGGCCCAGAGGAAAGGTTGGGGACAGGTTCAGAACTCCGCACTAGCAGCAGCAGCAGACCCTGGCCAGTGGTTTCAGCAGAGGTGGTGTGGCCGGCAGTGAGGGAGTCTGCCTGCTGCTGTCTCTACTGCTGACCCGAGCCCTAAGGAGCTATTACCTAAGGAGCTGTTACCTAAGGAGCTGTTACCTGACTCCTGTCTGCTCTCTCTACTTCCTGGTGCATCTTGCACTCTGGACCCATTCAGATGTTCCTTCCAGTCTCTTTGGATGCAAGGATTTTTTTCCATTTATTTATTTATTTGGGAGAGGGAGAAACTAATTAGATATGAGTATCAACTTGACAATTGAAGGCTGAGTTCTGGGCACATCTGTGAGGACTTAGTAGTTAAGGCAAGGTTTAAGCAATCCTGAGGGAGAGCATCTCTAATTGATGTGGGAAGATTCAGCCCGTAATAGGTTGGACCATTCCCTAGGCAGATGGATAGGATGGAGGGAGCTGGGTCATCAGTTTGGCATACTTCAACATACTTTGGCAGTCTTGCTGTCTGGCAAATGAGGTTTGCCACTCTTTCTCAGCAATCCCTGTGGATATGATACGGCTAGTTCCTGTGGCTGTTGGTGTTGGTATGAACTCTCCTGCCAAGCTGAACTACAAAATGTAATGGGAAATTGTAAGTAATAGTAAAACCCTCTTGTTTCGTTAAGGTGTTTGGCTGTGAATTCATCAGCAACATGCAGGCAAACTGGGGGAGGGGAGGGAGAGAGATAGAAAGAGAGACGGAGAGAAAGAGAGAACAGGCATGCCATGGTACATAGGTGGTGGTCAAAGGACAACTTTTCTTCCACCATGTAGGCTTCTGGGGATTGAACTCAGGTTGCCAAGTTTGCAAGTAATGAGTCTCACCCACTGAATTATCTCACCGGCTCTGACTGCAAGGCTTCTGGGTCATTCTAGCCATTAACCTTTGATGGCTAACGCTTTGCTCTAAGTGGGTAAAAACCTCCTGGTCAAAAGTTCTGAGGTTGCCTTAGCTGCCTCTTAAATGTTTCTCCCAAGGCCATAGAAGTTAACAGCTTGGCTCCTAGCCTGTGACATTATTAAGAAATGGTGGTGGACTGAGGATGTAGTTCATTTGTTAGAGTGCTTGTGTAATGTGTTCTCTAACACCACATGAAACCTGGTATGGGGGTACATCCCAGTTATCCCAGCACTTGGGAGGTAGAGGCTGGAGGATCAGAAGTTTAAGGTCATCTTTGGGCTGTAGTAGTGAGTTTGAGGTGAGCCTGATCTATGATATTCTGTCTAAACAAACAAACAAACAAACAAGCAACAACAACAAAAAAGCAGACAAGCCAACAAATAAATGGAGGAAACAAGATTACTTTAAAAGGTGGGCCCTAAAGCTCAATGTGGTAATGCATGTACCTGTGATTCTAGCACTAGGGAAGGAAGTGCTGAGGTTGGAGATTGTTGTAAGTTTCAGAGTCAGCCTGGACTCTACAGCAAGATATTTTCACATAAACCAAACCCAGAACAAAAAAAAGGAAGGGAGTGGTTAGGCCGTCAGGGAGTGTGCTTGAAGGAAATCACAGACCCTCTTCACGCGTACTATTACTAGAGAGATGGGCTCCCATGATACTTATTGCCACAGGCCCATGCAGTGGAGCCGATTGGGCCACAGTAAACCTCTTGGTAAGCTGGTGATTGTAGGTAGTTGCTATGGTAGCAGAAAGTTTTACATCACTAGATGACCTTTTAGTTTTAAAGTTTATATATTTTTTAATATATATTTTTATTTTTTCCTAGTTTTACAAGCATATTGAATATTTATCCCTGCCTCTCTCCTTCCCCCTTCTCATCCTCCTGCTCTCCCTTCATCAATTCATGTTGCTCCCTCCCATCCTGTCTGTCTGCTTCTATGGGCCCCAGTGTTCCCTCTGACTTGTCTACTCTTATGGGGGTTCAGGCCTCTAAGACATACCAGGCTCCATTGATAAGGGCATTCCCCTTCACCCATCCAGCCTTAGTCCCCAAGGTTTCCACTGCTAGTCTATGGGGACATGTCGGTATGTCAGTCTTTATGCATATCTGGTAAGGACAAGTCTTATGGCAGTGAGCTCCTGGATACAGCAGCCCTATCTTGAATGGAGCGTCTTGTCCAGCGGTGGGCTGCCCCATCTTTAGGCTCTTACAATCTTATTGCCCCCTCTTCCTCAAGGTTCTCTTAAAGCTTATATTTTGATTTTGTAAGTGTACGTTTGCTTGAGCGTGCAAACATGCATGCCTCAGTGGCATGTAGAGGTCAGGAGGTAAGACTTCAGGAGCTGGTTCTTGCCTTCCACCTTGTCAAGAGAGGCAGGGTCTCTCTTGTTTCTGCTGCTGTACTTGCATTACCCCACGTTAGCTGGCCTGTGAGCTCTTGGCATGATTGTCTCTGCCTCCCATCTCCCCATAGGAGTGTGCTGGCATTAAAGGAACCTGTGCTACTGCTTCTAGCTTTTAACATGAGTTCCAGGGATCAAATTCAGGTTTGTCGGGCTTATGCTGAGCTATCCCACCAGCCAGACCATATGCTCTTAACCCACAAGACTAGCTCCCCCAGAAAAGAGGAAACAGTGCCTTACTAGGAGCCTTTGATTTGGAAGACAAGTTGGCAGAGGTTTTACCTGTGTGGGACAATCAGATGGAAGAGCCCCCCCTCTGCAAGGCAGCCCACACATGATTGTGTGAGATCCCCAATCCCTGCCCTGTGGGGCCCCCTCATTGAGGGCTAATTATAGTCTAAACTTCTCCCCGGAATGCTGGCTGGTGGCTTTGCCAGCACTGGGTTTGCATCTGGGTTAGGTGCGGGAGGCGCTTAAACCCTGGCTCAGGTGGATTTTTCTCAGCAATTATGCCTGACTGTTAATGGATTACACTGTTTTCATTTGTTCCAGCTATTAGATATAATCATTTGTGTCTACAGAAAAATTAAGTTGTTTCACAGAGGCTTGGGGTGTGGCTGCAGGGAGCCGATTTATTTCCCAGTAGTGCTTTCATTAACCTGGCTGCTCTCTTCTAATCTGGGTAGAGACGTTCCTCTGTTTTTCTCAAGTCTCTTTTAACAGCGCACAAACAGAATCCCACGGGTTGCCATTGTGTCCACCTCAGGAAGATTGGGATGTCCCTCCAAACCCCCAAGAAGAATCACAGTCGTGTTTAACCAAATGATACACTTTATAGATTTTTTTTCGAATTTAGCTTTATTTAATCTATAAAAAATGTATTTGTTTGTCGTACACGTGCATGCTGTCGATTCATGAGTGGTCAGAAGACAACTTATGAGGGCAGGTTCTCTCCTTCTACCATGTGGGTTGGGTTCCAAGGATTGAACTGGGGTCATCAGGCTTGGTGACAAGCACTTTTACCCATGGAGCCAGCCCCTAGGTCCTAACTTTAATCTTCTGTGGATTGAACCCTGGGCTTCGTGTGTGCTTGGCAAATGCTCTAAGCTACATACTAGCCCTTAATTAATCATCACCTTTAGTTAGGTAACATTCTCACTACTCTGCTCATGCCGCATTGGTACTGGCCAGGGGATGAGCACAGTCTGGTCTCCTTGCTCATGATCACAGTGTGAGTGGTTCCCAGAGTCAGGGTCTGAATCAGCTCCACGGACACCAAACGTGAGCCCACACAAAGCCACACGAGTCTCTCTCGGAGACTCTGCTTTGCAAAGGCGAGGCCTTTGGCTGACTGACTGAGGGGAAGCTGCCTAACTCCTTCACGGGCAGTTTATCAGTGCAATGTTCCACGAATGGAGCTCAGGTCTCCACCCTGCCAAGTCTTTTCATCCTCTGAACGGGCTGTATGTGTAATATTTCTGTTACCACATTACAGACGTGGAAACTGAGCTTCGGGCGGTAGTAGAAATAGTACGAAGATTAACAGCTCACTCAGGCACCTGGACCCGAAAACACCCTGCAGTCAACACAGGAAGTGGGTGGCAAAGGTTGTCATTGCTAGGAGCCAGTGCCCACGCACTAGCTCTTCTGCCTTTAGGTAACAGGTAGGAAATGGGCTGCAGGTGCTGGGGAAGCGAACCAAGGTTACCACAAAGTTATGGGGGCTGTGTGTGTGTGTGTGTGTGTGTGTGTGTGTGTGTGCCTTAGTCTGTAAGTCAGGCCCTTGGCCCATATGTTGGCTACCAAATACCAAAGTGAGCACTGGCCAGAGGGGAGTCTAATCCAGGAGCACTGTGGCAGAGGAGACACATATGTTCAAGCCTGCACATTTGTCTGTATGAGTGATGTGTCCAGTTCAGCTGTGTCCAGAAGGGTAAAAGATACTTGGGGGTAGAGATAACAGCATTATTTAAAAAAACCTTACATTTAATTGGTTAATTTCATGGGAGTGTGTACATGCCGGCGTGCATGTCATGGGGCATGTGTGGAGGTCAGAGGACAGCAGTGAGGAGTTGGTTCTTTCTTTCCATCATGTGCGTTCCAGGCTTGGGCGACAAGCTTGCTTTGCTTGCTGAGCTATACACTGGTCCCATATAGCATTCTTCCACATAGATGCTGCATATGAAACGCCGGGTAAACTGGGAGGCTAAGTGGGTGAAAGAAACTCCACATGCTAACTACTGGATCGGAGGCCCAGGCTGTCCTTTCCAGCAAGGTACAGCAGGCATGGTTTATACTGTAACGCACTGAGCACAGAATGCCAAAGACCCACTCAGCAGTGCTTCACACACCTCACACCTCAGAACTGCCCAGGGGACTTGGTAAGCACAGATGACAGGGGTCCACTCCAGAGTCTGACTCCAGTCGGGTGGATCTGAGATTATGTCTGCGATAAGTGTCCAGATAATATTGACCTGGCCAGAAAACCAGTGCCCTACACCACAAGGGATCCATCTGCTCAGATATACTAGTGGATGCTCTTTGTCTGGCTGGTATGCCAGACTGGGGCTCCCAGCCCCGCTACACAGTGCCACACTGAGGCTTTTCCAGAACAAGACTACCCAGGTGACCCGTGCAACCCACAGTTGTTTCACTAGAACACACACTGCCCTTGCACCTGCTGGAGGGACAGCTGAGATCTTACCATGCTCATCAGACTTCCCCCCCTCCCTGTCTCCTCTCTGGTCCATCTCAGTCTCCATTATTTCTTTTTTGGGGGAAGAGGGAGTTGAAAAAGGGTCTTATACTGCAACCCAGTCTGGCCTCGGACTTATAGCAACCTCCTGCTTCAGATTCTCAAGTGCTGAGATTACAGGTGTGCACCATTCCTTCAGTTAAAGCACTGAGCTAGCATGTATCCTGTCGCTTTGACCATGAGTCATAGAAAAACATTATTTTATACCATGACCCAGTTGGCATGCATGGACATAAAACAAGCACCATAAACAATACTTAGTATGTATAAAATGTTCATATTTTCTGCATTCCTCCACTCTTTTCTTCTTCTTCACCTTACTCTTGTTTTTTTTTTAAATTTATTGTTTAATAGCATTCACTGAAACAAATTACTTTCAAGATCCACACATAAAGTACAATTCCTGGAGTTGAGACTTTTGAATGTAATTTCCCTGAATTTTAGTTTTCTAGCCTGTGTTTTGGGAAATGCCTAAATGGCCAAGCTTAGTACTGTCAGTCTGGAATACTGTATGTATGAGTCCTTTTCTCCAAATAGAAATCTCTATAGGTGCAAAGTGCTATTGTGCACACGTTTGCAGATGTACACATGTATATAAATGCACATGTACACATACAGATACACATACATAGACACACATACACATGCACAAACACAGACACACAGATACACACAGGCACACATACACTCACACACATAAAGACAGATACATACCATACACAGACACACACAGATACATACCATACACAGACACACACAGAGATATATAGACATACCAAAGACACAGACATACACACACACGCTTACACATACAAAAACACAGATACAGAGAGCCACATACGCTTGAGGCTGAGGCAGGGGGATCACCGTGAATATTAAATTAAATGCTAAGCTTATAGAATAGACACTGTCTTAAATACAAAACAAAACAAAAACAAACAGAGTTGAATTGGAAAGGACAGAACTTTAGGTGTGACTTTGAGGGAAGCCTGCACGCAGCCGAGGGGGAATGGCACACATGAACGCAGGGACGGAGAGCATTTATTTATCTGGGCAGGAGCAGAGGAAAGCGTGGGAGGTCAGAGGAGGGGAGCACAGAACTGTGCGAGGGCCTAGCAAGTCTGTCTAGGATGGCTGAGGGGACCACTGGGAAACAGGGTCACAGTCAGTCACAGTGAGGCTGGTGCGGAGGGAGGTTTATCCATGGACATTTACAAAACCTGCTTCTGAATGGCCTCCTACACAGTAGGCTTCCACAGTGAACAAGACGGACGAGCCTAGTAACAGTCCCTAGTGAGGATGAGTGGTGGGTCCTTTAATACTTGGCAGTTCGCTATTCCCTGGGCCTCTGAGACATTCCGGTCACTGACCTATGGTTCTGGGAGAATATGAGAACTGCAACCAGAAGCGGCTCTCCCTCTGCCGTAGCTCATACCCTGCTGACGAGGTGGTCATTAAACACATGAGCCACGTGCTTAGTAACAGTAACTTATAAATGTAGAAAGCTGCAAGTGCTGTGAAGAAAAAGAGCTGGCGTGAGAGCCAAGGGCAGCACGATCTCTGTCTTCATGAACTAATAACCAGGACCATAATCCTCCCATAGCAAAGCTTCTGAGGGCCTCTTGCTTTCATTGCCCGTGGAAGCCAGCCAGAGGGGCTTAGCCTATTCTCTTAGGATGAAGCGAAGCTCCCTGCAGACCCAAGTTTATGCAAATAGAAGGGAATCCGAGTGTTCCTTCCTTGCGTGGGCCTATGCTCTGTCGAGGAGGGAGACTAACTGACTGCCTTTGACTTTTGTTTTATTGTTTTGGAGACAGGATCGCACTATGGTGCCCAGGCTGGTCTTGAACTCATGATCCTTCTGCCTCAATCTCCCTGGTGCTGGGATTAAAAGTATGAGCCTCCACCTCCGACCCTTGCTGCTTCTCGAGACTCTCAAGGGTACAAAATCTGTCTTCCCCATTTTGTCAGCCCTCAAAGCCTCCAAGTGGGGCAAGCTGGAGGGTCTGTGGTCACCGACAGAGTGGTGAGAGGCTTGGCCTTGGGCAGCCTGGAAGCGAGGGCAGGAAACCACCGCAGTGGCGTGATGATAACGGTGTCCTTAGAGGCAGCCGCATTGTCCCCACCAGTGAAAGTGCACCAGGCCCCAGGTGGAGGTGACAGGTCAGCGAAACTCCCACTTCATTCAGAGTGTGGAGACCTGGGAGGCGGCCCACATACCTTATCAGCACCTTGATCAGGGAACTCGTGAGAGAGGTTTCCAAATGACTGGGCCCTGCTGCCCCAGGAAGGAAGCGTTCTCGGGGGCGACAAGTGGGTCAGGCATTTGAAAGTGAACGATGACGATGACGCAGCAGCAAGGGACAGGATTGCTGACACTGTAAGATCCGGAGGCCAGATGTGAAGCGGCCACCTGTCCAGCCCCCCACAATGGGAAATCCTGTCAGCAGCTCCCATTAGCAATAAAGGGAGCTTCCAGCCCTGCAGCACAGCATTATGAGCCTTCTGTAATGTGGCCTAGATCTGCCGTTCCTCTTCTTCAGTCACAGATATTTACAAAGCATCCATTGCATGGTTCCAGTTCCTCCCCTTCGATAACCAGGGCTCCAGTGAACTTCCTCCTACCTGTGGCCCCTAGCAGCACTGCAGCTTTGCTTAAGATCTTTCCTCCTGGAATCCAAGCAGTCTTGTCCATAACCTGCAAGGGCAAAACCTAACCATCCTCAAGGCTGGCTTGGTGCCTCTTCCACAGTGTCTCCAAAGTCAAAGCAACACCTGCTCCACCTTGATTCAGCACTTCTTCTGTATTGCTTTATTTATTTATTTATTTATTTATTTATTTATTTATTTATTTATTGCACAGCGCAAGTGTTTGAGAGTGTGTGTGTGTATCAGAGGGCACTGTTGTATGTATCAGAGGGCACTGTTTGTACACTTGGAAGTCCAAGGATGACTTCAGGAGTCATCCTGGATTGCCTCCTTTTTGCTTTGCTCTGGAGTTTCCCAGACTCTGACTTCCAGGTCCAGAACTGTGGGTCACTGTCATTTCCGCCTAGCGCTGACCTGGGATCTGGAATCTGAACTCAGGTCCTTCTGCTTGCAAGGCAGAGGCTTAATCCCTGAGCCACCTCTCCAGCCCTGTTTATGTGTTTATTTATTATTTATCTTACATGCCATAGTGCGCATGTGGGGATCAGAAGACAGCTTGCAGGAGTTGATTCTCCTCTTCAACTCTATGGGTTCTGGGATCAAACTCAGCTTATCAGATAGGACGGCAAACAGCTTTGTTCACAGAGCTATCTTGCCAACCCTCTTTACTTTTATTTCTTATTTTTTAATCTTGTATTCTAGTTATTGATACACAATAAGCTTTCATTAAGCTATATAAGCCCTCCGTGATGAAGTCAGTTCTGATTCAATTCCTCTTGTCCTCAAGGTTTGGTATCCAGTATTTGCACAGTAATTATTTTTAAATGACCTACTGGATGCATGGAGAGATGGAAGGATGAGTGGATGGGTGGATGGATGGACGGATGGATGGATGGATAGACAGATCACTTGGGTAGGGCCCATGGAGAAGGGGCAGGAGATTAAGGAAGAGTTGGAGTGTTCTGATTTCCTATGATCATTGCCTGTAGGACTTACCGTGGGTCTGTCAGTGTTGCAGTTCACCTGCCTGGTTGCTGATAAATCATCATCAAATGGCTTAAGGGAACAAGGGATTTATTCTCTTATGATGTCCAGCTTGACAGGAGAGCACACACCAACACCAGGGCAGAGGGAACTGACCATCATCTCTACGTCATGGCTGACACAGGGACGATCCTTACTTGCCAGACCAGCACGTCTGGCCAAGTGTACAAAAGGATGCCTACTCTGTCTACCACCTCTCCATGATTTATTCCAGGGCTTAATCCCACCCGCCATAGGCTGGACCTTCCCCATCAGCTAGACAATCTCTTTCAGGTTTGCTCTAGGCTTAACTCAACCATTAATTCTCTACAAATGTGCCCAGAGCTCAAACCCTCAACTGTCAAATTGACACCTGTGCCTATGACATTTAGCAAGGTTAGAAAATGAGACATGAGGTTCAGAGGGAGACTGCTACTTAGATTCCTTGTAGCGCTTAGTGTCTGTGTTCTTCCTTGTGTGTACATGGTATAATTCCTACCTGGAAAAGTCATTGTGATCAATATATAAAAATACATAAGATCTAGTAGATGCTCAATCAAGTGTGTTGGTTAGTTGTCTACCAGATTGGGTGATATTGATCTTACTTATTTTTGTCGTATAGACATTATGTCTTAAGGCCCTGTGTTTGATTCCTGCACTGAGAAAAACAAAACAAACAAAATCTTACATCCCATTAAGCAGCAAGGTGCCAAGGAAACTGAATGAACATCATAGGAACTCTTCAGATGCCAACTCGGACCCTTGATCCTCCAGGGTACTCCCCTAGTGTTGAGCTGGTGCCATGAAGGCCTGGTTCAGAGCGTCTTGAGGGCAGCTCAGCTTGCCCAGAAGGGCAATCACCTCTACTAGTTGACTTGTCAAAAAACACCTCATGCTTTGGGCTTTCTAGGGGGACTGGGGAGAAGAGACAGTGGGTTGAACTCTATGACCCAGCCTAGTGCCTGGGAAACAGACAGAGCCGGGCTCCATGGCCGTGGAATTTGCTATCCTGGAAAAGGGGTCCAGTTACCCATAGAGAAGCCTCCTTGGGCTGGACAGTGAGGAGTAGCTAGGTGGTGCCTGGGGGTGGGAAAGAAGGGGTCCTTGGCTGTCTTCACCCCAAGTTCTAGCCTGAGACAGGAAGAGCCTAGAAGATGCTACAGACAATGTCTCTGAGTAAGGCTAATTCAGGACTCCATTGTGATCCAGGATTGGAGAGTGAGTGGCGGGTGTCATTGAGTCTTTGTAGACAATCTTGTTTTGCTGCTGTCCAGTGTTGGTCACTGAGTCAGAGGACCTTTGGGGGTTCAATCTCAATCTAGTCTTTTTTTTTTTCTTCCATTAAATTGTCCTTGTGAGTTTCCAGAGGGGTGGTCACCTGGATCTCTGATGGCCACTGCCTAGCGCCCTGCTAGGAGCATCAAAGTGGACATGTTCTCTCTTTACCTTGGCTACACTGGGAACAGGTTGCAGACATTGAATTCTGCCACCCTGGAGGGCAGGGTCCTCTGTTTGACTTCACGTTTATGATTAAATGAGGCCAACTAGAGCCTGTGTGGGGAAAGAAAGAATTTTGTTGCTTTGGGAGCCATCACTTACAGATCATATTTTCTTATTCTGGATTTTTTCAATGGTGTCATCTAGCCTTATTGATTAAAAAAAATCTAATATAAAAATGAGAACACTTTTTTTGATAAATTATTTAAACATCCCAGCCCTCTGATTGGCAGCCACAATTTTACTCACCCCCCACCACATTTTCCCCAGCGATAACCTCAAGCTGGGTTGGTGTACTACCTTTTTGGTGTATGAGCTGTTCTCTGTGCCACAGGGAAGATAAGATACAGTTTTATTTTGTTTTAATACAAAGGATACCATACACGTATTGCAATAAGCTAACATTTATTTTACTCTCCAATCAGCATTACATAAGATTGGAAAATAGAAAAAAATCTAGAGATAATGTTACAACAGGAATCAGTAAAATTTCTGGATATCACCTGTGCTAGTTAAATATAGGTGCCAGCTTGACAACTGAAGTCTAAACATTTAGGCACATCTGTGAAGAATTGCTAATTAAGGTGAGCCCCGACTGAGCCTATGGGAGATGGTCTAATTGAGGTGGGAAGACCCGGCCCATTTTCTGGGCAGGTGGATAAGATGTAAAGAGTTGGCTCAATATTTTGGCAGACTGGCAAGAGAGCAAATATGCTCCTCTATTAGCTCTTACCGTGGGTGTGATGTGGCCAGTCCCTTCTGCTCTCAATGTTGGTATGAGCTCTCCTGTCATATTGATGAACTGTAACTGAGACTCGTAAGCAAGAACAACTCTGTGCCCCTAATTGTTGAGGCTAACATGCCATCTTTTTTATTTCTGGCTCTTCTCCCCAGGGGGACGGTTAGCTTTTGAAACAGAGTTTCTTGTAGCCTGGGCTGGTCTTACATTCATCCTAAAGCTGAGGCCGGCCTTGAACTCCTGATCTTCCAACCTCACCTCCAAATTTCTGGCATTACAGGCCCGTGCTACCTACATCCCTGGCTCAACCATCTTTGTTCTTATATGCACATCAAATGTGTAATCACGGGTTATGTGCAATTTTGTTGCATGCCTTTTCCTTTTCCATTTAGCATGTTCCCATAAACACTGGAGGTTTTCAATGTGAATTGTCAGTCTTTTCCTCCTTCTTTCTGATTCTGAAATGTTAAAGTAATTATTGGAATTGATGTATGTTTGTTATACTTAATCAGTACTTAAGATGGAGACCTTTTTCTGCGGTGGTGTAGGTCTAGGTGTTGAGGGCGTAGCTGTGAACTGTCTTCAGAGTCTTCTAGGAGTTTATGTTCTCATGGGAAAAGGCAGACAGGAAATAAATAAACAAGCTGAGGGGTGGTGGATTAGCAGTGCGACAGAAAGGCTGCTGCTATTGAGAAAAGTAACAAGGGAGGAGTTGGGAAGAAGGGTGTGTCAGGACAACCCTGTAAGTGCTCTGGAAATGTGATGGTTAAACTTGATTATTAGCTTGATGGATTTAGGATCACTTAGGAGACATCCCTGTCAGCACATCTTTTAGGTTGTTCCCTGGGAGGTTTGAATGAAGAGGGAAAATCTAATCTCAATGTGGGTGGCTCCATTCCCTGGGTTAGGACTCCGCATAAAAAGGGAAAAAAGAGGAAGTCAGCTGACTACCAGCATGCTCCCTTCTCTGCTTTCTAACGAGAGGTGCAGTGTAACCAGACACCTTATGCTCTGACCATTGTGCCTTTTCCTAAATCCCCCCCCCCCCCGCAAATCATGAGTCAAAATGAACTTTAAATTGCCTTCATCAGGTATTTTGTTACAATAATGAAAAAAGCAACTAAAAAATGGTCTTTTTTAAAAAAATTTTTATTTATTTATTTATTTATTTATTTTTAATGTGGGACCTGGGATCCGAACTCAGAACCTTCTGCTTGTAAGACAGAGTCACAACCCCTGAGCCATCTTTCCAGCCCTACTTAAAAATTTTTTTTGAGAGAAAGAGAATATGTATGAATGTCATGATGCATAGGTGGAGTTCAGAGGTCATCTTTCAGAAGTCAGTTCTTTCCTGTGAGCTTGCAGGGATAGAACTCAGATGTCAGGTTTGTAAGAAGATGCCTTGCCCACTGAACTGTTGCAGTCTGTCTGCATAGTTGCTGATAAACGACGTCACACAGCTTAAGGGAATAAGGAGTTTACTTTCTTACGACAGTCCGGTTATAGTTCATAGTCCAGCTTGACAGGAGAGCATGCACCAACACCAGGGCCGAGGGAACTGGCCACACCATCACTGCATAACAGCTGAGAGATGGACAATCCTTATTTGACAGACCAGCATGTCTGGCCAAGTATACAGAAGGATGCCAACTCTCTCAACCAGCTATCTGTATTTTATTCCAGGGCCTAATCCCACCCACCATGGGCTGGGTCTTTCCCATCAGCTAGACAATGTCCTTTAGGTTTGCTCTGGGCTTAAGTCAACCGTCAACTCTCTACAACTGTGCCCAGAGCTCAAACCCTCAACAGTCAAGTTGATACATGTGCTTAACTATGACACTGGCCCATAAGGGTCTTCTGAGCAAGCTGTGACGGTGTTAGGAGCATGTACCAGGAACATATGTGAGGGTTCACAGCAAATGCAAGAACAAAGGCTCCTAGGAGTGGGAACTTGCCAGGAGGCCAGAAGGTTGATCAAGACCTTGGGAGAGAAAGAAGGTAAATCTGAACACAGAGAGGCGTCTCACAGGCTCTGCTAGGATTTGGCGTTCGCTCTGCCAAATATTAGAGGATTGGGGGCAGAAGGGGATCAACCTGACTTTTGTTTAAATAGGATCGGATATGATTTGGATTTTGTGATGGTTACTACTAGGATTGGTTATCCCAAGTCAAGAAGTAAGGCATTGCAGGTGAGGCAAGCCAAGCATGCATGGGGCAGGTCCTGTTTTAGCACTAATATAACAATGTCCTCTCCTCAAACTCTCTCTCCATCTCTGGTAGCTATGACGGATCTTCAAAATAATATACGAACCTCCTGAGTTCAGAAAGGGAACTCTATGGGGCTGGAGAGGTGGCTCAGGGGTTAAGCCTCTGCCTTGCAGGAGGAAGTTCCTGAGTTCAGATCCTAGACCCCACGTATAGACGCTGGGCAGAAGCAGGGGTGGCCTGCATTTCTGGTCCTGATAGGGCAGAGCCTGTGAATCCTGGGGCAGAGTGAACAAGGAGGTGGAGGCAGTACATGGTGGTTCCCGAATTTGCCTGTGTGTTGCAGTTCACCTGCATGGTTGCTGATAAATGACCATCACACAGTTTAAGGGAACAAGGAGTTTACTTTCTTACGACAGACCGGTTACAGTTCATAGTCCAGCTTGACAGGAGAGCACACACCAACACCAGGGCCGAGGGAACTGGCCACACCATCACTGCATAATGGCTGAGAGATGGACAATCCTTACTTGTCAGACCAGCATGTCTGGCCAAGTGAACAGAAGCATGCCAACTCTCTCAACCAGCTCTCTGTGATTTACCCAGGGCCTAATCCCACCCACCATGGGCTGGGTCTTTCCCATCAGCTAGACAATGTCCTTTAGGTTTGCTCTGGGCTTAACTCAACCATCAACTCTCTACACCTGTGCCCAGAGCTCAAACCCTCAACAGTCAAGTTGACACTGTGCTTAACTATGACACTGTGGTTCTACACACACATACACATGCACACACACGCACACATGCATACACACACAATTGAATAAATAATAAATAATAAAAAAAAATTTTTTTTAAGCACTTCATTCCCTAAGTCATCTCCCCAGGACAAGTGTTATTTTTTTTCTTTTTTTTTCTTTTTTTTATTAAAAATTTAATTATACATTTTAAAATTTTTTACCAGTTCCCTCCCTCTCCCCTCCTCCCCCTCCCCTTCCCCCAGTGCCTCCCCCCCAATTCCCAGAGAGTCCTTTATTGTGTACGCCTAACTCTCCACTGGGTCCTCCTCTCCGATGACATATAAGGACCCAGTGGCATTTCCATAAGCCCTTTCTCTTGTTCCCCTTAAGCATAAGATCACTACTATGGCTGTCAATCCCTTGCCTCCAGGGGTCTCGGTGCCCTTAACAGATGCTAGACTTTATGAGGGCAACAGTGCGCTGGACATTGCGCAGGGCATGCAAAGTCCCATTATGATTGCTTTGGCCCCAACTATTGTTGAGAATCTTGCAAATCGTTGCTCCTCCCATCCTTTTGCTCTTACAATCTTACTGCCCCTTCTTCCGCAAATGTCCCTGAGCTCCAGGATGGGGAAAATTTTTTTAAATTAAAAAAAGAAAGGGAACTATATGCAAAACTGACCAAATAACAAGCTTTTGTAGATAATCCCATAAATTCCAAAAGGTGAGACTAAAGTCCCTTCACTTAATAGCACAACTCCCAGCTTCCTAGTCTCAGTTTAATCTATCGATAAGCTAGTGAGGATTGTGAGTCCAGGCTTTACACTGGCTCAGTTACAGAATCAACCTGCTTTTAAAGATTCCCAGTGCAGAGCTGGGCTAGGTGGTACAAACCTGTAATGTGCTGGGATCACAGTATGTTCAAAGATAGCCTGGGCTACATAGTGAGACCCTGTCTCAAAACAAAACAAAACAAAAACAGTACTGGAGAGATAGCTGAAGTTAAACCTCTGCCTTGAAAACAGAAGGACCTGAGTTCAAATCCCAGATCTCACATAAAAACCCAGGTAGAAATGGTGGCCATCTGCAATTTTTGGTTCTGGAAGATGGAGACAGGGAAACATTAGAGCAAAGTAAAAAGGAGGTGAAAGCAATCCAGGATGATTCCTAAAGCCTCCACATGCATATACAGTGCCTTCTGATACACACAGACACAGAGACATAAATATGCACACATATAAAAATTAAATTATTAAATTTAAAAACACAAAAACCTAAACAACTAACTAACCAGTCAACTAATTAACAATCAAACAACCAAACAAAATCGGAGTCGCCAAACTAAAACAGTATAGCTCAGCAGGCCCTTCGCTGAGCTGAGTTGCTCCACAGTGCAAGAGGACTGGAGTTTGGATCCAGATCCCACATAAAATGCCTGTCAGATGCGGTGGCCCTCTTGTAATTTCAGTCTCTGAAAGCAGAGACTGGGAACCGCTAAGTGAGCTGAATAGCCAGAGACTAGCTCTGTCTGCAATCTCCGGTTTTGATTAGAGATCCTGTCTCAAAAAGACGAAGATGGAAGAATGGTCAGGGATGATTCCTGATATCAACCTCAGGCATACTCACATATGCACAACACACGCATATCCTCCAACACATATGCATGAAAATAGAAGTGAAAAGGAATAAAGAGAAGGAATTGATAGGAAATGTTTGTGAGATGTGCACAAGGAAAACCATGCAACTTTATCAAGAGGTAGCACCCAGTGATTCTCCACAGGGGGCCATTTGGTGCAGGGCATTGTCAATGCTCACGAATACAGAATGAATCAAAGTGATTTATGATGCTTACCCAAAGAAATAAAAAAAAAAAAAACAGAGCTATTTTTTTTCATCTCCTTTCCTTCCTCCCTTCCCTCCTTCACTTTTTCTTTTTCCATTGTGTGTGTGTGTGTGTGTGTGTGTGTGTGTGCGCGCGCAGGTACATGTCTTCCTTCTTCTGTTTCAAGTGGGATAACCTGAATTTGAATCCCTGGAACCCTCATAAAAACTGGATGTGTAATGTATCTATCATCTCAGGGTTTTTATGAGGAGATAGTGGCAGAGACAGGAGAATTTTTAGAAACTCACAAGCCAGCTGGCCTGGTATATGCAACAGAAAAACAGTAAGGGATTCTAACCAGGTTAGAAGGGAGGGACTAACACTAGAGGTTATCTTCTGATCATTGCACACATGTTATGACATATGTGTGCTTACATTTACTCACATGAAGCACACACACACACACACACACACACACACACACACACACAGAGATTCATCTGCTGAAGTCCAAACTCTGCCTGCATCAGAACTCAAAGGTGAGCGTCATGTTGGGGAGACCTGTAGACCTCTAAACAGGCTGGCACTCTGATCTTGGGTTCTCCACCTTCCAGGACCTGGGGAAGACAGATTCCTGCTGTTCAGGCCATAGTGTCTGTGCTATTCTGCTGTGTCAGCCTGAGAGGACAAGCACAGTCATGTGGGAGTGTTTCCTAACTGGTCGCAGCCTTTGCTTCCTCATCCAATACGCTGAGAGCGAAAGTGGGACATTGTATCATCACCGTCGGCATTGGATGCAATATACTCTGCCAAGCACTTAGAATGCTGCTGCCTTTCATGTGCTCAGTAAATAGCAATTGCCACGAGAACAACTGAGACCTGAGACAAGAGCTCAATGGAAAGGAATACATGATATTTTGTTAACATGCCTCAGCATTTCTAGAAATTCCAGAGTGAGAAGAGCTGAGTCACTCTTGTCATTTGCTCCACATCTAATTGGAAGTGCTTAACAATGTTTATTGACTGCCTGAAAGACATGATGTAATTAACACATTGGTTCTATAAGAAAGGAATTTTTTTTTTTGGCTAGATCAAATTTGCTGTTTTATTCTGATTGATTCAATGAACATAGAACATGAACCCTGAGTAAGTAGTATTGTATCATGAAAAGCCTCCCAAAGATGGATGTTTCAGGGGAAAGTGGTAGCCTATTTTGACTAGGTCCATGCTTCTATATTTTTTAATACATTTTTTATTATTTCCGCTCATACAAACTTAATAGGTAGACCAGTTCCCTCCCTCCCTCCTCCTCCCCCCAAACTCCCTGCTCCCCCTCCCTCCCTCCCCATCCCCCAGTGCCTCCCCCCAATTCCCAGAGAGTCCTTTATTGTATATGCCTAACTCTCCTCTTGGTCCTCCTCTCCGATGACGTACAAGGACCCAGTGGAATTTCCCTGAACCCTTTCTCGTGTTCCCCTTAAGCATAGGAACACTACTGTGGCTGTCAATCCCTTGCCTCCAAGGATCTTGGTGCCTTTAGCTGATGCTAGACTTTGTGAGGTCAATAGTGTGTTGGACATTGCGCAGGGCATGCAAAGTCCTATTATGATTACTTCAGCCCTAACTACTGTGGAGAATCTTGCAAATCATTGCTCCTCCCATCCTTTTGCTCTTACAATCTTACCGCCCCCTCTTCCGCAAATGTCCCTGAGCTTCAGGATGGGGGGAGATTAGGCTAGCCTAGTTCTATGTGGTTGATATAGAGTCTCTGAAGTTCTGAATTGTGGTTTATTGATTTTCTTTTGCAATTTTGCTGCTTCTGCAATGCCCTTCACTCCATCCTGATGGGCACTGTATGTCACCTCCTGGTCAGAGACAAAAAGCTGTTACACTGGAGTCTTGTTATAATAGCACATTCAAGGGTAGATGTAATAAAAGCAGGAAATCTTGGTGAGGGAGGGGTCAGTCACCCATTTGCAAAATGATCACCTTTCATCTGCCAGACTATATGCCCTCCCCTTCTGGTGAGATCATACCCCCTCAGTTGTACATGATCAGGAACGAACATCTGTGAACTTAACCAGGTGTCACATTACTTACTTGGCATTCCTTGGAGGCCTATTTTCTCTGCTGTAACATGGTCCCCTCTCTCCTTGTGTCTGGTGTGGCCCTCCAACCCCATCCCTCCTGTTCATAATCCTTGCAATTACTGTATTACATAGGTTTACCTTTGAGTGTCTCAATGTGGGCTGGGTGAGTTTGGTACTAGGAGCCACCTATTAGGGAGTACATACGGTGCTTAACTTTCTGGGTTTGGGATACTTCACTTAATATAATTGTTTCTAATGACATCTATTTCCCAGCAAATTCCAGTAATTCATCATTTTTGATGGCTGAGTAGTACTCCATTGTATAGATGTACCAAAGTTTCCTTATCCACTCGTCAACTGTTGGACATTTGGGTTGATTCCATGACTTTGCTATTGTAAACAGTGCTGCTATGAACATGGTCGTGCTTGTGCTATCGAGGTGAACCTCTGCTGCATGGGGGGGTTATTCCCAAAAGTGGAATAGCAGGGTCATATGGCATTTCAATCTTTAATTTCTTTAAGAATCTCCAGATGGCTCACCAGAGTGGCTGTATGAGCCTGCATTCCCACCAGCAATGTAGCAGAGTTCCCCTCTCTCCACATCCTCTCCAGCACTTGTTGTTGTTTGTATTGTGGATTTTTGCCATCCTGACCAGGGTGAGATGATATCTCAGGGAAGTTTTGATTTGCATTTCCCTGATGGCTAAAGAAGTGGAGCATTTTTTAAGATATTTGTTAAACATTTTAATTTCATCCCTGGTAAAATTTCTTTTCAGTTCCAGGGCCCATTTTTTAATTGGGCCATTGGTTTCCTTGGTGTTTAATTTTCTAAGTTCTTTGTGCACTCTGGACAGTAGAGTTCTATCAGATATGTGGTTAGTGAAGATTTTCTCCCATTCTGTGGGTTGCCTTTGAGCTCGTGTTACAATCTCTTTATCTGAACAGAAGCTCTTCAATTTCACAAGATCCCAACTGTTGAGAGTTGGTAGCAGTGACTGTGCCATTGGATATCTGTTTAGGAATTGTTGGCCTAGCCGAATCAGCTCGAGGGAGTTCCCTATCCTTTCAACTATGGTTTTTATAGTCTCTGGCCTGATATCAAGGTCCTTGATCCATTTGGAATTAAGTCTTGTACATGGTGATAAGTACGGGTCCAGCTTTAATCTTCTGCATGTGGAGATCCAGTTTTGCCAGCACCATTTGTTGAAGATGCTGTTCTTTTTCCATTGGATTCTTTGGGCCCCTTTGTCAAAGATCAAATGGCTGTATTTTTGTGGGCTTATATCTGGGTCTTCAACACTTATCCATTGATCTGTGTGTCTATTTTGGAGCCAGTACCAGGCTGTTTTTATAACTATGGATTTGTAGTATAGACTAAGGTTTGGTATGGTAATACCTCCAGCAGTGTTTTTGTTACTCAGGATTGTCTTTGCTATCCTGGGTCTTTTGTGCCTCCATATGAATTTTGAGATTATTTGGTCAACTTCTTTGAAGAATTGCTTTGGGATTTTAATTAGTATAGCATTAAATTTGTGTATTGCCTTTGTATATTGCATTTTTACGATGTTGATTCTGCCAATCCAGGAACATGGGAGGTCTTTCCACCTTCTGATGTCTTCTGCAATTTCTTTCTTTAGGGTTTTAAAGTTTTCGTTGTAAAGGTCTTTTACCTCCTCGGTTATAAAGGTCTTTTACCTCCTTGGTTAGGTTTATACCAAGGTATTTCATTTTTTTAGGGGCTATAGTAAATGGGATTGTTTCTCTCAAGGCTTTTTCACTTCTTTCATTCTGGGCATATAGGAAGGCCTCTGATTTTTGCACATTTATTTTGTATCCTGCCACCCTGCTGAATTTCTCAATTAGTTTCAGGAGCTTCCTGGTGGAGTTTTTGGGATCCTTCAGGTTTAAGATCATGTCATCTGCAAATAGGGATAGCTTGACTTCTTCCTTGCCGATTTGAATCCCTCTTATGTCCCTTTCTTGTCTTATGGCTTCAGCTAAGACTTCAAGTACAATATTGAATAGAAGTGGTGAGAGTGGACAGCCTTGTCTAGTTCCTGATCAAAGTGGGAATGCTTCCAATTGTTCCCCATTGAGCATAATCCTTGCTGTGGGCTTGTTGTATACAGCTTTTATTATATTGATAAAGGTTCCTTCCATTCCTACTGTCTCTAGCGTTTTGATCATAAAAGGCTGTTGGATCTTGTCAAAGGCTTTTTCTGCATCTATTGAGAGTATCATGTGGTCTTGGACTTTGGACTGGTTTACATGATGAATTACATTTATTGATTTTCGTATGTTGAACCAATCTTGTGTGCCAGGGATGAAGCCTACTTGGTCCCTGTGAATGATCGTTTTGATATGTTTTTGAATCCGATTTGCTAAGACTTTGTTGAGAATCTTTGCGTGTCTGTGTTCATCAGAGAGATCGGCCTATAGTTTTCTTTTTTAAGTGAATCTTTATTAGGTTTTGGGATTAAGACAATATTAGCTTCATAGAAGGAATTTGGTAGTGTTCCTTCCTTTGCTATTTGATGGAACAGTTTAAGGAGTATTGGTGTTATTAACTCCTTAAATGTCTGGTAGAATTCTGTGCTGAATCCATCTGGTCCAGGACATTTTTTGGTGGGAAGATTCAAGATTACTTCTTCAATTTCCTTATATGTTATAGGACTATTTAAATAATTCACAACTTCCTGATTCAATTTAGGTAGATTGTATTTACTTAGAAATTCATCCATCTCTTTTGTGTTGTCAAACTTCACAGAGTATAAGTTTTTGAAATATGATGTTATAATTCTCTGGATTTCTTGGGTATCAGTAATGATAACTCCATGTTCATTTCTAATTTTGTTAATTTGGGTTTTCTCTCTCTTGCTTTTGGTTAATTTAGCTAGGGGTGTATCAATCTTATTGATTTTTTCAAAGAACCAGCTTTTTGACTGGTTGATTTTTTCTATCGTTTTCTTAGTCTCGATTTCAGATATTTCTCCCCTTATTTGCTAATCTCCTCTCTTCTACTACTTTTGGGATCAGATTGCTCAAGTTTCTCTAAAGCCTTAAGCTGCATCGTTAAGTTATTTATTTCTGATGTTTCCATTTTTTTGATGTAGGCATTAAGAGCTATGAACTTACCTCTTAGGACAGCTTTCATTGTGTCCCAGAGATTTTGGTAAGTTGTATTTTCATTATCGTTCACTTTCAGGAAATCTTGAATTTCCTTTTTAATTTCTTCCTGAATCCAGTTCTCATTCAGCATCATAGTGTTAAGTTTCCAGGAGTTAGTGTATTTTCTCTTGTTCGTTGTGTTGTGGATGTCCAGCTTCAGGCCATGGTGGTCTGATAGGGCACAAGTTAGAATTTCAACTTTTTTGTATATGTGTAGATTCATTTTGTGGCCCAATATGTGATCTATTTTGGAGAAAGTTCCGTGTGCTGTTGAGAAACATGTGTATTCTTTGGTGCGAGGGTGAAAAGTTCGATAAAGATCTGTAAGGTCCATTTCTTTCAGGGTTTGATTAAGTTCCAAAGTGTCTCTGTTAAGCTTTAGACCTGTTGATCTATCCCATGTTGAGAGGGCAGTGTTGAAGTCCCCAAGAATTATCGTTTGGGGGTTGATTTCTTGCTGTAGGCACTGTAGGGTTTTCTTCATGAATGTGAAGGGGCCCGTATTGGGTGCATAAATGTTCAGTATTGTGAAGTCTTCCTGGTGAATTGTACCTGTGACTAAAATGTAGTATCCATCCTGTGTCTCTTATGATTTTCTTTGGTTTGAAGTCCACTTTGTCTGAAAGCATAATTGCTACCCCTGCCTGTTTCCTGGTTCCATTATCTTGCAAGATTTTGGACCAGTCTTTCATTCTTAGGATATGCCTATCTTTTGTGGTGAGATGAGTTTCCTGAAGGCAGCAGATTGTTGGATTGTGGTTTTTAATCCAAGTTTGTAATCTGTGTCTCTTAATCGGTGAGTTAATACCATTGACATTTAATGTTATAATGGAGAAATTATTTTTAATTCTGGACTTTTTTATGTTTAGTAGATTTTGTAAGCATGTTGTTTGATATTTATGTTTTGGTGGTATTATATATACTTCCAAGAAAGGAATTTTTTTTAAGTTGGGCAAATTGCTTAACTTTTCGGATGATATAACCATGTTCCATCATTTTATCCAAGAAAAGAACTTGCAAACTTTTCTTTTTTAAAAAAAAATTATTTTATTTATTTATTCAATTGTGTGTGTGTGTGTGTAGAACCACAGGCAAATTCGGGAATACCATGGATGCCTCCACCTCCTCCTTGTTTACTCTGCCCCGCGATTCACAGGCTCCACCCTACCAGGACCAGAAACGCAGGCTGCCCCTGCTTCCACCTGGCGTCTATACGTGGGGTCTAGGATCTGAACTCAAGGCTGAGGTGGGAATATCATGAGCTCAAGGCCTGTCAGGGTCCCTAGCTAAATACTATCTTAAGCAAAATCCAAGAAAATTCTGTTTTCTACTCAATACATTGATCTTGTGTTTCACTGATGAGTAGCTACTAGCAGTTTGAAGAATTACTACCTCATATCAAAGTTAATTTCTATTTAAAAATAGAGAAATAGAAAATATTGATTTTCTTAAGTGAATAAGTGGTGGGAGGTGGTGGTACCAAGAGATAGTTTTGTCCATAACGTGCTCAGCTTCAAGCACGAGGATCTGAGGACCCCTGTGACAATGAAAAAACCAGGAATAGTAGCAGGTGTGGAATCCCAGCCTGGGGTGGGGGGCTGTGCAGACAGAAGTGAAGCATACATGGAATCCCAGCATGGGGGGTGGCTTAGATACAACCGGATCTTTGGGGCTCTCTGGCAAACCATCCTGGTCTACTTAGTGAGCCCCAGGGAACTCCAGGCCCATCTCTAATAAACAAGATACGTAACGGTCAAGCTAACCTCTGGTTTCCACACACACGTGTGTGTGCCCATGCTCTCACACTTACACATCCATACACACAAAGAAAACAAGTGACTGTGTAGCAGTTACTCTTAACTATTGCTGAGAGACCACCGAAAGTCAAGCAACTTAAGGGAGAAGGAAGATTTATTCAGCTTATGTTTCCAGAGGGGAGATACAGTGTCTCATAGCTGAGGCGGCATGGCTGGCTGGCCACAGATGGAGGACGCTAAGTCACTGCAATCATCTTGGAGAGCTGAGAGCTGCAAGACTGTTTACTGCAAAGACAGACTTCTCCTGGAGGTACTAATCCACCCCTTGTGACTGCCTTCCTCCAGCAAGGCTCCACCTCTCAAGGTGTCATGACCTTGACAAACACATGAGACTGCAGGGGACATATTTCAAACCATGACAGATTGCCTATAATGACAGCAATCCTGTGCTCAGGAAGTTGAGGCAGAAGATTACCATAAATTCCATCCAGCCTGGGCTATATATTAGACCCTCAAAAAAAAATCATGGGCTGGGAGATGATTCAGGATTCCTGCCTTTGCTTTGCATGCAAAAGGACCAGAGTTTGAATCACCAGATCTCACATAAAAATGCCAGGTGGATATGGCAGTAGCCTGCAATTCCGACCCTAAAAGACAGAGCAAAGCTTTAAGGAGGAAGAACAATCCAGAATGATTTCTAATGTCACCTTTGGACCTCCACAGGCACATACACACACACACACACACACACACACACACACACACACACAAAGTGAAACAAAAATCAAAGGCAAATATTGATAAGTTTGAGTGCATAAATGCTTCCCATATGAAAGGCAGAGATTACTCAATTTGGATGTGGTTATCCCTAAAGGTGGTATCCAATATTCTTATTTCTGAATGTTCACCTGCATGGAGAGCATGTGCATGGGGGTCACGTGCATGAGGCCCACCTGCACGGAGATCACTTGCATGGAGATTACCTGCATGGGGGCCACTTAGAGCAAGACCTGGAAGTCACTTCCGCTGGAGAACTCAGTCCCCTTCCATAGCCCATCTTAGTTTAGACCAGACTTCTTTCTCCCTTCCTGCTTCCATGTCCTCCTGACAGCTTTCCTGCTTCACTCTGTGCCCATAATCCTTTGTTCTTACAGCTCCAAGAGGTTCAAGGCTAGCCTTGTAGTCACAATCCTCCTGCCTCAGCATCCTCGGTATTCCAAGAGCTGAGAGAGATCATAGCCTGCACACCGTGTCTAGCGGAAACTACTCTTTTTTTTTTTTTTTACATTCTATAGAAAATCCAACTCTTTTTTGTGTGCGTGTGTGTGTGCGTATGTGTCACAGGGCACTGTATGTTCCTGTGGAGGCCCAAGGGTGACTTCAGGAGTCATCCTGGGTTGCTTCTACCTCCTCTCTACTTTGTTCTGGAGTTTCCCAGTCTCTGGCTGCCTCCATTTTCGCTTGGTGTTTTTACATATGATCCAGAATCTACACTCAGGATCTTCTGTTTGCAAGGCAGAGGCTTAATCCCTGAGCTATCTCTCCAGTCCTTTCCCCCACCACCCATGGACATGGGGGGGATCTTTCCCCACCACCCTTACCCTACTTCCATGGCGTTTGTGGGCCACTTCCTGGGATGATAGAAATGCATCACCTGTGTGTGCATCCTTAGGCCTGACAGGTCACCAGTGGTGACTTGGATGTGCTGGCTGGCACACCACATGCATGCCCACAGTGTCCTGTTGGCGAGATGGAGGCACGGGCCCCACCTGCTTGCACCTCCACAGACATTCTGAGAGATCCAAGCATCTACATTTGAGTTGGAACTTCATGACCATTATGACGTTGTATTTGCCAAGGTAGGCGATAGATTGCATTTAATCTAGTATTTGCTATAGCTTTTAAAACTTGGCTTGGGGGGGTCTCCCTCCTAACCCTACCCAGCTTTAACTCCTAACCTGATAGGCTGAGCAAGTGAGGTGTTTAGCTTCTGTTTAGCCTAGGAATCTGCCTCTTATGGATGGGGAGATGGTAACACCCATAAAGTCTTGAATCTTGACTTCAGTGGAAAGTTGGACCTTCAAAAATCTTTGAAGCTTCGCTAGAAATACCTAGGAAAGTGAAAATCTGTTGGTTCACAGCAGCTGTTAATCCTTATTCATTCTAGGAAAAACTAATACAGGGACTTTTAGTTATGCAAATGTAAAGCTCCAGGTCTGAAACAGAGGTGGCTACATGATTCTCTCTGGCCCCTCTGCCACCCCCCCCCCCCACTCCACTGAGTGACAATAGCCAGTGTGCAGACAGGAAGCCGACACTCCAGACTGAGGTTCCTTTGAAAACTTTTCAATATATACTTTATGCAATTAATGCATTGTGAACACTTACCATATGCCAGATCCCAACACAGCACTTCACCTGGCTTATTGCATTTGATCTTCCTAATGCCCACTATTAATTTTGTTTTCTAAGTGGGGAACCTGGGCTGGCAGGATGGCTCAGGGGTTAAGATTATGCCTCGAAAGCAGAAAGTCCTGAGTCAGGATCTCAGTTCCCACATAAAAATGCCAGATGGAAATGGCAGTGGTCTGCACATCTGGCCCTGGTGGGCGGAGCCTGGGAAATCCCAGAGCCAAACAAAAAGGAGGTAGAAGCATCCAGGATGATTCCAATCTTGGTCCTCCTGGTCCTTGGTCCTCCACAGGAACATACAGTGCCCTGTGATGCACACACACACACACACACACACACACTCACACACACACAATGAATGAATGAATGAATGATGAAGTCTAAGTGGGGAATTCATAAAGTTTAGGTAGCTTATGCAAGGGCGATACAATTAGCAGGTACAATTAGCAGAGCGGGCACTTGAGTGTCTACCTGTTTCAGACCTTGCACCCCACCTCTGACATTCCCCTTCTCGTCTCCTGCTCCTGGATGTTTTCTAGCTGTCATAGATTCCTGTGCACAGGCACGCAGAGCAGAAAGCCGCTCTTAAGATGGATTCACAGATGGCCACGGTGGCTCACGCCAGTCACTCCAGCACTTGGGAGGCTGAGGCAGGAGGACTGCCACAAGTTTGAGGTCAGCCTGGGCTACACAGGGAGTTTTCAGGTCAGCCTGGGGTACACAGTGAGTTTCCAGTCAGCCTGGGCTACTGACTGAGGTTCTGTTTGAAAAAAAAATGTTCCTACTGGAGCAGAATAGGAATAGACATCCCTTCCTGGGCAGCGTGTGACCCCCACCACACACACACTTGGCTGACCAGGGGAGGAATTTGCATGTTGACCCAAGGAGGAAGGGCGAGAACCAGTTCTCATCAAGGGCACCATAATACTATCTTGGCAGGAGGCAGAAAAAGGACTTTTTCCCTCTTGGCGAGGCCAGGAAGAGTGGAGCCAGATGACCAAGCCAACTTCTGAGGTCGTCCTTAAGGAAAGGAAGACTTGGCGGTGATGCTGAGGTTGAGTCATGGTGTCTTGTAGAACAACACGGCCACCTGCATAGCACCAAAGCCAACTGCCAGGGTGAATAAGGAGGACCCCCTTAATGCAGACTCGGTGGAACAACGTGGGGAAGATCTGTGCATGCAGTCTGAAGCACTCCAGGGAGGTTTTGTTTATGGATTTGGATTTCTTTTCTTTCAGTTAGCACTCCATTGCTAGTAGACTATAAAAGTGTGTCTCCTATGGATTATTCCCCTGAGCTTTCTGAGTATTGACATACGCGCTGGAACAAAGAAAATGTAATTAACCCCTCCGCTTCCCACCGATTCTTCAGGTAACCCTTCTGAGCTCAATGGTTGCATTGAGAAAGGAAGGAAAGAAGGAAGGGAGGAAGGGAGGGAGAGGGAGAGAGAGGTTTTACTACATAGTTCAAGACACACTGGCCTCAAATTCATGATCCTCCTGCCTCAGCTTCCTGAGTGTTAGGATTACAGTGTTGTGTGACCATGCCTAGCTTCTATTTGATGCTTCTTAACACAGTGTTTCAAGCTGTTGGTCTATATTTAGCTTGTGGTTCATCTAAATTACCAGGTCTTCCCCAACACAAACTTTTGTATAGCCAGATCTTCCTGTCTTCTGCTTCTGAAACTACTTACAAATAAAGCAGAGGATCACTGAGATGGCTCAGCAGGTAAGGTGCTCATTTGCGAGCCCAGCGACCTGATTTGGAGCCCAGAAGCCCACCCGATGAGAGGCCAGAACCGACTTTTTAAAGATGTGCTCTGCCCTCCCCCTGCGCACCGTGGTGTGCTCGTACATGCCCTTCTCTCCTTCCTCCCCTTCTTCCTCTCCCCCTTCTCAGATAAATAAGTAAAATATTAGAAAACACAAAAAATAAAGCAGAATGTAAATGCAAAACATTATACTGAAAATTCAGCTTGATTCTGGTCTGCTAAAACAATGGGAAATTTTACCTAACATTTATTGAGTTTGTTCTTTGACCAGTTTCGCACACATATGTACACTGTGTATCATAACCTTACACTTTCCCTTGTCTCCTTCCCATAAACACTATTGAGATTCTTTCGACACCTTCCCAATTTTGTATACTCTGCCAAACTGGCTGGCATCGATTGCTTTGTTTTGGTAGATACTGAAAATGCTGAATGGGATAAAACGAAGTCCCATGGCATAGTGCCATTTGGCAACAAAGGTTACCATGGTGGGGTCTGGATTCCCCCAAGGGTCCCTGAGACCTGTGAGATCTGAACTCTCTTCTCTAGTGGTCAAATGACCTTTTCCTTTTATTATTATTTATTACTTACTGTGTGTGCATGTGCAAGATGTATGTGTATGAGCACAGCGTGCACGTGCTGTGACTCCTTAGTTGAGGTCAGAGGACAACTTTGTGGAGTCGATTCACTCCGTTCTTTACATGGGGATCAAACGCAATACCTTTCACCCTGGAGTCGCTCTCATTCTACTATGAACAAATAGAGTTTTCCGGATATACATAGCACTATATCATAACAACATCTACAGGAACAGTTATAAAACTAGCTCTCCTTTTCTTTTGAGTCATAGTCTCATGTAGTCCAGGCTAATCCCAAACTTGCTATGTAGCTGAGGATGACCATGGATTCCTGATCCTTTCACCTGCACCTCCTAAGTGCTTGCTGGGGTCAGAGACCTGCGCCACAGTGCCCCTTGCAGTCCAGCTGTCTTCTGTGACATCAGTGACTTTGGAAGAAATATAATGCAGTAACTCTTTCCTTACTGATTTTTTTTTTTGCTTTTAGCCAACATAGGTTTTTGGTTTTTTTCTTTTGTTTCCATAAGAAGTTGAGTCAGTCCATTCAAGTTGCTATAGATAGAATGTTTTAGATTTGGGCAATTTATACACAGAAATTTATTTCTCACTGTTCTGGAGACAGTGAGAAGCAGACACAGTGATGCCAGCAGATTTGGTGTCTGATGAGACAGGACCAGCAGAGTCAGTTTGTTTATCATAGATGACGTCTTCAGTGTGTCCCCACACGGCAGGGACAGAAAAGGGGGACAAGTTCTCAGGAGTCTCATTTGTAAGGACATTAATTCTGTTCATGAAGGTGCAGACTTCATGATTTAATCACCTCCCAGTGGTCACACTGTTGGTTAATATCATTACCCTAGAGCTAGCTCTCTCTCCTTTTCTTTCATTTCCTTGCCTTCCTCCATCTCTCCTTCCTTGCCTTCCTCCATCTCTCCTTCCTTCCTTCCTTCCTTCTTTTCCTTCTTCCTTCCTTTCCCTTTCTTCCTTCCTTTCCCTTTCTTCCTTCCTTTCCCTTTCTTCCTTCCTTTCCCTTTCTTCCTTCCTTTCCCTTCCTTCCTTCCTTCCTTCCTTCCTTTCTTCCTTCCTTCCTTCCTTCCTTCCTTCCTTCCTTCCTTCCTTCCTTCCTTCCTTCCTTTCTTTCTTCCTTTCTTCCTTTCTTCCTACTTCCTTTCTCCTTTCTTTCCTTCCTTCCTTTTCCTTCCTTCCTTCCTTCCTTCCTTCTTCCTTCCTTCCGTTCTTTCTTTCTTTCTTTCTTTCTTTCTTTCTTTCTTTTCTTTCTTTCTTCTTCTCTCTTTCTCTCTTTCTTTCTCCTTTCTCTCTTCTTCTCTCTCTCTCTTTTCTTCTTCCTCTTTCCTCCTCCTGTCTCCCTCCTTCCATCCCTCCTGTCTCTCTTCCACCCTCCTTCCATCCCTCTCTCCCTCCCTTCCTTCCTTCCCTTCCTGTCTCCCTTCTCTCTTCCCTCCTTCTTCTCTCCCTCCCTCCCTGTCTCCCTTCCTTTCCTCTCTCTTCCCTTCTCTCTCTCCCTCCTCTCTTCCCTCCCTGTCTCCCTCTCTTCCTCCCTCCTTCCCTCCCTTCTTTCCTTCTTCCTCCCTTCCTTCCCTCCCTCTCTCTTCCCCTTTTTCTCTCTCTCCCTCTTTCTCTCTCTTCCTCCTTTCCTTTTCTTCCCTCCCTCTCTCCCTCCCTTCCCTCCCTCCTCCCTTTTTTCCCTCCCTTTCTCCCTCCCTTCCTTCCCTCTCTCCCTGTCTCCCTACCTCCTTCCCTCCTGCCTTCCTTCCCTCCTCCTTCCTTCCCTTCCTCCTCCTTCCATCCCTTTTTCCCTCCCCTTTCCTTCCTCTCTCCCTGTTTTCCTCCTCCCTTCCCTTCCTCCCTTCTCTCTTCCCTCTTCCTTTCTTTCACCAGTGCTGGGGATAAAGCCAAGGCATGAGCATGCTAACTAAGCAAGCATTCTACTACTGAGTTCCAACCCCAGTCCAATCCTTGTTTTTTTTTCTTCCTCTGTGTGTGTGCGTGCATGTGTGTGTGTGTGTGTGTGTGTGTGTGTGTGTGTGTGTGTGTATACCTGTGGTGGTCCAAGGGTGACCAAGAGGCACCCTGGATTGCTCTACCTCTTCATTGCTTTGCTCTGGGGTTTCTCAGGATCTACCTCCAGAGCCAGAATTTCAGACTGCTATTCTTTCTGCCTGGCATTTTTGCCTAGGATCTTGGATCTGAACTCAGATCCTTTTGCTCTTTGTGAGGCAAAGGCTTTAATCCTTGAGCTATCTCTCCAGCTCAATCCTTGCTTTTTTTTTAAGACCAAGTCATGATCTACCTACCTGCCTTAGTCTCTTGTATGCTGAGATTACAAGTGTGGAGCCCAATTTCAATAGAAATTTGGGAGGGGGGCACCAACATTTAGACCATATCCAAGTTTATTCTATTAACATAGGATGGACTTATTATTTTTTAAAGTAATACATAAAGCATCATTTTTATTTAATTTCTTTCTTCCTTTGTTGTTTGTTCGTTTGAAACAGGACCTCCCCAGGCATCCCTGCCTAGCTTTGAATTTACAGTGATCTTCTCACTTCTGCCTCCTGAATGGCTAGGCCCTTAATTTTAATTTCTAGTTGTGATAGTTAAGCCTGGGTGTCAACTTGACACATCTGGTATTAACTAAGATGGGCTGAGACTACACCTGGAAGGATCAACTAAGACTACTTGAAAGGATTATACCCACCCTAAATCCTATCAGAACCTTCAAAGATCTCACAGGATCCTCCCAGTACTGCACCATATAAAAAGGAGCCACCAAAGAGAAGAGATGCTTATTGCAGCTGTGCTAGGGATCGCTCTTCCTTCCGGCCGCCGGGTTTCTTCGACCCTCCAGCCTTCCAACTCTCCAAGTCATCGGCTAGACTAAGACTCTAGGAATCTCCAGCCTTCAGCCATCATCCACTTGACTACTGAACTGAGCAGCTACTGGCAGCTATTGTTGGGCTACCCAGCCATATCAGTAAACCAACTCAATACATTCCCAATATATTCATTGTGTTGATTCTGCATCTCTAGAGAGCCTGACTAATACACTGGTGAAATAAAAATATCCTGAAGGTCCCTAATAATTTTCTGAACTGTAAAGAGATTTTGAGTCCATCGAGTTCTAGAACCAGGGTACTAAAACTATCATTCTAGTTAACTTGTCCGTATTCTACAGCTTGCCCTGAGTAATGTGAAAATTCTTTCCAGAATTTCCTGGGCGTTTGTGTTCTCAGGCTGAGGTATCATCGCTCTGTAAGCCTCTGAGCCTCAGGCCCTAGTCCTGGCTACTAACTATGTGTGTGATCCTAGAGACGAGTTCATGCACTGGTAAAAACAAAGGGCCTTGAGCTGGAGAGGTGGCTCAGGGGTTAAGCCTCCGCCTTGCAGGCGGAAGGTCCTGAGTTCGGATCCCAGATCCCATGTATAGACGCCAGGCGGAAGCGGGGCAGTCTGCGTTCTGGTCCTGGTAGGGCGGAGCCTGTGAATCCCGGGGCAGAAGGAGGTGGAGGCGTCCATGGTGGTTCCCGAATTCGTCCGTGGTTCTACACACACACAGACACACACACGCGCGCACATACATATGTACACATGCACTGAATAAATAATAATAAAAAAAAGAATTAAAAAAAAAACAACAAAGGGCCTCACAAGACTTATCTCTGAAGTATACACTCAGTGTTTAAAGAACTAAGAGCACATTCACAGATTTCTTTGGGGGAGGAAGGGAAAGGCATTTCCTTATATGGAAAGGGAAGCTTATGGGATGAAGGTGTTAAGAGAGACTTGCTCAGGATATGTCCTAAGTCAGCATAGAGATAGGAACTGACGTCTAAGTCCTTGTTTCTTTTCTTTTCTTTTTTCAGATTTCCTTATTTATTTTTGCATATTGTCTGTGTGCTATCAGAGGACACTGTGTTCCTGTGGAGGCCCAAGGTTGATGTCAAGAATCATCCTGGATTGCTCTACCTCCTTCTAGCATTGTTTAGAGTTTCCAGGCTCCACCTGTTTTTTTGTTTTGTTTTGTTTTGTTTTAAATGTGGGATATAGGATTCGAACTCAGGTCCTTCTGCTTACAAAGAAGAGGGACCCAAAGAGGTTCAAGAGCCATCTCTCTGGCCCCAAAGCCCTTGTTTCTTGCGTTTGGTCCACATAATGGATTCCATTAAGAAATAATAGTATCCATGCAGCACTTCTAGAAATTCTTGTCTTGAAACAACCCAAGTTTAGACAAGTAGGAATGACCAGGACAGAGAACCTTCATAACTTGCATTCCATTGTAGCGGGCCTCCAGGGACCCCCTCCCCCACAGCCTCACCTCCTGGTTGGCACTCTGACCCTGCAATTCCCCCACACATTCACTCCCAACACCAGCAGAGTGGTTGACATGGCAGCATGTGATACTGTTACCGCACCTGTGGCAAAATCTGCACCTCTGTTTGGCCACCCGACCTCAAGAAATCAGTGAGAAATCAAGTTGACAGTGAAAGGCAGAAAGGGACATTTATTCAATACATCAAGGAGCGAGTGTCCAATGTCCAAGTCCATGTCTGTCCTCCACACATGAGGGTGAAGTTTAGCTAGAAGGTGAGAGCTATGTGGCTCCATCCACAGTTGGTTCTGGTCTTCCCTGCCAGCTGCACTGACCACCTGTCCAGCTCAGTGAAATTTCGTTTGGGAGACAAATTTCTGTCCTGGCTAGCAACAGATCTGGTAAGTGCGTGTATGTGTGTGTGTGTGTGTGTGTGTGTGTGTCAGAGGACACTGTATGTATCTGTGGAGATTCAAGAGTAACTTCAGGAATCACCCTGGATTGCCTTACCTCCTCCTTGCTTTTGCTCTGGAGTTTCCCAGGCTCTGCCTTCCAGGGTCAGAAGTACAGCTTGCTGCTATTTCTGCCTGGCATTTTTTTTTTAACATATGATTCACTCAGGACCTTCTGCTTGTGAGACAGAGGCTTAACTCCTATTGCAGTTTACCTGCATAGTTGCTGATAAATGACTATCAAATGACTTACGGGAACAAAGGGTTTATTTCCTTACTGATAGTCCGGTTACAGTTCTCAGTCCAGCTTGACGGGAGAGCATCCACTAACACAAGGCCGAGGGAAATGGCCACACCATCTCTACATAATGGTTGAGAGAAGAACAATCCTTACTTGCCAGATCAGCATGTCTGGCCAAGTATACAAAAGGATGCCAACTCTCTCAACCAGCTCTCCGTAATTTATTCCAGGGCTTAATCCCACCCACCGTAGGCTGGACCTTCCCTATCAGCTAGACAATCTCCTGCAGGTTTGTTCTGGGCTTTACTCAACCATTAATTCTCTACAAATGTGCCCAGAGCTCAAACCCTCAACTGTCAAGTTGACACGTATGCCTAACTATGACAACCTTGTACCATCCTTCAGCCCCAGATCTGACAAATTTTCAGTACTCTGTAAAGACCCTCTCTCTGTTCCCAGCTTGAGATTCCTGGGGAAAGTTAAAGTTCTTAGGGTCCATTGCTTTGATGGAGTCCCAGTGGGGGGTGGGGAGGGCAGAAACACTGCTTTGTGTGCACGTGCTTGTGTCTGTAAGAGAGCACCTGAGTGTGTGCCTGTGGAGGCCCAGGGGCGACTTTAGGAATCACCCTGGATTGCTCTACCAATTGTTTTTGCTCTGGGGTTTTCTAGCCCCTCATTCCAGGGACAGAATAGCACATAGCCACCATTTCCATCTGCTTGCTTGCTTTATTTATTTATTTATTTATTATTATTATTTTCGCTCATACAAACTTAACAGGTACACCGGTCCCCTCCCTCCCTCCACCTCCCTCCAACCCCTCTGCTCCCCCCTCCCCTCTCCCCTCCCTTCTCATCCCCAAGTGCCTCCCTCTCCAATCCCCGGAGCATCCTTTACTGTGCATGCCAAACTCTCCTCTGGGTCCTCCTCTTAGATGAGGTGCAAGGACCCAGGGGCATTTCCCAGAACCCTTTCCTGTGTTCCTCTTAAGCTTAGGAACACTACTGTGACTGTCAGTCCCTAGGTTCCAAGAATCCTAGTGCCTTTAGTCCATGCTAAACTTTGTGGGGTCAGTAATGTGTTGAACATAGCACAGGTCATGCAAAGTTCTATTATGATTGCTTCGGCCCTAACTTGTGTGGAGTATTTTGCATATCATTACTCCTCTCATCATTGTGCTTACTGCCCCCTCTTCCGCAAATTTCCCTGAGCTTTAGGATGGTCCATCTGCTTTTTTTTTTTTTAATGTGGTATCTGGGGATCCAAATTTAGGTCCTTTTGCTTTCCAAGCAAAGGCTTTAACCACCGAGCCATCTCTCCAGCCCTTTACATCTTTTTAAAAAATATTTTATTTATTTATGTGTGTGTGTGTGTGTGTGTGTGTGTGTGTGTATCAGAGGACACTGCATGTCTCTGTGGAGGACCAAGGGTGACTTTGAGAATCATCTTGATTGCTTCTTCCTCCTTGCTTCGCTCTGGGATTTCCCAAGCTCTTCCCACCAGGGCCAGAAGTGCAGGCTGCCACAGTTTCTGCCTGGCTTTTTATGTGGGACCTGGGATCCAAACTCAGGAACTTCTGCTTTGGAGGCAGAATCTTATCCCCTGAGCAATCTCTCCAGTCCTCTTTACGACCTTGTTGAAGTCATTAACTTCTTTGACCAGTCCAGAAATATGATTCTGTTGTTTACTATTTAGTGTGTAGACACAGTTCTAGTAGCTTCTCCTTGGGCTCTTCTATCATGAAAACCTTGGTTGCATGCATCAGAGGAACAATTGTGGGGAGTCTGCCAGCTGCTGAATATGTTCTAACTATCAGATACTTAGGGTGTTAGCCTAATTTTTTTTCTTGCAATAAAATGCCAGAGGCAAGCTAACTTTACAAAGAAAAGGGTCTTATTTTGGATCCTGGTCCTGGAAGCTCAAGGTCGAAAGGTCTTATTTAGTGATGACTTTCTTGGTTGCCCTCTGATAATCCTAACATTTCCATTAAATTAATTCCCAGAGTCTGGTCTGATGATAGCATTTCTTACCCCTTGCCTTGCTTTCAAACAATGGTCACCACAGAGCTCAACCAGAATGTTAACATGGAGTTGAAGGTGCGGCTCAGTTGGCAGAGAGCTAACCTAGCGTGCACAAAACCCTGGGTTCTATGTCTAGCCCCCAGCACCATAAACCCTGAGCAGATGGTCCATGCTTGTAATCCCAGCACTGGGAGGGCGGTAGTGGGAAGCGGTGGAGGCAGGAGGACCAGGAGTTCAAGGTGGTGCCTCCACCTGTGACCGTAGCCCAGGGAGGCTGAAAGAAGATAAACAGCAAGCTGGAAACCTGGCTGAAAAGAACCCCCCACCCCCATTTCCACCCTCCCCCTCCCCCCTACACCCTGCCAGAACAGGTATTAACTGGTCTCAACAGGTGTTAACTGGTCTCATTCTGCAAACCTTCCTCTGCAGTACCAGTAATTCTGACATCCCGGCTTCATTCAGAGAATGCTATCTTTGGGGTGCCGTGTTAGTAACAGTAGCAGACTACTTAGGGAGCGTCCCACAGGAGCAAGTACATTCAATTCAGAACCTCGGCTTAGTGCACGTGTTTTGCATGCTTTGATGAGACGGTCAGCCAGGTGCAACAAGAAGAGGAGCAAGGAGAGACCCAGAGTTTGCTACCCTAGTAGGCGGGCAGGCGGCAGAGCATTCTCTGGACTGTCACATGGGAAAGGCAGGTGGGCAGGTGGGGCAGGTGGCAAAAGACAAGCATGAAGGGAAGGTACCAGCCTTTGCAGGGGTTTCTGCAGGAAAGGCAAAGGGCAGGCAGGCCCCGCAATTCAAGACTTGCTATATTGGCTAATTTTAGTGTCTTTGACCTATAGGAGTGATCTGCAGTAGGCCAACACCTGGACTGGGATAAGGCAGAGGGATTTTGGGGTGTAGGGGCCAGATAGAGGAGGACTGGCTCTGGACTGGTTAGTTTGCATATCAAAGACAAGCTCCCCACTGGGCCTTTTGATATCTATAAGAATTGGCTAGCCAAGGGAGGCATAGTCTGCCCACAACCAAAAAAAAAAACAAAAAACTTTTGTAAATGTCAAAACATCGTAACTGGACTGGAGGTATAATTCAATAGTATGGTGCTTTCTAGTATAGGTAAAGCAGAGATCACACACATACATACACACACACACATACATATACACATGAGGCATATATGCACACACAAAGTAACATGGCTCAGGAGGTCTTAGGCCCCAGAGATGATCCTACTCCAAACTGACTTCAACATATTTATGTTTCTACTCACAGACAATACTACTGTCAAGCCTTAATTAGACAAGACTCTTTGCAACACACAGTGGTAAATGCAGGCCCATGGCTACTCGGGGTGCTGAGAATAAGTGAGTATTCATACCTGAACAGGGCAATTACACAGCTCTCTCTAAGCCTGAAGACAGCAGCACAGAAAGAATGTAAGAGTCAAAAGGTAGGAGAAAGAGTTCTGAAATCCTATCTTCTGGGCAGATGTGTGAAATTGTTCCTGGAGAGATGTCATCCAAACAACTGTTCGCCCAGATAGGGTTCTAACGACAGACCAAAGACCGATTACACCAGAGTCTTAACTTGGTGAACCAATGAATTTATTGTGGTTGTTTACATGAATGTGGGTGGCCCCAAAGAAGTCGCATTGGAACATCTCATTCCCAGCATGGATAATGGCTTCCCCATAGCTTATAGATGAAGCCCTCTCATCTGTTAACTTTCCTATATACTATATACTATAGCCCCTCACCAGACCTTAAGGCCAGGTCACAGTGCAATTGAGGTAGAACTGCTAGGAGGTACATGAGGGAGCAGTGAAATCCCAGGCGAGGGGCCAATAACTCTCCCCACATCCTCTGTGTCTAAGAGAATGTCAGTAGACCTGATGTTGCCGGTCTCTTGTAGATAGTTACAGCTGACCAACCAAACGGCTGTTTGGTTCAGAGGACAGCACAACACGGCTACAGCTATTGCAATCACCACACCATAGCTTTGACTGCCTGTACTGAGCCTGCACCAGACGGGCCTGTCACCAGCCAATCAAGGATGGGATGGATGCCCTAACCATCCCTGCTAACTACTGGATTCTGGGGGAGGGGCAGTTGCTGTCACCAGTGCAGGAGTTATCACCAGGAGTTATCACAAGGCCTCAGTGGGTCAAAAAGCAAAACAAAAAGACACAAATGTGGAAGTGGGGCTTGGAGGGAGAAGGGGGCTTGACCAGCATGCAAGGAGAATAATCAGGAAGGCATTAAGTGGAGATTCAGGCTTGTCAAAGAACACACGGAATGAAAGTTTAAGCAATTAAAGATATTTATAATACAGTCCTCACATGAATACACTCAGAACAATCTGAAATTTCATTCCTTCTTCCCTAATCTAACATCTTGAGGATCCTTTCTTACACAAACTCACTGAGGTTCTCATACTGTACACTGACATTTCAGGAATATTGGACATTCAAGACACTTCTCAAAGGGAATACGCAATCATTTATTCTGAGTCAAAAATGAATGATCATGACTCCTGAACATGGGTCCATGTTGTCCCAAATAGCAGTGTGAAGTGATGGTCGTTTCCTGAAGTTTTTGTAATTCAGAACAATAGAAAGTCCTGTTGGGACTCACTGCAGTAAGACATGTCCTTACCAGACCTCCATAATGACTGATATATCAACATGCCCCATAGACTATCAAGGAACTCAAGAGAGATAAGAACATACAGTGGAAACCTTAGGGACCAGATCTGGATGAGTGAAGGGAAATGTCCCTATCAGTGAGGTGGCCTAAGGAGAGGCAACTTGGTATTGTGGGACCTGAACCGAGAAATGCCATTTATATATGTTCCCATTTTGTGCTTGTTCACTTGTCCACACCAAGAAACACCAGATAGACTGTCTGATCCAATCAAATGTGAACGTGACTCTAGCCATAAACAGTCGGCTCCAAATTAGAGAATACTTTACACTCCGGAGCCTCCACTAGCTGGGAGGACAGCCTTGAATGATAGTGTGTAAAGATTATGAACCGAGCGGATGGAACTGTCCAATCGGAAGCAAGCCACTAGTTGTTTGAGAAATTCCAAAGACCATAAGTAATGTAGGAGGTATTAGAGACGGTAGGTGGACGGAGCTGGCCAATCTCCGCTCCCCAACACTATTTTTACTTTTATTTACCCAATCATGTATCTGCTAGGTTAGAAGACCCTTCCCCTAGAAGTAGCCACTATAAAAAGCCCTGCTGAACAAAGACTCAAGGCTCTCATTCCAGATCTGCTGCGTCAGTGACAGCGAGAACCCGGGCTCGAGCTTCAATAAAAAGGCCCTCATGTGATTGCATTGGTGTTGGCTCCATGGTTTCTTGGGATCCAGAAATCTGGGCACAATAGTATACCACAGAGGCCTGAACCCCCACAAGAGTAGAAAAGCCAAAAAAAAAAACAAAAAAAAAAAAAACAAAAAAAAAGAGTAGAAAAGCCAGAGGGAACCCTGGGGTCCATAGAAGTGGACAGGTAAGAGAGTGGGAGGGAGTGGGATGGATTAATGAAGGAAGGAAGGAGGGTGGGAAGAAAGAGGGATGCAGGAAAACAGGGATTATTATGTAATATGCTTGTAAAACTAGGAAAAAATAAATTAGTTAAAAAAGTTTATTTTTTACTAAAAAAAAAATGTCTGGCTGGGAACATGGCTCAGTGGATAAGATGTCTGTCGCACAGATGTGAAGATCAGAGTTCGGTTCCCCAGATCACAACAGAGAAGTCAGGTGGGAACTGCAGCTGCCTGGAAGCCCAGGCAGGGAATCTCCAGGGCTGGCTGGCTGCCTCAATAAACAAAACAGAGAGCAACTGAAGACAACACACCATGTCAACTTTGGGCCTCATTCATGCACATTCACCCACACATGCATATGTTCTCACACACCTAAACTTACATGCACACACAACATGTACCCCACACACTCAAACAAAAAAATCCTAGTTCGAGACATTTTCCCAATATGTTGCTGGAGACATTATATAGGCAAAGTAGAGAAAATCTCTGATGTAGGTCTCAGATACTGTCCAATGACGTTCTTAGCTCTTAGGTTAGCAGAAGATAGTGATCTGCTAAAATATATATTCCAAGGTTTTTCTTGGTAGTCAAAGCAATGTTAGCTCAGACACAGAAGCAAGCATAAATAGCTATTAGGAGTCTAAAGATAATCCAAGATAATCTGGCTCAAAATCTGCAGCATCCCAGTTCTCCCCAATGACTAAATTCTAATCCATCAGTCTGCCTTGTGGAATCTAGCATAGATGTTGGGCCTTTTTTTTCCCCTGGAAACTTCAATTCCAGGACACAGAGAGCTGTATGTGCTATTTACCTAGCTTTCCATTAGGTACAGAATTGTGTCAAAAAGTGAAGCAACCTATAAATTAGCAAAATTTCAATGTTCTTTTGTGGCATGTGGTACTTTTGTGGTGCATCTCCACAGGTCATGCTGGGAACAGGCTGCAACTTGAATCTAAGAAGTGGTACTGTTAGTTTCCAGGCAGATCAGCTGCCCCTGTGTGGCAATCATTACAGGTTTGCAAGTAAGGAAGGATTAACCACAGATAGAAAGGAAGGGCCACCCTTTTATTTTATTTTATTTTTAGGTGAAGGAGAATCTGCAGGATTTGGGGATTAAAAGCTCTACTTTATTGGACTCTAATCCTGTGTCCTTGTGCTACGATTTTTTAGATCTCTCTTTTTCCTGATCAGTGTCTTAATTTTGATGTTCTAAATTTGCTTCGCATTGAAATTCAGTCCCTGGACATGATGGCTTAGGGTTTGGTTATCTGAAATCTTAACCCTGAGGGTACAGAGGATAAGATTTCTTTTTAGAGCAGCAGTTTAGTTTTTTTGATCCCTTCTTTAGACCTTAAGATGGAAATTTGAAACCTCCACACTCATCTTTTTCTTTTGCCAGACTCCCCGTGCTGATATGTCTCTTTTTTTCTCTCTAAATAAATAGTTTACATTTTTTAAATGAAATAAAGGAGGAATTGACTCTCAGACCTCTGCCTATAGGTTGTAGTATGCACCCTTCCCCATTCACATAAATACAGAGCATGCAAAAAGCCATGGGTTCAATTCCCCAGCACCACATAAATCAGACATAATTGGTGCTTGCTGGTAACCACACACTTTGCAAGCAGAAGCAGGAGGATCTGAGAGTTAAGCTCAACCTATATAGTGAGTTCTGGGCAACCAGGGCTACCTATTAAGACCCTGTTCTCAAGAAACAAAAACTGAAAAGAAAATAATATAAACAGTAAGAACAGACACACTTGAATATTTCCTTAAAGGTGAACTTGCAATGGGTTAGCTCATAGTTTTGTATTTTCTGCTAAGTGATTGCAAATATTGACAGCCGTTGAATTTGGATGATGGATCTGAAGGTGTTTCAACTTTTTAAAAGGTTTTTATTATTTATGGTGTGTGTGTGTGTGTGTGTGTGTGTGTGTGCACGCGCGCGCACGCATGCATGTATCAGAAGACATTCTATCCCTGTGGAGGACCAATGGTAACTTCAGGAATCATCCTGGATTATTGCTTCTACTTCCTTTTTGTTTTGCTTTGGGATTTCTCAGGCTCTGCCCATCAGGGCCAGAAGTATAGGCTGCCACTGTTTTTTACCTGGCATTTTTATGTGGGACCTGGAATCTGAACTAGGTCCTTCTGCTTGTGAGGAGGAGTCTTATCCCTAAGCCATCTCTCTGGCCCTCAACTTTTTTTTTTAATGCATGCTTACTTGGCCCATATTTGTACTCATATTACTTCAAATGTTGAGATCTATGTTTTTCAGTGTGGAGGGGGTGGTGATGGAGGTTCTGAGAACAAAGCTGCGTCATAGTGAACAACACGAGGGCCTGTAAGCACATCCTCTGTGGACTTTGAGAGTCTTCCTGTTGTGTCGTTAGCCTGGTCCCTCCCCCCATCCTCAGCAGCCAAGTACAGACTGCACTCAGCCACAGGCAGCAGATCAAGGGGGCGCGGTGACAGCATGGGCCTGTTTATCTTGGAGGAGAAAGTCCCACTGGTTTCCCAGTGACAATAGAAAGTTACCCGAGCAAGGGTTGAAGTCTCGCAGTGTTTCTAGGCGGGGGATCCGGGGTGTTGGTATCACTTGACTTTCACTTTCCCTGCCCCTCTAGTTCACATGCAGGGCAAGCGTCTTTGTCCTAGAGCCTCTCTCCTTTCCCAGCCATCACGATATCCAGTCTCTTTTTCCTCTTAACTTCTAATGCCCAACTGTGCTCTGCTCAGCTGCATTGGGTCAGCCATGGGAGAGCGGAGCTACATGAAGTTACTGAAATGGGCTGAGTCTGCCATGCCAGAATTTAGGAGATGGAGGCAGGAGGATTCCAAGTTTAAGGCTAACCTGTGCTATGTAGCCAGAGGATGTCTTGGAAGACTTAAGGGCTGGGGCTGTAGCTCAGTGATCTATTACTTAATGTGCTAATTAGATAAATTTGCCAACTTGATGACTGAGGGCTAAGCTCTGACCACATCTGTGAAGAACTGGCAGTTAAGACAATCCCTAAGTAAGCCTGCAGGAGGTTGTCTATTTGATATGGGAAGACCCAGCCCGTGGTGGGTGGGACCTGGCAAGTAGATAAGAGTGAGAGAGCTAGTTCAGCAGTTTGGCATACTTGGGCAGAGTGTGGCAGACTTGAAGTCCCTCAGCAATTCCTGTGGACGTTGTGGCCAGTTTCTTCATCTGATGTTGATAAGAGCTCTCTTGCCAAGCTGGACTGTGAACTGTAACCAGAATTGTTAAGTTGAACCAAACTCCTTGTCCTAAGTTGTTTGGTCATGTATTCATCAGCAACATGAAAACAAACTTGTAACACCAAGCTAGCACCTGCAAGGTCCTGGTGGGCTTGATCCCAGGCAAAGATAAAAGAGAGGAAGGGGGGAAAAAGGCTGTAATATCTTTTTAAATTTTTATTTATTTATTTAAAGGGGAGCAAAAGTGGAGGTCACAGAACAACTTTCAGAAGTCAATTCTCTCCTTCCACCATGTGGGCTTCTGGGTATGGAACTCAGCTTACCAGGTTTGTGAGCAAGTACCTTGTTAGCTGAGCCAGCTTGCTGGCCTGCTGCAGTATCTTCATGGACAGTAGCTGCTCATCCAGGTAGATTTACTCACTAAATATCAGAAGTGTATGTTCCTGGCCCTGCCCACTGCTGACTGGGAGTTTCCTTGCAAATAAATAGTAACGCGTTGCTATGCATAACTTATTTTATGAAAATCTAATGAGCAATGATCCAGCAGATAGGTTTCTGAGGCAAAGCAAGTACTTAAAATTGGCAATTTCAGTGTGATATTCTCTATGCAGTCAGGAAATCAAATGCTACACTATTTGAATACCACTCAATCTGCATGCTTTTTTTTTTTAAAGTTTCTTAGTGTTTGCTATAGGTACAGTAATTTTTGTAAGAACTTTCATAAATGCAAAAAAGAGGAGATGAGAATAGAGCTGTAAAATTCACTGCTATGAAATCAGAAACTGATCTAAAAATCTGAATTTGCAAAAAATGATATCAGCATTTACAGTGAAATCAAACTCAGAGCAAGTTTTACAAACAAGTAACACACCCCCTACTGCCTCATGGAAGATGCCTTGGGGGTATTTTTAGCACTTTAACTGATGTAAATGCAAATGAAAGAAATCTCTTTTGTACCTAGACTGTCTGCAACAAAGCAAAGATTAAGATTGCTAAACCCGGTGTGTGGGGCCTGGATAGTGTAGCAGGCCTACAATCTGAGCACTTGGGAGGTAGGAGGAACATTGACTCAAGACTACCCAGGGACATATCTCTTAGAAAAAAAAACCAAAAACCAAACCAAACAAAACAAAACAAAACAAAAAATTAAAAAAACAAAAACAATAAAACCATATCATTTTACCCATATATTGGAGCAATTCTCAGCCCTTGATTGGAAATTCCCTTTTGAAATGGACAGTATTTGTTTATTTTTAAATAAACTATTTATTTATTTACTTTGTGTGTGTGTGTGTGTGTGTGTGTGTGTGTGTGTGTGTGTGTATCAGAGGGTACCCTGTGCTCCTGTGGATGATCAGGAATTATCCTGGATTGCATGTACCTCCTTTTTGCTTCGCTCTGAGATTTCTCAATCTCTACCCACCAGGGCTGGCAGTGCATGCAGCAGTTTTTTCCGCCTGGTGTTTTTACATGGGAGCTGGGATCTGAACTGAGGTCCTTCTGCTTGAGAGGCAGAGTCTTTTTTTTTTTATACATTTTTTATTATTATTTCAGCTCATACAAACTTAATGGGTACACCAGTCCCCCCCCCCCCCCCCCCCGTACCCCCTGCTCCTCCTCCCCACCCCCCTCCCTTCCCATCCCCCAGTGCCTCCCGCCCCAATTCCCAGAGAGTCCTTTCTTGTGCATGCCTGATTTTCCTCTGGGCCCTCCTCTCCGATGACGTACAAGGACCCAGTGGGAGAGGCAGAGTCTTAACCCCTGAGCCATCTCTCCAGTCCGAGATGGACAGTATTTAATACAGAGAATCACGACTGGCTAACACGCAGAGAATAGGTGATGTGGACTTGCTTAGCTCTAACAGCACAACTAAATCATCCCCAACCCAAAACTCAGGGCATTTCATGGAAGACAGGGTGGTAAGAGTTACATTCAGACAGTATGTTCTGGACATGAGTGGTAAATTGTATCCACAAACTCACTGCAGCTGTGTCCACTTCCACAAGACCTGCATAAGATTTGCCTGTCAACATATCACCATAGAAGGAGAAACATCCCAGGAGGCTCCACACCTTCCTGAGAGAACAGATGGGGAAAAGGAGACTACTTTCCTCAAAGGCGTACCCACTGCTATATCATCCATGCTCCAACAAGTGCTTAGACACACGCTAGTCCAGATAGATATCCCAGGTAAAACTCAGTGGACCACATCTGCAGAAAGTCGTGAAAGTAGGAGACTGACAGGGAAGAAGGCTTGCAGTGAGGATGGGATTGGATATTTCATTCATTGTATTTATGTATGAAACTGTCAAGGAATAAAGATGATAGATAGATAGATAGATAGATAGATAGATAGATAGAGAGAGAGAGAGAGAGAGAGAGAGAGAGAGAGAGAGAGACAGATAAGTGGAATCTAGATTTTGGGGCTCTGTTACTCCAGTCAAGTGGTTTCATCTCTTAGGAGCTCAGCTTCTGGGATCTTGGTCCAGTTACTTAACTGTTCTAAAAGGTAGAAATAATAATAGGAGCTCTTCAGGACACTTAAATTTGCAAAATCTGATCTGATTTGAAACTAGCAATTTAGGAACTTGTTAATTAGTTTTTTTTTAAACAACAGCTAAAAAATTTATAGCATGTTACAGAAAAATTTTGAAATTAAATTTTATTAAAATCTCAATGTTGGGCTGGAGAGGTGGCTCAGGGGTTAAGCCTCCGCCTTGTAGGCGGAGGGTCCTGAGTTCAGATCCCAGATCCCACGTATAGACGCCAGGCGGAAGCGGGGGCGGCCTGAGCTTCTGGTCCTGGTAGGGCGGAGCCTGTGAATCCCGGGGCAGAAAGAGGTGGAGGCGTCCATGGTGGTTCGCGAATTCGTCCGTGGTTCTACACATACACATACACACACACACACACACAGAGACACACACGCGTGCGTGCACATACACACGGATATGCACACAGCTTGAATAAATATTAATAATAAAAAAATTAAAAAATCTCAATGTTGGGGTTGGAGAGGTGGCTCAGGAGATAAGCATCTGCCTTGCAGGCGGAAGATCCTGAGTTCGGATCCTAGACCCCATGCATAGACACTGGGCAGGCAGAAGCTGGCCGCCTGTGTTTCTGGTCCTGGTAGGGTGGAGCCTGTGAATCCCGGGGCAGAGTAAATAAGGAGGAGGTGGAGGCGGTCCATGGTGATTCCCAAATTCGTCTGTGGTTCTACACACACACACATACATACACACACACGCACACACGCATACACACACAATTGAATAAATAATAAATAATAAAAAAATTTTTTAATCTCAATGTTGTTATATATTTTTTTCTTTATCTGTTAATAAAAATCACTTCACTGAGGGCTGGAGAGGTGGCTCAGGGGTTAAGCCTCCGCCTTGCAGGCGGAAGGTCCTGAGTTCGGATCCTAGATCCCACGTATAGACGCCAGGCGGAAGCGGGGCGGCCTGCGCTTCTGGTCCTAGTAGGGCGGAGCCTGTGAATCCCGGGGCAGAAGGAGGTGGAGGTGTCCATGGTGGTTCGCGAATTCGTCCGTGGTTCTACACACACACGCACGCACACGCGCGCACACACACACGCACATGCACACAGTTGAATAAATAATAAAAAAAAAGTCTTTAAAAAAAATCACTGAAAGAAAAAGTTGGAAAAAAAAGTTGGCATGGAACCTCAAACAATGGAATGTAGGAAGTTTGTAGCTAGAGAAGACAAATCGGGACATTTCAGTTGAAGAACATAAGTTTTGAACCCTAAAAATTAAGTCACTTTTTAAAGATGAAAAACTTGCAGATTCCTATATGTTGTATTTGAAATTACATTTATTAAACCTTACAAATTTAAAGTGTGATTTCATGTTAGATTTGAATATTTTCTTAATCAGTGAAGGACAACTTTATTTATTAACTAGAATAGTTGTAAAATTTGCTGCTAGAAATTTCGATATGGCAACATTAGGTGGATTTTTGTATAGTATAAAATCCTTAGGACAAAAAGGTGGGAAAAAGTAATTTTAAATAAAAGTTGATTGGAAAAAAAATAATAGGAGCTCTTTAAATGGTTATTGTAAGCTCACACAAGAAATCCATTTAATTGAACTAAACAGAGCCTCCGTACAGAGGAAATTTGCAGTAAATATTGGCCAGTGGTGTCTATTTCGAAGCATTTGCAGTATGTTGTTTTTACAGCATTATTCAAGGGAGGTGTTAGGGCAGAGAGACAGGAAAAACGTCCTATTAATGGGATGATTAGAGCTTCATATTTTTAAATAGTTGACTGGAGAGACGGCTCAGGGGTTAAAACTTTGTCTTGCAAGCAGAAAGACTTGAGTTCAGATCCCACCTAAAAACTCCAGGTAAACATGACAGTGGCCTGCATTTCTGGTCCTGGAAAGTGGGGCCTGGGGAATCCCAGAGTGAAGCAAAAAGGAGATAGAATAATCCAGGATGATTGGGTCTCCACAGGCACACATAATGCCTCTGATAAACACACACACATGAAGAATGGTATGGGCATAATGGTACATGGCTATAATCCCAGCACTCAGGAGGTAAAGACAGGAAGATCAGAAATTCAGAGCCAGCCTTGGCTACATGTGACCTTGTTTCAAAAAAAGAGAGAGAGAGAAAAGAAGGGATGAAGGAAGGAAGGAAGAAAAGAAAAAAGAAAGGAAGGAGGGAAGGAGGGAAGGAAGGAAGGAAGAAAAGAAAGAAGGAAGGAAGGAAGAAAGGAGAGAAGGAAGGAGAGAAGGAGGGAAAGGACTGGTAGCTTTTAGTTAGGCATTATGACTCATACCTATAAACTAGTACTTGGGAGGCAAACCAATCTGAGCTAAATAAGACCTAATAAATAAGGAATAAATAAATAATATATAAATGATGGCCTCATTTTAGGAGTTATGAAATTCTCAGAGAAATTCTTAGAACTTCTTAGTATTGTAAGTCTCTTGGCATTTCCATAGCACTTGGCATATATTGTACAGCAATGAATGATAGTAAACAGCATATCAGCTGACTATGATATGGTTTTACTAAAAGTTTCAGGTGTTTGTTATAAAAAAGCAATATAGTGAGCAATGAATGTGCATTTGTTATTATTGCAAACCAATATGTTATAAAAAGATTATATTCAGTGTTCAAAGTCAGATAAGACAATGTCCACCTATTAGCTTGGCATTCAGAAGGCCGATGCCGGAGGATCAGGAGTTCAACACCAGTCTGGAATACATGGAATAGTCTTGAAAAAGAAATACAGTATTTTGATAACCTGAAAACATTATCTCTATCTGATACAGACATAAAAAAAGAGAAAATACAAAGACTAGGAGCTGGGGTTGAAGCTCAATGGAATAATACCTGCTTTAGTCTGTAGAAGGCCCTGGGATCAATTCCAGTGCTCCCAAATCAAAACCAAAATGCTCTTAGCTTAAAACCATTAACACAAATTAAAACCCATCTTAAAAACTATAATGCTACAAATTTTAGTATTTAAAGGTTAGGATTCTTGGGGCTGGGGAGATGGCTCAGCAGTTAAAGCCTTTGCCTCAAAAGCAAAAGGACTTGAGTTTGGATCCCCAGACCCCATGTAAAATTGCCTGACAGAAATGGTGGCAGCCCGCACTTCCGGCCATAGATAAATTTTAAAGCTAGTGATAGATTCATGTTAGACCATAGTGATATCTATTCTTATGTTTGTTTAGATTTTTTTAGAATAATTCTTTTTCACTCCCATCTGGCTAAAGTTTCTTCCAGATTAGGGTAAATAATACCTATCCCTGCATGTGAAAAATACAGAGGCTTACCTTTTTGTTTGTTTGTTTGTTTGTTTACTTGTGTTTGGGTCTGTAGCTTATGTGCACACAGGTTTGCATCTTTGCATGTTGGATATATGTGAAGGCCTTGGGCTAATGATTAGTATCTTTCTCGATGGCTCTCCACCTTTACATATCAAAACAGGGTTGTCTCTTGAACCTAGAACTCACTGATTTGGCTAGTGTGGCTAGCCAGTTTTCCCCAGGAATCTCTTTCCACCAAGCTGACTTCAGGGATGGAATTCAGGTCTTGGACAGGCCGAACTATCTCAATAACTCAAAAAGCATCTTTCTTAATGGTTATATTTATGTTTTACTGTATAAATATGTGGCAACTTATTTGCCTCAAGTATTAAAATGATATACTTATTACTGAATGTTTAAATAAGTAATACCTTTATTTAAATAGGAGTATTTTTTCTATCTATAGGTTGTTTCCATTTGTTTGAATTTTGTAAATAACACTGCATCTTTGAAAATATTTTGAATAATTTTCTTAGGCCCATTTAACAGGAATAGAATTGACATACTCCTTCAAGTAGTTTTCTTGAAGGAAATACCACTAGCAGACAGGAGGGCCACTGCACTGTACACTAGCCATCACAGAATATTCTTTTTCTTTCTTTCTTTTTTTTTTTTTTAATTTTGCAAGTGGAAATGGTACCTGAACTTTTAAAATTTGCATTTCTTTTGTTATTACTGAAGTTGAAAAATTTCCCACATGCCCTTTAGCCCAATCTGTTTCCTCTTTTGTGAACTGTTCCAGCTCAATTCTTTTTTAGTAGGGTTCTTGATCAATCCTAGATACTCTGGATCCTAGCTTTTCTCACCCCTCCCCTGAGTTTTTAACACATGCAGTCTACCATTCATGATATGAAAAGAGATTTTCTGGATAAAGCGGATAGTAAAGAACACAGGTGGGGCTGGAGAGGTGGCTCAGGGGTTAAGCCTCTGCCTTGCAGGCAGAAGGTCCTGAGTTCAGATCCTAGACCCCATGTATAGAATAAATAATAATAAAAAAAAATACTCCCCCCCCTCAAAAAAATTTAAAAAAAATACTTAAAAAAAAAAAAAAGAACACAGGCACCTGGAAACTGGTTCTTTGGAATGTTGGAGAAATAATAATTGGGATTGGAGTAAAACTATCCACTTCTGAAAGGGACATTAACCTCTCCATCAGCTCCAAAAGCAAGGAAAAGGGACAAACATAGCCTTTAGTGGGCAAAACGCTCTTTGAAAATTTCCATACTTAGAAATGTGCAAGCTGGGCTGGAGATGCGGCTCAGCTGATAAGAGAGCTCACCTAGCATGCACCAATCCCTGGGTTCAATACCCAATACTATAATACTATTGGGCAGGGTGGAATATCTATGTAATTCCATCACCTGGCAGGTAGAGGACTCGGAGTGCAAGGTCATCCTTGCCTGCCTAGTGAGGTCAACGTGGGTAGGATGAGCTTTTCTGTCCCAAAGCAAGGACAAAAATAAAAACAGTTCTCCAAGTCCAAGTTCTCCCATGTCTTATATAGTGAGCTTAAGTGCCTTAGGACAGTGATAAAGGTCTATAAAGAAGTATTTGGTGAGATAACTGAGTAGATTAAGTGCCTGCTCACAAACCTTCTTTGATCCCCCAAAGCCACATGGTAGAAGGAGAGAAATGACTTCCAAAAGTTGTTGTCTGATCTCCACCTGTGTGCCATGGCACGGCATATTCTCCTGCCCTCCCATACCTCTCTGTCAAATAATAAATAAAAGAAATATTTAGAATAGATTTTAAGGCTGTATAGGTGGATGAGAAGCCATTATCTACTTATGTCCAAAACAGTAGAAGATAGGCTAAATTTTAGATGTTTTAAAACAAGTAGGGATTATATATTTGCAAAGACTAGTCAGCTCTAAAACAGATACTTAAAAAATCTAGGGCCAGAGAGATGGCTCAGGGATTAAACCTCTCTCTCACAAGCAGAAGGTTCTGAGTTTGGATCCTGGATCCCACATAAAAATGCCAGGTGAAAATGGCAGTAGCAAATACTTCTGATCCTGGAAGGCAGAGTCTGGGAAACTCCAGAGCAAAGCAAATAGGAGGTAAAAGCAATCCAGGGTGATTCCCCAAGATTCCCAAGATACAGGCAGATAGAGTCCTCTGATACACAAAGGCGCGCGCGCGCGCGCACACACACACACACACACACACACACACACACACATACACACACACACACAATCTGCACGGACCTTTCTGGGATGAGATCTAGTTACTTGTTTTTACTTGGCAGGTCACAAGTGAGGATGACATGGGCTACATGGGCTAATTTGGATTCCAAGCAGACTGTGGAAGGTGATGTAAGGTGAAAAAGTATGATGTCACAAGGGCATGATGTCATCACAACATCCAGCACTTTCTGTGTCACAAGAACCTTTTAGCATATGAGGAGTGGCCGTCTGGGCATGTCTGGGAATCCCACAGTCAGGCCTGGAGGCTGAAGGTAGGTGGGGAATACCAAACCGGAACCTGACATTTCATAGTGTTTCCTAGCAGATCCTTTTCAAAGAAATGAGAACTGAAAGGCAGGCTTTACTGGCATGCAAAGCAGGTGGCTATTTCAGTCTGAATCATGAGCAGGGCCACTGTGGACCATCTGAAACAGGGTAAAAGAAAACTGAAGGCTGGGCCGTGAGCTGGATGTGACTAAGGGTTGAAACTGTCCAATGGGGCAGACAGTTCCAGACACTAGCCATTCTGGGAGCTGGGTCAGCAAACGGAACCATGGAGTGTGTCAGCACATTTCTTTCCTGCCTAGAGCTGTGTGACAGTGACACACGTTCCTTCTGCCTCTCTCTTCTTCCCCCAGGATTCCTGCAGTGCCCTGGCCTGCCACAGGACCGTGGGAGGCAGCCTCCGCATTGCTTGGCTTCTTTCTGCAGTGTTGCCACCTGCCACGTCACCACCAGCACTGCCAGGGGGGCTGGCATCCCTCAACCCAGAGAACAGGACTGAGTCTGAGATGGCCAGCCACATCATCTGTCACCCAGAATGTTTATGCACTGGGTAGCCAGCCAGGCTCAGGTTCATTCTGCTTTCTTTGGCCTTGGTGAACTGGAGAGCTCTTGATATACAATCACGAACAGCTCTGGTGGAAAGTATTTGCAGTTTTCCCTCTTGAAGGATCCTTGCTGCCACCTTTCTCCTGCTTAGCCATTTTCCTTTCTGTCTTCTAACCCTGTTTAGTTCCCTTCTGGAAAGTTCTCTTAACCCTGACTAGTACCTACTCACTCAGACTTCTGTTCATCCCTCCAATTGTCATCCCAAAAAAGCTTCTCATTCAAACCCCATTTCCTCCTAATCAGGGAAGCAGACAATGTTTAGAAAAAAGCAAATTAATATTAACTTGTCATACAGATATCTTCAGCATATAGTAGGCATCAAATGCATTTCATGTAATTGAAATCACATGCGAAGGCATATGTATGCTTGAGAGCCAATTAATTTTTTAAATTGTGTGTGCATCCAAATCTCACACTCTTGATTTACACACACCTAACTAAGTTTAGATCTAGGCTGGTTACCAATTACTGGTTGTGTGACTTTGAACAACTCACCCCCTTTTTTTTTATTCAATTGTGCATGTGTGTGTATGTATGTGTGTGTGTGTAGAACCATGGGCGAATTCAGGACCCATCATGGATGCCTCCACCTCCTCGTTTACTCTGCCCCACGATTCACAGGCTCCGCCCTACCAGGACTGGAAACGTAGGCCACCCCCGCTTCTGCCCAGTGTCTGTATGTGGGGTCTAGGATCCGAACTCAGGACCTTCCACCTGCAAGGCAGAGGCTTAACCCCTGAGCCACCTCTCCAGCCCCAGCTTACCCCTTCTTGTTTCAGCTGCTTTGTCTGTAGAATGAAGATCATAATGATTTGTCCCCCAGGGCTTTTGAGAGGATTAAATGTGAAACTCCATGTAAATGAGCCACTTGTTCATAGGGAATGATTAAACAGAACCGTTCTGACTGTGTGCAGCCCAGGCTGGTCTCAAACCTCCTCCCCTCAGCCAGCTTCAGCTTCCCAAGTGCTGGAATTACTGCAAGTGTCATGAGGCCTGGCTGTAAGTATTTTTTGCAGATTCTTTCTGCGCATGTCTGGTTTTTGGCCACCATCAACATTTGGATGAGACTGATCGTCTGAGGGATCAAGTCCCAAGAGAGCTCACATGGAATGTTTCGGTATTTGGGATAGACTCAGGGGGAAGCTCCTGGATTGTGAATTTGAAGCATAGGATGGAAAACCTGCAAGGTGAACCTGCCATAAGAAGTCAGCCTACAGTAGTTGCTATATTTAAGAAACTCCCATGTACTTGTTCTTTAGTTTGCCAAACCTTTACTATATTATATCTGAAGCTACAGTGTTGAAAACATACAAAGTCCCTTTGGGCTGGTAAAATGGGTGAGCAGGTAAGGTGATGCCACCTAAGTCTTGTGACCTGAGTTCAATTCTCAGAATCCACATAAAGATGGAAGTAGAGAGCCAACATCAAAGTTCCTTTTCTACCTAAGCTGGTCATTTAATTGTTTAAACCAAAGAGATAATAAGCCATTTCATGTATGTTTGCCAAGAAAAATTCAATTTACTATGTAAGGGAACATTGCATAGTAGAACAAAGCTCAAACATATAGTACTTAGCTCTTGAAAGAGACTATCCAGGTAAGTAGAACTAGTTAGATGAACATCCTGAATTTGCCTCAGTTACCCATTTTTCTGCAATTTCTTGTATCTTTTCTGTTCCTCTCTAATCCTGTCTTAAATTTTAAACATTTGTTTCTAGATTAAACAGGCTAGAATTCTTAATAAGGTATTTTATTAAATGTGAGAGAAAAAATAACATTTTGAAAATAGTGAAAAATAATGATATGATTCTGGAAAGTCATTTGGAAGTATCTAGTAAAACTGATCAAATCAAATATACCCTCATGGCCCAGCAATTTCATTCTGAGAACCATAACCAATGTATATATTGTGTGTATTTGTTCCCAGGCTACGGACACGAATGTTGACGGTGATACTATTGTGTAGCCAGACACATTAAACAACCTCCATGTCCAGGTGCAACAGAATTAAGGTGTCTCCATTTGCTCAAACAAAATGGCGCAAGACTGAACATAGCACAAGACCAGACAATTACCACTGTGTGGCAACTCTGTGGCTCTCACCAACACAATGTTAAACCAAGGTGACCAAACATACAGAGAGAGAGAGAGAGAGAGAGAGAGAGAGAGAGAGAGAGAGAGAGAGAGAGACTGCATGATTCTATTTATCCAATGTTCTAAATCACTGAAACTTTCAGGGATTGAAGTCAAGATCTCGATATTCAGGCCGTGTGGTCCACACCCGTAATGCCAACTCTAGGGAAGATCAGGCAGGAAGAGTGCTACTGGTTCAAGGCCAACCTGATCTATATAGCAAGTGCCAAGGCTGTATAACAAGACCCTGCCTAAGCAAAACAAAAACAACACAACACAACCTGTAATTAGTGACTGAAGGGATATAAGGGCTCTTCATGGGTCATTTGTTTTGATTTGGTGTTGCTTTTATGAGGAAAGTGGTGCGCTTAAGATTTCTGCATTTTCTTTTTTAAAGTATTCTATTTATTTGGGAGGAGAGAGAGAGAGAGAGAGAGAGAGAGAGAGAGAGATTGAGAAAACATGCATGCATGCCATGATATGTGGTTGGAAATCAGAGGTCAACTTTCAGAGTCACTTCTCTCCTTCTACCATGCAGGCTTCTGGGGATCCAGCTCAGGTTCGTAGGTTTGCAGTAAGTGCCTTACCTGCCGAGCTGTGTCACCAGCCCGATTTCTACACTTTCTATGCATATCGTGTACTTCAATAAAAAGTTTCTTAGAAAATAGAGCAAAGCAAACTAGTTTCCTAATCATTCTGTAACTAACCGACTCATGAGCTTGTGTGAGCGTTCTATAGCCCATCTTCAATGGCTGCACAAAGGCCCAGGCATTTTGCATATGTTCCTATTTTCTCTGTCCCTTGAATACCTGCTGGGTGCAGGTGTGGTCTGATTTCCTACAACATGAGACCTAATGTCTAGACAGTCCTGTCCCCTTGGTGGATTAGCTCCCTATTTCCCTGGGTCTCCCCAGTTCTTGTCTACCAGTGAGGGATTTTCCGGTCTGCAGAAGGCTGGCAGAACTATAGTGCATATTTATATGTAATGAATAATCACATCTTCTGGGTAAAACCCCAGAATCTGCATCTGAGAGTAGTTGTGTTCTAAATATAAGCAGAATAATAGACTAATAATTCTTCCACTGTAAATTCTCAACTCCCTTTTACAAGCTTTGCAAGAGCAGGAACTGTGTTTTCATTTCTTTATCTTGTTTTCACATGGTTGTCTGATTATCATAGCACAATGGTCCGAAGCACATGCAGGCGCTCAACAAAATTTCCCTGCCTGCCCCCTCTCCCTCTCCCTCCCCCCTCCCCCTCTTCCTCCCCCTCCCTCTCCCTCCCCTCTCCCCTTCCCTCTTCCTTCCCCCCTCCCTCTCCCTCCCCTCCCCCTTCCCTCTTCCTTCCCTCCCTCCTTCCCTCCTTCCCTCCTTCCTTCCTTCCCTCTTTCCCTCCTTCCCTCCTTCCCTTCCTTCCTTCCTTCCTTCCTTCCTTCCTTCCTTCCTTCCTTCCTTCCTTCCTTTCCCTCCCTTCCCCCCACAGGGCCTTACTTTGTAGCCCAGGCTGGCATGAAACTCATTATATAACCCACTCTGGTCTCAAACTAAAGGGTGATCCTTGTGCCTTTGTCTTCCAAATGCTAAGATTACAGTCATGAGCCACCACACTTGGCTAAAAAGGGTTGAGTATTTTTATTTATGGTGTGTGTGTGTTGCAGTTCATCTGCATAGTTGCTGATAAATGACCAGAACACAGCTTAAGGGAACAAGGAGTTTGTCCGGTTACAGTTCTTAGTCCAGCTTGACGGGAGAGCATGCACCAACACCAGGGCCAAGGGAACTGGCCACACCATCACTGCATAACGGCTGAGAGATGGACAATCCTTACTTGCCAGACCAGCATGTCTGGCCAAGTGAACAGAAAGGATGCCAATTCTCTCAACCAGCTCTCTGTGATTTATCCAGGGCCTAATCCCACCCGCTATGGGCTGGGTCTTCCCCACCAGCTGGACAATCTCCTTCAGGTTTGCTCTGGGTTTAACCATCAACTCTCTACAACTGGGCCCAGAGCTCAAACCCTCAACAGTCAAGTTGACACCTGTGCTTAACTGTGACAGCGTGTGTGTGTGTGAGAGAGAGAGAGAGAAAAAGAGAGTATGTGTGTGCACCAGAAGGCACTGGAGTATATGTGCCTGTGGAGGCCCAAAGGTGACACTGGGAATCACCTTAGATTGTTCTTCCTCATCATTGCTTTTCTCTGGGGTTTCCCAGAATCTGCCTTCTGTCATTTCTAACCGCTCCCCAAGATCTGGGATCCAAACTCAGGTCCTTCTGATTGAGGCAAAGGCTTTAACCATCTCTTCAGCCCTATTTATTTATCTTTTTGAGGTACGGTCTCATGTAGCCCAGGTTGGCATTCTGGCCTTCAACTTACTTCTATAGCTGAGAAGGACCTTGAACTCCTGATCCTCCTTCCAGCTTCTACTTCCCAAACGCTAGGGTCACCAGTATGTACCACTCTTCCTGGTTTCACAAAGATTTCTGGGTTTGAGAGTTTCTCATAAAACCCAGGCTGACCTTAAACTCACTCCGTAGCTTTGGATAGACTTTAACTCACAATCCCCCTACCTTGACCTCCCCTAAGTGATGATATTACAGACATGTCCACCATATGATAATTAAAGTTTCTTTTTTTCTAATTTTTTTTATTTCTTCCAGTCATACAAAGTTGATAAGTATCCCATTCCCCTCCCTCCCTTCATCCCTCCCTGGATCCCCTTGCTTCCTTCACCCTCCCCCCCCTTTCTCCCAGTCGTGTTCCCTCCCCCGATTCCTGGAGCATCCTTTAGTGTGCATGTAAAACTTCCCTCTGGGTCCTCCTCTCTGATGAGGTGTAAGCATTCAGTGGCATTGCCTAAAGCTCTTTTTTGTGTTCCCCTTTAGTATAGGAACACTATTGTGGCTGTTAACCCCTTGTCTCTAAGGATCCTAGTGCCTGTGATCCATGCTAGACTCTAGGGGTTCAATGATATGTTGGTCATTGCGCAGGTCATACAAAGTCCTATTATGATTACTTCGGCCTTAACTTGTGTGGAGTATCTTGCATATCATTGCTCCTCCCCATCTTTAGGCTCTTACAATCTTACCACCCCCTCGTCCGCAAATTTCTCTGAGCTTTAGGATGGGGAGAGATTAGGCTGGCTTGGTTCCGGGTGGTTGATGTAGAGTCTCTGATGTTCTGAATTATGGTTTGTTGATTTTTTTTTTTCAGTATTGCTGCTCCTGCACCGCCCTTAGCTCCATCCTGATGGGTATTGGATGTCACTCCCTGGGAAGGAGGACCAGGAACAAGGATCCTGTCCAGGGCAGGCGGGAGGGACAGAGGATAATTAAAATTGAATGAAATAACTATATTCAAAGAGAAGTAACATAACCCCAAGATAAGAGTGTGTTCTAGAATTAGACTGTATTGGTTCAAATTGCTAGCCAGGTGATATTGGACAAGTTATTTGTCTGTGCCTCAGTTTCTTCATCTGTAAAATGGAGAAGGTAGACGCATATTCTGTTTAGGATACAATGAAGTCCAAAGAACATGTGAAAGATAATGCATGCAATTGTTTGGTGACCATATGCCAAAATGTTCAGTAGGGGCTGGGGAGATGGCTCAGCGCTTGCTGTGAGATCAGAATTTGGATCCCTAGAACCCATGTAAATGTTGGGCGGGCATGGTAAACCATCCATAATCCTCGCAGAGGCAGAGACAGGGAATCTCTGGGGCAAGCTGGCTAGCTGAAGGATAAGTTCTAGGTTCAAGTGAGAGACCCTATCTTGATATATAAAGGGGAGAGCAATCAAAGAATGCATCTGACATCAACACGTATATGCACAGTCACATATACGAACATCTGTACACACACACACACACACACACACACACACACATACTGTGGTTCCTGGTAGGTGCAGTGGATGAGAATCTGTAGTTCCAGCTATTCTGGAGGCCAGAGGAGAGGAGCACTTGCACCTATAAATTTGAGACCAGCCTAGGCAACTCGGAGAGAACCCATCTCAACAAAACAAATCAGTAGTGTGAGACCTTCTTCCGTGGGCAATGGGGAGCCACCAAAGAGTTACCCAAGTGACAATGCAGAAGATGGCTGACCACAGACAGGTGGAGGCCAAGTGAAAATCTATAGCCTTTTCACGGGAGGCTGCAGTAGGGTCTGAGGTGGTAAGGGAACCTGGGTACTAACATGTTGGTGGCAGCATCACCTGTTGGTAGTGACACTGCCGTGATGTGCCTTTCTCTTGTCCAAATAGACTTTCCAGTGGATGTAAATTCCAACAAGAAGGTGAAGAAGGGTAAAATCTCCATTTTGATTTCTTTTTTCTAGAAACAAAAACCTTGTGCAGGCTTCCTTTCTTCAGAAATAACCTCCTCAGGCAATTAGGTATCTTGCAAAAGAAAAAAAAAATTAAAGTATTAAATATAAAAAAAATCAGTTCATTCATTTCTCCCCATAAGATAGGGTCTCAGGTAGCCCAGGCTGTCCTCACATTTGCTTTGTAACTGAGAATAACTTTGAGCCCCTAATCCCTGTCTCCCTACTTCCCAAGTGTGCTTTTAAAAAAGATAAAAAGACTTCTGTACAAGCTACGGAAGAAACTCTGCAACCTGTTTCCTTAAGGTCCAGTGAGGTTATTGTAACTCAGGGGGCTTGTACTTCCCTAATTTCCCCACCTGGCCTACTTCCTGTTTTTAAGGTGCTTTTGTTGCCATGGAAACAGAACAACTACACAAACCTAGTTGTTTCTTCTTATCGGACTGCTGACTTCTGCCCGGAGTTCTGCCCCTCTGGTTTCTCTTTTCCAGGCCTCTGTCCACATGCAGCTGAGCTACCCCCCCACTTTCCCTCTTTCCACCATACTATTGCCAAGACTTTGTCTTCCATCTCCCTCTTCTGGTGTACGGTTGGTATGTGGAAGGCTAATAGTTACCACCCAATTCAAACTAACTACTCAAACTGTGATTAACTTTTGCAAAATCTCAGGTGTATTTATTTATTTTAATGGACCTACATTGATTGGTCATTAGTATTAGAGATACTTTGGGCATTGCCATATGAGGTATCTGTGTAAAGAAATTGTAATTGTGTGCACATTTTAGAGCATCCAAAAGCTCTGAGAGGTTTATATAGCTGTACAAAATGGTCATTCAAACTGATAAGTGCTATGTAAAACATCAGCCATCTCGAAGTCTAAAGACAAAGAAAATGGATAGATGCGAAGTCTGGGAAGTTCATACATGAGCTATTTATGAACGATTTTCAGTCTTTCCTTCTCCCCTCTCATTTCTGCTTCCTGATGGAGTCATAATTTGGGGACAGATTTGACCACACATATGCTGCATGAAGTCTGGTGATATTTCTAATGGGAAAAGGGAGCCATGTGACACGAAACAGAAGCTCTTAAAACATCCTGGTGTAGCAGATGTATCTACTGACAGTGCTGATGAGGCAAAGGGTGAAACCATGTCTGGGACAATGACTGTCAGCTGGAAAATCAAGGTGATCAGTATGCGCTCATCATTCGCAGGGCCACAACAAGATGACCAAGGTATACACGCCCTGCTAGCAAGGAAGTTGCAAAAGAGAACCCAAGAGGTGAAAGGAAGATCTACAGCGAGGAATGTGTTTACAACCATGTGAGCAGGTGAGTGTATTTTTATCATAGCCTGTTCTGGCCAGCAAGCTTAACATGAAAACACAAGTCTTGCTTCAGTAGACCCACGCCATCCATCATTCTGACCCTCAGAGTGGAACTGAAAACATGTAGTACTTGGTGTGTAAGTGACTAGCTTGGCTCTCATTATACACTCTCCTGGAATGAACCCACGGCACCTTCTTTCCTGGGTTAACAGTTAGGACGGGGTCCTTGGTTGATCACCAGCTACCTAGGAATTTGGGGAAAGTCATCCTGCACAGAAGAGTTAGGTTTACAGACAACGGTGCCTTCTCTAATAACTCATTTTAAAATATGTGTAAAACCTTTACAAATAGATGATAGCTGTGAGGTATAATAAAGTTTGTTGAACCATTTGTCTCTCAACCCAATGTCCCAGAATGCCACGCTTCTAAAGCATGGATGTGGGGATGTTTGTGGTTTCTCCTGTCATCTTTCCTATGACCTGCTCCCATTGATTTTCACTCTTAGGTAGAGCTTACTCATTACAGACTCTTTTCCCTTCTCAGAGTTTCCTATTTCTTTTTCTAGACTCTGTAACCCAGGCTGGCCTAATGGCAAACGCTGGCCTAATGGCAAACCTCCTGCCTTAGCTTCTCAAATTGTGGGGATTCTGGTCATGAACTACCACACCCAGCAGCTCCCCACCACACTCAGTTCCCCACCACATCAGGCTCTACCCCAGACTCCTTTACAGTTTCTAATCTGTAGTGGGCAGTTGATAGTTATATTTATATCACACGTCCCTAAATATAAAATGTGTGGATTGATCTTTGTAATCATTATTTATGAATCATAGTCCTAAGGCTGGAAACTTGACCGGGACCTGGCCAAAATGAATATGCTTTTTTCATGTGTTGGTCAATAGGAATGTAATATGTCTATGAGTGCTTGCATGTATGTGGGCTCGAAGTCAATATCAAGAAATATCTTCACTCTTCCACTTTATTTTTTGAGGCAGGGTCGTTAATTAAACCCAGAGCTCACTGATAGGAATGGTCTGACTGGCTTGATCTGAGGATTCCTTGTCTCTGCCTCTAAGACTGGAATTTTAGGAGGGTTGTAACACACACCTGGAATTTTAAATTTATTTTTCGTGTGTGTGTGTGTGTGTGTGTGTGTGTGTGTGTGTGAGATAGGCACTGTGTGTCCTTGTGGAAATCCAAGGGTGACTTCAGGAATGATTCTGGATTGCTTCTACCTTCTTTTTGTTTCACTCTGGGATTTCCCAGGCTCCATCCACCAGGGCCAGAAGTGTAAACTGGTGTTTTTTACATGGAACCTGGGATCTGAACTCAGGACCTTCTGCTTTCGAGGCAGAATCTTAACCCCTGAGCCATCTCTCCAGCCCCCCACTTGGCATTTTAAGTGAAATCTGGTGATCTGTCCTTTTGCTTGCACAACAAACACTTTAACTCCCAAGTGATCTCCCCAGCCTGCAGTAAGAATATTCTGTTGACATTACCAATGACTGATTCAGAAAAGGAAATATGACCCAAGAAGGCCAGTTAGTATCCCCGAGATTTTAGTTAGAGTGATCTAAAAAGCACCTATATTGCTTTCTTTCTCTATCTCTTTTTTTAATAACAGCTCCTTTATTCCAGAAAAATCATTCATATGTATGTGTATATAGTGTACATTTATGTGTGATCTGGGAATTCAAACTCTGGTACTCTTGCTTGCTTGGCAAATGCTTTAATTGCAGGCACCTCCCCTGCTCCAGAAATATTTTAATATAATCCATGGGATATATTAAAATTATTAATAAAATAATATATATCTTTATTCACTAACCTAATATAATTCAATTCTTATAGAGACTAGCTGTGTTCACTACTCATTTGTTGTGCTAGTGAAGCAGCAATTAAGTAAATCTGTGGATTGTAACAGGGCTTTCATCTGTTCAATCTGAAGTCTATCAAAGGTCAGTTTTTACTTTTTTAGCATGTATGTGAGGATCTGGGATTTCCCAGGCTCTGGCCACCAGGGCCAGAAGTATAGGCAGCACTGCTGCCATTTCCATCTAGTATTTTTTTTTAAATTACACATTTATTCATTCATTCATTCATTCATTCATTTTTTATTGTTTATTTGCTTATTTAGTGTGTGTGTATGTGTGTGTGTGTATCAGAAGGCACTGTATGTCCCTGTGAAGGACCAAGGGTGACTTCGGGAATCATCCCAGATTGCTTCTGCCTCTTTGCTTCGCTCTGGGATTTCCCAAACTCTACCAAACATGACTGGAAGTGCAGGCTGCCACTGTTTCTGCCTGGTGTTTTTTTTTTTTTTTTTTTACGTGGGACCTTCGATCTGAACTCAGGACCTTCTGTTTGCGAGACAGAGTCTTAACCCCTGAGTCATCTCTCCAGCCCTAGTTTCTAATTTCTTGAGACAGAGTCTACGCTGTAGATCAGGCTGGCCTAGGACCCATTACATAACCCCAAGTTAGCTTCAGACTAGGGGCAATCTTCTTACCTCAGGCTCTCAAGTTCTCAGATAATAAACACAAGTCATCACACTTAGCTAATGTTTCCTCTTTTAAAATGTCACCATAGGGACTAGAGAGATGGCTCACGGATTAGGTTAGGACTCTGTCTTACAAGCAGAAGGTCTTGAGTTCAGATCGAAGGTCCCACGTAAAAATGTCAGAAATCTCAGAGCAAAGCAAAAAGGAGATAGAAGCCATCCAGGATGATTCCTGAAGTCACCCTTGGTCCTCCACAGGGACTTACAGTGCCCTCTGATACACACACACACACACACACACACACACACACACACACCCCTGAGTAAGTAAATAAATAAAATATATTTTTTAAAAAGTCATGATATTGTAGCTTTAAAAAGAACAGTTAGGTAATTAAAGGCAAGATTTTGAAACATACATATTTTCATCATTCTTCATATTTTGCCACAGCAAGTGGATTATGCTGTGGCCTATATGGTGTTGCTCTGTTGGAGTCATGCCAGAATGAGAAAAAGACAAAACCATATACAGAAGAGCTGGGATTAGGTGGTCTATTAGCTCGGATGGAGACTTAGTAGGAGCTGCTCGGCCCCGGTGTGTTCATTTTATTGGCAAATTAAATGATGACACTGCATCAGCATGTTGCAAGGTCACGGGAATGGAGAAGCTATGTTCTTATGCAACTTGCAAAGTTCTCTGAAGGGAGATTTAAAAAACCAAGCCTAACAACCGTATCTGGAGAAAGGAGAAAGATAGAGCTTTGTCCAGAGTCCTGTCCTTGCTCTGGCTTTGAGGCAGGCTGGCTTTGTCCAAGGACACATCTTAGTTAACAGCATTAAGGCAGGCCGGTAAGGCAGGCCAGCTTTGCCGAAGGCATCATCCTCGCTCTGATATTGCCAGTTGGAATCTGTTTGTGACATGGCTTTGCCTACTACATTGCAGTCACTCTTCTCCACAGGACCAAGTTTATCTTTTGCTTACCTTTTATTTCGGTTTTAAGATCAATCTCTTCTCTAATGATCTCCAGTTTCTTTTAGGGAAGCATGGAATTTAAAAACCAAAAGTTGGGGCACCAGAGATGTGTATTGCTATTGAAGTATTGCTGTTTTCAATATGTATATGTATGTACACATCTATATCTATTTCTGTCTGCCCAACACTACAGGGATTTTCCCCATTTTTCATATCTGTAAATTTCTTTGTGTTCAATGAAAAAACCTGGTTCCCATTGTCCTCAATATATGAGTTCATTGAACTAACCATCTTGCATACAGTGTCCTGTTTTTTAGCTTCTATCTGACTCTACACTTAAAACAGCCTCACTGGGTCTGGCTGAAAACCCTTCTTGCTGTCACTTACTCTTTCTCTCTTCAATATTTTGCCTGAATGCCTAGAATCTATTTGGGGGCCACCATCACATAGAGCCCCTCAGGTGTGTGGAGGGTCATCTTCCCTCCACTTGGGCACTAACATACCATGCTGGCTGTGGGAATCACTCCTGATTCTCAGATCCTGAGTTCTCCAACTGTGTGGTAGCCACTGCCCCTTAAATAGACACTGTCCTTCTCTGCTAAAGCTCTGCTGCCTGCTTGAAGTCATTAGCATCCCACCCTTACCATGTTCAGATGCTGCTGGCCATCTCCCCACCCCTGCCCTCCTCACTCCATCTGAGCTCTGTGCTGCTTAGACTCCAATGCTCCTTGATGCCACTTTTGTATCTCCCAGAAGCCCTTCTGATCCCTCCTGTATTCTCATAACTCCTACGTGGATATCTACTGTGCTTTAAGCTTGAGGCAAAATCAGCAAGAGAGGAAGAACAGAAAAGGTAGACAGAGGCAGCAAGCAGGCCTCTGTCTGCTCTGTTTAAGTGTCTTTTCTCGCCTTGGTGTCCCCTTGTGAGGCCTAGTGATGCTCTGCTGTCTCTGGGTGTCATCGTGCATGGGTAGGGGCTGCTGTTTATTTGGGCACCTTTTTGACTGAAGGGTTGCATTTGAAAGCATTTCGAGGCAGCTTGCTCCGCTCTCATCTGCTCCAAAAACTAGACCCCTGTCTTTCTGCTGAGTTGAAGGACAAGGCAGGAGCTACTTGGAGCTCTTGAAGCGACCTGGAGATCTGACTACTTTTCTTTGTTTTTTTGTTTCTTTTCTTTGATTTTTTTTTTAATTTGCTTTTTTGAAACAGGATTGCATGTATACTCACTATGTTGCTAGGTCTGTCCTTGAACTCCTGGTCATCTTACTACCAATTCCCATGTCCAGCAACAAGTCAACTTTCATCCAGTCTCCTGCTTGTCATTTCTTCCTACCCCCAACTTCCAGAAGTATCTAAGTACCTGGTTGTCGGTTCCTGAGCTTTCTGAATTTTTTGGTTTTTTTGTTTGTTTGTTTTGGTGAAAATAAGGTTGTTTGTCATTCGCTTGCCGTCTGTCAGCGAGGTATATAGGTTTTCTGCTTCTGCTAACTCAATTACCTTCCACCCCTTCTTTGGTCTTCTCTGTCCTTAAGTTTCTTTTTCTTTTTCTTTTTTGATTGTGTGTGTATTTTGTTTGTGATGTGTGTACATGGAGCATACTTGGCGTGCATGTGGAAATCAGAGGACAACTTTGTGAAGTAGGTTTTTCTTTTCTGCCTTCATGAGGGTCCCAAGGGTTAAACTCAGGTCATCAGGTTTGCACAGGAGTGCCTTTACCTGCTGAGCCATCTTGTAGGACCTCTTAAGGGCTTTTTGAGATCGGATTTCATTAGGTTACCCAGGCTGGCCTTGGCCCTAATGGCCTAAAGTGGCCTCCTGTCCACTTTAAGTGCTGGCATTGCAGGTGTGCACCACCATGCCCAGATAGGTGCTTTTGAAAATTCTCTTTTCTCTACTTCAGTGGGCTTGAAAGGGAAAGGGATTGAATGCATGCTTAACTTGGTGTGCTTTGCTGGGATTCTAGAGTGAACTTCCAGACATTTCATTTCCTCCACACCACTATCCCTGCATCCAGGATTCAATATCCACAGAACATCAGTAGTCACATGTTCTCATCCTTATGCTTCTTGTTGCTGACCTCTCTGTCATGCCTTTCATTGTGCTCTACAGAAACTCCTTTGAAATCAGCAACCATTGTGACATCTCCCAGAGGCTTCACATTAAAGTTACCCCAAAGGACTATTGCTTTTCCTCCTAAATATGTACAGCCAGCTGCCTCTCTCATCACACTTGATCCTAGCTTGAACTGCCTCTCTCCCCTGGATTACCTTCTGGCTTTTCTGCCTTGATCCTTTGTACCCTAATCTCTTGTTTTAAAATGCAAATATGATCATAGTCCCTTCTCAGAGCAGTGGTTTCATGTGTGTCTCTGAAAGATCTTGAGTCTTGGCAGTTTCCACTGCTCCTTGTATTACATTCCTTTCTGTCATCTGCCTGGTCCCTGAAGGCATTTGAGTTCTGATATCCTGTTTAGCCACCAGGTAACAACTCTTTAACTGACCTGCAAGACCCTTTATGACTTGACCCTGCTTCTCTCTTTCCTCTCTGTTCCTTCCCTATAACTCGATTCCCCAGACAGCCTGAACCACTTTCTGTCAACTCTGTCAAACTCTATCTTACAAGTGGGCTTTTTATATGCTGTTCTCATACTTCCCTGTTCCCCATGACTCATCTTTCCAGTGTTTATTTAGATGTAACTTCCTTTGGGAAACCATTCTGGTTATGAGCACCTCCTGCGGGTGTTTCCTTTTCTCTGTAGTAGTTTTATACCACAAGCCAGATGTGGTAGTGTATGGAATTCTAGCACTTGGAGGCAGAGGCACGAGATTGTTGCAAGTTTTTCAGCAAATTCTACACCTGTCAGAATATACCTTGCCTCAAAAAACAAAAACAAACAAAAAAGAAAGAAAAAAGGCTTTTGCTCAGTAGGTAAAGGGTTTGTTCAACAAGCATGAGATCCGGAGCTTGGGTCTCTAGCACACATATAACCCGTGCTGAGGGGCAAAGACAAGCAGATGGCAGAAATGGCTAATTGGCCAGTCAGTATAGCTGAAATGACAAGCTTCAGGTTCAATGAGAGACCCTGTCTCAAAAAAATAAATAAAATAAGGTAGAGGGCCAGTGAGATAGTTCAGCAGGTAAGGTGACTGCTCCCCAAGTCTTGTGGCCTGAGTTTAACCCTGGAAGCCCATGGGGGAGGAGAAAAACGACTAAGAAGTGACTTTTGTAAGCTGTCCCGAGTTTTGCCCACATACCATGACACGTGTTCTCTCTCTCTCTCTCATTTTACTTATTTAAAAATTTTTTTTATTATTTATTCAATTGTGCGTGTATGCGTGTGTGTATGCAGAGCCTCGAACGAATTTGGGAACCACCACACTTCCACCTCCTCTTTTTTACTCTGCCCCGGGATTCACAGGTTCCATCCTACCAGGATCAGAAACGCAGGCCGCCCCCGCTTCCACCCAGCGATGTGGGGTCTAGGATCCAAACTCAGGACCTTCTGCCTGCAAGGCAGAGGCTTAACCCCTGAGTCACCTCTCCAGCCCCAATAAGTAAATGTTTTTTTAAAAAGTTTTTATTCATGTGTGTGTGTGTGTGTGTGTGTGTGTGTGTGTCAGAGGGCACTGTATGTCCCTGTAGAGGACCAAGGGTGACTTCTGGAATCATCCTGGATCGCCTTTACTTTCTTTTTGCTTCACTCTGGGATCTTCCAAACTCAGCCCACCATGATTGGAAGTTCAGGCTGCTGCTGTTTCTGCCTAGCGTTTTTACGTGGGACCTGGGAAAGGATCTTCTATTTGTGAGGCAGTCTTAACTCCTGAGCCCATAAAATAAAGTTTTTTTTTAATGGAACAAAATAAAAAGTATGTGCCACACATTATTTTGAACACTTGGTTATTGTTCATCTTTACATCCACAGATTTACCTCAGCATTTGACTCATAGTTAACCTTCAATAGAATCAATTATTTGATCTGTCTGATATGTGCAATGAAGAACTGTAAGGTATGGTACTTGCCTTAAGAAAACTTTCCAGGGTTGGGAAGATGGCTCAGTAGGCAAGGCCCTTGTTGCACAAATCTGACACTCTGAGTTCAGCTGCCATGTAAGAACTGGACACTATGGGGTAACAGTCTGAAATCCCAGGACACCTACTGGGAAGTGTTAGACAGGGACCCAAGTATCCCCAGACGCTCTACAGCCATTCAGGCTTGTTACGCAGCAGTGGGGACGAAAAACAGTCTCAAGGTAGAAAGCTAGGAATGACACCTAAAGGTTGTCCTCTGACTTCCACATGTGTGCTGTGTATGTGCACCTGCACACACACACACACACACACACACACACACACACACACACACACACACACACACACACAGTCTTCCAGTCCAGTATAAGAAGATGAGAACTAACTCCCAAAAGTTATCCTCTAAGCTCCAAGTAGACAGTGGCGTTCATGTTCTCTCTCTCTCTCTTTCTCTCTGCTGGTCTTTCCTCCCTCTCATATAAAATATTTTTAAAAATTAAGAATGGAGAAAAAATTGAACATGAGTTCAAGTTAAAGTTGTGAGGAAGAACTAACAAGATGATATGAACAGCAGAAGGGCAAGGAGTGGTGTTGGAATGGCTTATTCGTTAAGGAATGGATTTAAGGGCCAGACTGGCCTTATTCAGAGATAGGATGCTCTCTCATCTTCCAGTATAGAACACACAGAAGTCTGTAGGAGGAGATAGACTTATACAGTGTTTGTGGAATGACTTTGACTTGAATCTCTGCTTATGGATGGGAGAAAGGATGTGGAAAGCTGCTACAGGAAATGCTTATCAAAAATAGTCGTTGGGGGCTGGGGATGTATTTCAATTGTTTAGAATGCTTGCCTAGATGCACAAAGCCCCGGCATCGTGGTGTACGCCTGTCATTTCAGCATTCAGGAGGAGGAAGCAGGAGGCTCAGAAGTTCAATAGTAACCTCAGCAACAAAATGGGTTCCAGGCCAGCCTGGGCTACAAGAAGACCATCTCAAGAACAAAAACAATTGTCATCTTGGATTCTAAGTTATGATTGTGTGTGAGCCTTAATAGGCAATTTAATTTGTTTTCTTGGTTATCAGGTGTCAGGGGCTGGGGGCGTGGAGGTGGAGCTTGTGTGTGTGGGGGCAGGGGAACGTGAGTGTTCACTCAAGCCTGGGGAGCCCAAGTGTGATGTCAGGAATCATCCTGGATCTGCAATTAAATCCAGAGCACCCACCAGGGCTAGTCTGACTAGCTTGTTTGCTCTGGGGATTCAAAAGCTCCACCTTCCAGGGCTGACTTAGAAGCAGGCCTGCATTTTTAATGTGGATCTGGGAGTCTCAACTCAGGTCCTTTTACTTGTGTGGCAAAGGCTTTAATCATGGAGCCATCTCCAGAATCCCAACAACAATAATTTTAAATAAATAAAACCCTGGCATCAAGAATTCTGATTTGATTCCTCCAGGGTAGAGCTGGGGCACGCGCACACGGAGACGGCAGCTGGTGACCCCAGGAAGCACCTGCTGCCAAGAACCACAGGGAAGACCCGGCTCAGCTGAGGTTCCCGAGCAGGACTTTGTGGTTGAGCTAATCAGGCGTGCCAGACTTTCTCCAGCAGGCATGCCCCAAGCAGAAGTTTCTAGATTGTAGGCTTACAGCCTTGTTTCCTCAGGGAGCAGGGCCCGAAACTGATGAAGTGAGAGATGATGGAGGTTGGGTGAAGTAGAACTGATGGAGGTTGGGTGAAATAGAACTGGCTGGAAGTCCATAGAATAATGGCAACTCCAAGTAACTTTCAGAGCACTATGTGCTAATGACAAAAAAGTATGATTTATAAAAGTTCTCACCTAACAACTCTACGTCCTGCTATTCCTATTTTTAATGAGTTAAAATTTAAATTAGCAGAGTATTAGATAACATTATGGCATTTTCAAGCAAAGTGTATTTTAGGGTATTCTCTGGCACCTATCTCCCCCATCCCATCTCTCCTGTCCTCTTGACACCCCCAGTCTCTTTCTCAATTTCATGTCACACATATCCTTTTGCTCCCTTCATCCTCAGCACTTCCTTTAAGCCTCTTTTGGTTTCTTTTCTAATTTTGTGGCCTTCACTCACATTTACACTCATACACATAAATACACACGTACTTTACAAGCTAGGATTCACATATGAGAACAGTTTCTGCCTTTCTGTCTTTGGGTCACTTAGTGTAAGATATTACTTTCCAGAACCATCTGTTTTCCTGAAATTTTCATTTCTTCTTTTTTTTTTTAATTTCATGTGTGCGTGAGTATATGTGTTTGTGTGTATCAGAGGACACTGTTATGTCTCTGGGAGGATCAAAGGTGACTTCGGGAATCATCCTGGATGATCCAGGCTACATCCAGGCCGTTTCTGCCTGGCATTTTTTACGTGGGACCTGAGATCCGAACTCAGGACCTTCTGTTTGTAAGGCAAAGTCTTAACCCCTGAGCCATCTCTCCAGCCCTCCTTCTTTTTTTAAAGTTACAAAAAAAGTCATAACCATTTGTAGATGAAATAAATACATCATTGTCATGAGTTTAAATAATCTTTCAGATTATAATTTCATTTTTTCCCTTACAGATGAATAAAATTCCATTGTGTACTATGCATTTTCATCCTGCATTCACCTCTTGGACATCTAGGCTATGCTTCCTTGCTGTGAGCAGCAATACACATGCTGCTGTGCCCTCTCCATAAACAAGGAAGCTGATGCCTAGTAGTTAAGAAACTTTTCCAACTTTATAAAGTTAAGTGATGGAAATTGGGTATTAACCCAGATCTGTCTTATTCCAGAGGGTGGGCTCTGGTTGGGGAGGTAGGCACAGGGCCTGGGAGGGAGGGAGGAGGAGAGTTTATGCTTAATATATCTGCTGGGCTTTCAGTGGGATTCAGAGACCAAAGCAAAGGTGATGAGGTTGGTAGCTAAGAGATGCAATGCAAGATGTGCTGTGTCAGGGAACTGGGGCAGCACATTTCAGGGAGGAAGAACATGAAATCATACCGGGTAGGTACAGTGGCGATCCTCATCTGTCAATGAAGTGCAGAAGCTATGGTAAAAAAATAAAATGACCACTGAGTGTGGTCATTTAAGGGATGTTTCAAAGATTAAAAAGTAGTCATTAAAATTATCAGTCAGGGGCTGGAGAGGTGGCTCAGGGGTTAAGCCTCTGCCTTGCAGGCGGAAGGTCCTGAGTTCGGATCCCGGATCCCACGTATAGACGCCAGGTGGAAGCAGAGGTGGCCTGTGCTTCTGGTCCTGGTAGGGCGGAGCCTGTGAATCCCTAGAGTAAACAAGGAGGAGATGGAGGCGTCCATGGTGGTTCCCGAATTCGTCCGTGGTTCTACACACACATAGACACACACACACATGCGCGCACATACATACACACATGCACAATTGAATAAATAATAATAATAAAAAAACTATCAGTCAGGTGCTTGCTTCTGGAATTGGAACGATACAGAGAAGATTAGCATGGCCCCTGTGCAAGGATGACACCCAAATTCGTGAAGTGTCCCAAAGTTTAAAAAAATTACCAGACAGATTAGAGCTGCAAAGTTCACTGAGAAGACTCAACACTGAAATTTGCCCTGTTTCTTTGTTCACTGTCTTATCCTGGAAGCTACAGGTGACAGTTAACGCAACCATTGTCACGATGGACAATTCCAGCTGCTTAGCTGTCACTTTTCTAGGCTTACTCTTTCCTTTTCCTTCCCCTCCCCTTCTTCTCCCTTCCTCTTTCCCTCCCTTTCTCCACTTCCTCCTCCTCCTCCTTCCTCTCTCTCTCTCTCTCTGCTAGGGCATGCAGGCCTTTAACTTCTGGCCCTCCTGCCTCAGCATTCCAAATACTAGGATTACAGGCAGCACACCCACTTCCCAGCCTCAGTCTTAAAATCAATTTTCTTTCAGGACTAATGAAAGGCTCTACGATTGGATGGTGGTAGGATGACTGGGCACTCTTCATGGTTGTTCAGATTCTTTACTACACCTGGTAGAGTCTTGTCACAGGGTCTCAGACACAACAGGGCTCATACCCACACCATAGCAATTCAATAAAATCACAATGTCACCTGTCAGCAACTGTCCCTGGACAGAACTGGGAAAATACCCAGGAGGACAAGGCATCTAAGATGAGGACATGCCAGTTCTTCTGGATCTGAGTAGACACAAGTAAATGTATGTGTGTGTGTGTGTGTGTGTGTGTGTGTGTGTATGTTACTCTGTGTGCCTATGAAGGCCCAAGGGTCACTTCAGGAGTCATCCTGGATTATTTCTACCTCCTTTTTGCTTTGCTTTGGGATTTCCCAAGCTCTACCTTCCAGATCAGAAAGTTCAGGCTGCTGACATTTCTGCATTTTTTTATGTGGGATCCAGGATCTGAAATTAAATCCTTCTGCTTTCCAGGCAAAGCCTTAACCCCTGAGCCATTTCTCTAGCCCCCACCCAAGTAGACATGCCTAGAACCCTCCTTTCTGGATTGCACTGTCTTTTCAGCCACATGTCATTTTAAAATTAAACAGAATTGCTGGTGTACAGTAATATTAAGAAAAGTGGAGAGCAAAAGAAAAGGCAAGATTTTTCTGGGTCGTGACCAGAGCATGCAATCAATGCTAGGGTCTAACCAAGTCGAAAGACACCAGGTAAACTGAGCTGGCTATGGGACAGAAGTGAGGGAATGTTATCTATCATAGGGTATGGAACTCTGCAGACTACACCTGGACCTTTGAGAAAACACATTTAACTTGCCCATCTCCTTTCTTTTTTTTTTCGATTTGAGTTCAGTAGGAGGTGGATTTCTACATCATTTTCCTGAACAATTCTATAAATGTTAAGGACAATGTGCATTAGCTAAGAATTCATTTGCTCCTGTCATATTTTAACGATTCTTGCTAAACTAGGTAAACTAAACATATTGAGGTTATTAGACCTACCAGTCACTAGACTTGAACCCACAGGAGAAGGTCCAACGTAGACTGCTTAATTCTAAAGCATCTATGTTTCTCACCAGAGAACTGGCAAATAAGTTGTGAGGACGACACCTATCTTAAAAACTGTCAGGCAGGTTGTTGGCCATTCCTAGGTGAGAAGTAGTAGCTATTTCGTATTCTACGTTTGGTTGCCTCCTTTCCTTTGCTTTGTCATGACTTGAACCCCACTCCCTTCGAAAGTTTATTGTGGAGATTAACCCCTTTCCTTTGCCTGGCCTCATACTTTGAATGGTCTAGGAAAGACCCCACCTTTCAAAGGCCCACTTCTTTTCTTTACATCTTGATTACTTGGAAACACAGTACGGGCAAATAGGCTTCATATACCACCTTAAGAAGTCACTAAGCTTCTCCATAGGAAGGGCATTAAGTGCCGGGCTATCCTCTTGTATAAGATATTTTAAAAATGTACTCAAACTAAGAACTGTAAAAAGTTTAAGGACGTAGGATGTGGTGGCGCACGCCTGCAAACCCAGTACTTAAGAGGTTGAGGCAGGAGTACTGCTGTAAGTTCCAGACAGACAGAGCTGGTAGCCGAGGTGTTTCACTATTCTCCACCACCTCCCCATCATCCGCATGGAAATAAACAAGGGCCTGAGAACAGGCTACTTGCTCCGAGCTTGCTTTGGCAAGCCACCGGGAGAATGCCTCCAGGTTGAGCGTGATTGGATGGATGCTGCTGGTACTGGGAGGCTGGAAGCGGCTAGGGGCAGGGAATCTTCTTGTGATTGGTTTGGAGAACATATTTGGCTTCCTCTGATTGGTCCCGAGTTGGAAGCAGCGGCAAAAATATGGAAGCTGCCAGCTAGTGACCAAGACCTGACCGTCCAGGGCCTGTACTGCCGCCGGGTCCCGGGTCGGAGCTGTCCGGTCACCCACGGCTTGTCAGTTTTCAGCTTCGCCGCTGGGTGAGACCCAAGTATTTCCTTTCCCTTTGACCTTCCTAGTTTTCAGCTCCAAATTCTTGTTTTCCTTGGGACGAGACCGCTGTTCCGCAGAGGCTAGACGAAGACCTCACGATCTGGAAAACATGGGTACAGATGCACCCCGACCTTCAGCGTGAGGGTCGGGCCGAAGAACCGCCCCCTTCCACCTTCGGGGTGCCCGGTCTCCTCCCAGAACTCCCGCTTCCCCGAGTGACTCCTCGGCGGTCGGAGGGGCGCCGAGGGCAGGAGGAGCGCTGGTCGCCTCGCCCGCCCCCCCAGGCGTGCGCTCCCGGCTCGGCCCCCCACGGCTCGCAGGCTCCGCGGGAGAGCGCCCGCCCCGGCCGGCCGCAGCTTCCTTCCGCGCGTCCATGGACCGAGGCGCGCCCCGCCGACGGGCTCCGCAGCCTCCCGCACCGCCCAGGTCAGCCTCCCACCCGCGACCCGAGCGGGTCGTCGCCGCGGCGCGTCTTCTCCGGGCCGCCGCGACCTGCCAGGGCGAAGGCAAGGACGCCTCTTCCCGGCCTCGTCCTCCCAGCCATCGGGAGAGCTGCGCTCGCCATCGCCGCAGCGCGGGGTCTCCGTCTGGAGAGACGCCCCACCGCCTCGCCCCGGGGCCGCTCCCGAGCCCGGGCAGCAGGGCACGCCGCGGCGGGGGGCGGCGGCGGCCGAGCTCTCGCCATCTTGCGTGGAGGAGGAGTCGGGCCGCCGCCATGCGGAGAGGCTGTGAAGGAGGGAGGCAGGGAAGGAGGGAGACGGCCGGTGAGGGAGGGGGCAGAGTAGCCGAGTCCGCTCGGCCCCGCGGCGACTTCGGGGACGCCCAGAGAGCGGGCGGCGGCGGAGGTAGGGCCCCCCGCGGGGCGCGGGGCGCGGGCGGGCGGCGGCGGCGGGGGCGGGGCGCGGCGCGGCGCGGCGGGGCGGGGCGGACGGGCGCCGCGGCGAGGGGCCGGGCGGGGGCGGGCGGAGGTTTCCGAGGAGGAAGGAGCAGCCGCCATTTTGGGAGCTTCGAGTCAACAATAAAGGACCGAGGGTGCCGAGCGGGAGTGGCCTCGGCGGTAGGACTCGGGCCCGAGGCGCGGGGAGTCGGGTGAGGCGGTGGGGTCGGGGGCAGCGGGGCCGCGGGGAGTCCCGCGGGCTGGAGCGGGGGGCTCCGTGGGGTGGAGGCCCCGGGCCCAGTGCGGCCCGGAGAGGAAGGCGGGCGGCTGCCGTGTGGCGTCGGGGCGGCCGAGAGGAGTCGAACAGAGCAATGCGGGGCGCGGCGGGGTCCCGGAGGAGGAGCGGGCTGCGTGCTCCGGCCGGCCTCGGGAAGACCGGCGAGGGGGGCGGCGCGGACTCGGGGGGACCGGTGCTGGAGGTTAGAGGGTGCGAGCGGGCCCTATAGAGGGCGGCAGGGATGTGCCGTGTTGGAAGCCTCGCTTCGCCCCAGCTGCCGGGTTGCAATAGGCTTGGTGCCGAGGTGTTTAGGGAGCCCCCCGAGTCAGGAAGGGAAGGAGGCTCTCTGGGTTCAGGGCCTTCTCGGGGGAGTCCCTATTGTCTCCAGCCGGCCGGGCTGGTTCCGGCTCTTGTGGCGCAGATAGGATGGCTGGGCCCCAACCCTTTTGTGTTTATGGTCCGAGGCGCTGACTTGAGCGTGTTGGGGGAGGGGGCGAGAATTACTTGGCCCTTCGGTTACCGGTCTCTAATCTCTGGCTAGTCTCCTTCCCGTCCCTTCTGCACAGCCTCTTTTTACATCGAATAAAACCCAGTCGTTCCAACTTACCACTGAGGCTTAGAGAAACGGCGCTGCATTTGCAAACAAAAGCCCTTGGAGGAGATGACGATACTGTTTTGGGTGTGAAACTGTCAATTGCTAATTACAATCTGGGAAGTGCGGTAATGAACTCCGCCAGGGGCTCCTCCCAACTTGTCTACTCCTCCTTCGTGGCTTTATTATTATTTGATGGAGGAACTATAACTTGCAAATCTAAATTGGGAAGGGATGGGAGGAATATTTCCTCTGAGACGGAAAGCTGCAGTGCAGGTGTGTTTCAGTTTGGATTTAAGGAGATGGCGCGTCATTTTGTGTTAGATAAACTCTAGTGATGGTATCTCTATTAATCTCCAGAAATTGGTCACTTCATCCTCTTAGCATTTTGTAATCAAGTCCGTCTGAAGTTCGCGATGTTGCTCACAAGTAAATTTGTCGATACAGAGGAATAGTTTTAACAGAATTCAGTGAGACAATTTGTGAGCAAGTTGATGGCTAAGATTACTTTTTCAAAGTAAAAGTAGTCAAGTTTTCTAACAAAACTGGAGGTATGTTTTGACTTTAAAAATTGACTTTCGAGATGCCTTAATTTATAGCAAAAGTAACCAGTCCTGATTAAACTAGTGTACTTGGAAGGGGAAAATGTAAAGGGGTTAAAAAGTTAAAAAAAAGAGCTGAATTTGTTTTGTTGTCCTTGTGAATTTTGTATTTACTAAATCTTGAAATTTTGATTTGGGAAACAATGCAGAATAGAGAGGTTGTCCAATTTTTGTAATACCTCCCCCTCCCAGTTTTACAAGTATATTGAAAACATCCCTTTCCCCTTCCCTCCAATTCTTTTTAAAAGCAGCTATTAATTGGGTTCTGTACTCTGGGTGGTTTGAAGAGTTCTGTCAAGGCCATGAGTGTTCAGCCTTCAAGGTATTTTTTTTTTGCCATAGAAAATTACCTTTTGGTTTTTATTTTTTGAACAGTGTCTTAAGTTACAGTATACTTTTTGAAAAGTCATACTGAAAGTAACTAATTACTTTTTAATACTCAGGTTTTATTGAGATAGCTAAAGATTTTCTTAGGTGTTTTCAAACAAGATATTTTGACATGTGAACAGCTCCATATGGATCCTTTGCTTCATTGCTATAAAGGACAAAAACTGAAGGGAGAAAGAAGAAAACACCTTTTTCTTCACAAATCTTGTATAGTTGAAACTGGTGAGAAAACTGTTGTTTGCCTTGTTTTTCTGAAAACAATGTTTTAAGTCAGAAGTTTATTCACTTAACTCTTCAAGAACTCTTGGATGCTATCAGAAAAACATAAATGAATTGTCCTGCCTTGTTTATATAGATTTACATTGTAAGCCGAGCAATCCTTCACTGAATGTAATACAGTTAAGTATAAAAGAAATAATTTCCTCTAAAGAGGTGGCAGTCAGAGTCGATAGTTCTAGAGAGAGGAAACTGAAAAGCACAGATTGTTGTTTGCCAATGCTAATGTAATGATAGTATCTTGCTATCTAGTTTTCGAAATAAGTTGCTTTGCCCTCAATTTTTTAAATGTTTGAAATCAGGGTCACCACAGATTGCTTTTTTTCAGGCAGTTTATCAAGTGTCTCCCAGCATATAAAGTAAATACTTAATTCTTTAGAGCTACTTTTAAGGAAATCTTTAAAAGAAAGCAATTTTTTCCCCTGACTTTTCGTTAATTTGATTTTTTTTTTCTTTATTTCAGATTGAATTCGAGTGGATTCCCATATAATTCAAGCTTGTTAGAGGGCTTTTTAAAAATAAAAAGTTGATTCGGTGCATGAGAGCAAGTTACTGCTGCCTACTGTTCAGAGACTTACAGGTGCTTGCCTGCATTGCAATAAAAGACTCATATATTGAGCAAGACTTATATTTATCTCTTCGTTTTGGAGAGCCTAATAAACTGTTATTACAGTTTCTCTACTGACTTTCAAAAGTTTTGAAGTTTGAAAGAGACACTTTGCAATTAACACAGCATGAGCACGGCCAGAACAGAAGGCCCTGTTATAATGGGTCTGTCCAGTCAGAATGGTCAGCTGAGGGGCCCTGTGAAGCCCAGTGGTGGCCCCGGAGGAGGGGGCACACAGACACAGCAACAGATGAACCAGTTGAAAAATGCCAACACAATCAACAATGGCACTCAACAGCAAGCACAGAGTATGACCACCACTATTAAGTAAGTGTTAGAAAACAATGAATACTTGAAGAACCAGGATTTTTATTTCATTGTTGACTACTTCATGCCTTAATTTATCTATTTTGATTGCAGAGAATGGCTTTGTTTTATGGCTGGTTGGTGTTTATAATGTATGATATATTTCTGTCATAATTCAAGTAATGACCCGAAGAGTACGTGCTCGTATGTGTGTGTACTTTTTTTTTCTTTTAAAACAAGGTCTCTCTGTGTATCTCAGGCTGACCTAGAACTTGTGGCAATCCTCCTATCTTCAAATCCTAGAACTTGTAATACTTGCAATCCTAGGACAAGTATGAACTACCACAAGGCTCAACTTGTTCTTTTCGTATAGTTTTCCTACTGTTACCACTTCACCTTAAGCCCTGTTCAAATGGTAGTTAAAGCCAATTTGAAATATTTTTAAAAAGCGATTTTAAAGGTTTGGTTTTTTTTTTTCCTTGAAATAAACTCTCAATTTATAAACCTGGCTGACCTGGAACTTGATATGTGGCTCAGGTTGTTCTCAAACTTCTGGTTCTCCTGAGTGCAGATATTATAGATGAGCCACACCACACACACTTAAAGGCAAATCTTTAACTTTAGAAATATGAGCAGTATTTAGAATTTCAAATACATTCATTCACTCAAAATTTATTTATACTTTTATAGTTTATGGAAATAAACTTTTAAGCCAAATATGAAATGCATCCTTATAACCCCAGAAATGAGATGTCTGGGGCAGGAGGATTGTGCACATTGGAAGGCCAACTCTTGTTATGTAGTTAGTGTGTTTAAGGCCTAGCCTATACCTTTCTCAACTCTCCCTAAGAATAAATATATGTAAGTTGTTTTTGTTTTGTTCTGAGCTTTTTCTTTCTTTTACAGATAGACTAAAGTATATAAATCTGGATTTTTAGCTCCTGGTAATATCCTTTTTTTTTGAGTAGTCCCAAATACACTTGTTGACTTTGACTGTGAAAAGTTTTCATCTTTCATCTTTTGCAAACCACCATGGCCGCCTCCACCTCCTTCTGCCCCGGGATTCACAGGCTCCGCCCTACCAGGACCAGAAGCGCAGGCCGCCCCCGCTTCCGCCTGGCGTCTATACGTGGGATCTGGGATCCGAACTCAGGACCTTCCGCCTGCAAGGCGGAGGCTTAACCCCTGAGCCACCTCTCCAGCCCCAATATAGTTTTTTTTTTAAATAATTATTTACTCTGTGTGTGTGTGAGTGTGAGGGGGGGGGGCGCGTTGTGTGTCTCTGGAGGACCAAGGGTGACTTCAGGAATCATCCTGGATTGCTTCTACCCTATTGCTTCGCTTTGGGATTTCCCAGGCTCCACCCACCAGGACTGAAGTGCAGGCCACCACCTTTTCCACTTAGCATTTTTATATGGAACTTGGGATCTGAACTCAAGACCTTCTGCTTTTGAGGCATTCTTAACCCCTGAGCCATATTTCCAGCCTCCCCACCACCACCCCTTTTTTTGGTAGGGTTTTGTCAAGAAGTAGTTAAGGATAGTCTTGAACTTTGTAGCCAAAACTGACTTAGAACCTGTGCTTTTTGCCTGTTTTAAAAAAGCCACAAGCAGTTGGATTTCACAGGCCCACCTATATTATTGTGACCATCACACCATAGTTTTTAATTTTTTTTTTTAACGTGGGACCTGGGATCCGAACTCAGAACCTTCTGCTTGTGAGACAGTCACAACCCCTGAGCCATCTCTCCAGCCCCCACACCATAGTTTTTAAAGCAGAGTTTGTGATCTGATTTTTAAGTGCTTGCTTTATATTATTTGAATGGTAACTTGGTAACTGTTATTCTAAAGATTGGTTTATAAGGAGTTAGCATTTAAGACTTGACTACAAAGGAAGTTTGGCTTCTGTTAAAATATGTAAAATGATTTAATATCTAGAAGTGTACATAAGGTGATACTTTTAGGTTTTTGAACTGAAATATGTTTGTTTGTTGTTTGTTTTTTAAAATAGGATCTCTGTAGCTCAGGTTGGCCTCAAACTTGTTGAAAAGCTCCTGCCTCAGCTTCACAGTGCTGGGATTATAGATGTGTGCCACTGTGCCAAACTTGAAGTGAATTATTATGTTGTCATTAGTTTGCAACCTGGATCTGTCAATCTAGAGAAAAATAGTACTTAAAAATTTCTAGAATGCATCGGTTACTGTTACTGTGATTGACTAGTGATCTTTGAGAGAATTCATAGATTGGTTTGAATTGATTTGATCCCTGAGGAAATCACATTAATGTATTTTATTTTAAGCTGAGTGCTTTATTTGGTGTAGAAATGAAGAATTCTTTCTAAATTGTGGCTTGTCTTATAATGAGTAAGCAGGCAGAAAGGACTCCTTAAGGACAGATGCAAAATAGAACGCTTTGATGCTTTTTTTGAGTTTGATTTGGAAGAATGGTGATTTCTTTTCCTGGGATTATTGTTTCTTCACATCTCAGTGTTATGCGCCACCTCTTTCATGATGCCTTTGGGTTCCATCAGCTGTCTCAACTATTAATATACCCAACTGTCATTTAAGTTTCTCATTTTAGTTTGTTTTTCCACCTTTTAAACAGATTTGCAGTATGTGGCTTGGTTTTTGTATTATATTTATTTTTAAAATATTTTATTAGCACATGAATACATGCACCATGTAGGCTTTCAGGAAATCGAATTCAGGTTGCTAGGTTTTCAAGCAGATTGCCTCATCCATTGAGTTAATAGCTTATTGCCCCATCCTTAATTTTTTTTCTTTGTATTATATCTCACATATTATTGCTAGTGACTTTGACATTATGTATGACAAGATGGGTGATTAGGATGTGGGGGGGGCATTTTCCTTAGAAAGTAAAAAACCTTGGAATTGGTAGCACAGAGTTACTAGGTGTTGTAGTGAATACTGAAATACCGGCACTCAGAAGAGTCTTGTGAGTTCAAGGCCAACTTGGACTATAAAGATCCTGCTTCTAAAAAATGAGAGAAGGAAAAATTGGTTACTTGTATTGGAGTGTTTGTTTGCATTGTACATAGGCTCTGAGTTTAAGTGAAATAATTGAAAGTGTTCTTAGAAACTAATTACTTCAGAATAGCTACAATGAAATAATGAAACATTATTTTGAAAACAACATAGTTAAATATTGTCTGGAAATGATTCCTGATTTTTTTCCTCCCCAATTAGATGTTCTCAGTGTTACTTGAGATTTTTACCTGACCAAATAAAGGTTTATTCTTTATTGCATTTTTCTCATTCATAGTCTCTTCATAGTGTTACGCATCTCTAGGGGAAAAAATCGAGATGTTCATTATCAGTGAATACCGAGTTCAGGTTTCATTAGGCACCATAGTGACTGTTTTGCCAACATATATAACTATTTTTGTATGTGTGTGGGGGCGTTATTTTGCTTTGTTTTGTTTTGAGACAGTGCCTCATATAACTGGCTTCTGTTTACCAAGTGCTGGGATTATACATGTGTTCCACCATCCCTAGCTTTACATGAACTACTTGATAAGATCTTTAGTAACCCATCTATATATGAGAGAATAGAGGGTTGTTTTTTTTTTCTTTGTGTGTGTCTGTGTACATGTACAAGGGGTGCTTGAAAAGTACTTGGGAAGACCCAAGAGTGACATGAGGAATCATCCTGGATGTTCTACCTCCTTTTACTTTGCTCTAGGGTTTCCCAGGCTCCCCCCTCCAGGGTCAGAATTACAGGTTGCTGCCAAGTATTTTTTAAGTGGGGTCTGGGGATCCAAAACCAAGTCCTTTTGTTTGCAAGACAGAGGCTTTAACCTCTGAGCCATCTTTTCAAACCAAGAGATTTGAGGTTTAAAAAAGTAATTGACTAAAGCCATTGAACTAATAGTAAGTAATAAATTTTAGACTTAGCTTCAATTTGAAACTTCAGAACCTTTGTTTTGGTTTTTGAGTTTAGGTCTCTTCATTGTCCATACTGACCTTGAGAACTTCTGTACTCAAGTTGTGCCTCCTTTTCTGCTGGTAGCTGAAACTATAGTCACTTTTGGTTTTTAGTCATCAGTAGTGACAAACTAAGCTGACTACAGGGTACTATGCCACAAATTAGAAGGTGTTTGTTGTGTTTATAGGTGACAACTGCTTGATTTTAAGCTCTTGTTACTGAGCAAGGAATCTAGCTTACTGGTACAACATCTACCTTGCTTGTGTAAAAGGTCTGGGTCTAACCCCTTTGCAGTGGGCCAAGTTGAGGAAGAGATGACAGAGAGGAGTGGGGGGACGGAGAGAGGAGAAATTAAATTTATGGTTACTAAACTCTACCAAATTATTAATTACTAATTCAGAAAAAAAACTACTCCTGCTACCCTCTTTTTTTTTTAAATCAACATGTGGAACCCTGGTCAGTTTTCATAAAATGTGGAATCTAACTCATTTGCATGAATTTTTAGTTTAATGTTGACAGCTAATGTATAGGTAAAATACATGTTTTGACAAATACACAACTGTTAAGATAGATGACTTAACTGAGCCTTTCTATTCTTGATTTTAGATATTATAAAGAAAAAGTTCTCCTAAGTTAACTAACTTTTCTTGTTAATCATAAAACATATGATAGTGTATCAAACTTATTGTGATTTTTTTTTCCTTTTTTTAGTGCTTAATTATATTCAAGGTGTCCTGTCTTTGTTGTATTAAGTAGCATATTAGAATTTTGGTGCTTTTATATTTACTGTGTTCTCTTTAGACCTGGTGATGACTGGAAAAAGACTTTAAAACTCCCTCCAAAGGATCTAAGAATCAAAACTTCGGTGAGTTGGGTTAGAGAACTCCAGTGGAAAAATAGGGAAACTAGAAGTGCTACTAGGCATGGCAAGGAGAATTTATTTAGGGGTGTGTTTTGAAGATATAGTTTTCACCATGTTGGCCAAGCCGTATGTGTTTGATCTTAAGTTAAAATGGCTGAAGTTGTGTAGGTCATGAGTTGGATCGACAAAAATTTTCACCAGTCCTTGTTGAGATTTCATGAGTGGTTATACGTATTAAAAATACACATCTTCCTAATTTTCTAAGATTTTTCTTTTGCTTCTATTAACTCTTCGAGCTATCCAGTTTATACTATATCTACTCTGTATGATTGTAAGAACAAAAGTTCAGAGACATTCTCTTTTTTTTTAGGACACATTCCACATTTTAAGACTAACTTTAATCTCAAAATCACATATCCATACACCTATATCCTTTTTGTTGACATCACTTAAAACTTAAATGCATGGTTTATTAAACAAAGACTGTAAACCAATATTTATCATGTCTGTTACATGTAACAAACAGGAACAGTTTTTAACAGAAATTCATCAACACCCCCCACAACATCTTTTTATTATAAATACAGGTATCAAAACAATCCTGAATCTAGTTTTGATACCACTAGTAGTCAGCACCCACACTGCTTCAGAATTAACACAATTTGTGACCATATTCATTGTACCTGTTACTTTAAACAATTTGAACAGCTGCTCTCTAGGATGAACAAACCATGCCTTTTGCATTTTTCCGTCTTGACATTTTAGTTCTCTGAGACGTGCAATCCCCACCGGCGTCTGACAATCCTTGCCATGCGTTCATCTGGTGAACCTCAATCTGAGTGTTTGTGTTTAAATGACAGGGCCTTAACAAGAGATTGGAAAATTGTGCTGCATTTTTACTCGTTTTCTGAAAACATAATGGGCACACATATATTAAATATACTCTTACAAATGTCCGGGTCATGTTTACCAGCTGGAATTCTTTTACTTAATGTGTGGGTATTTTGCATTGTGATATTTAATCAAGACATAAACATGAGTAGAAGGTTGTTCATTTAAGACAAGTTTGAGATCCACTAAAGTTAGTTGTTGTATGTCTGTCCTTCTGGTGGCTGTGGAAGCTTCATATTTTCTTTGGACATCATTAGGCGTCTTAGCTCTTGAAGTACAACTTTAATGCTATATGAATTTTGCCATTTTGCTAACACTGGTATGCTCCGTGCATCCACCATTCCACTGGAATTATTTATTCCATTCATATTAATTTTTGTTACAAATCTAACTGATGGAGGAGCTTCTGGATATTTAGGTCCACATTCTACTTTCAAGCTATATATTCTGTTTTCATAGTTTGTCCTTGGTGGCCCAATAATCATGCCTGTCCACCTTGTAAGTGTCATATCTTCATCATCTTCAAGGCCCCAGCTAACCGTACCATCGCCTACTCCTTTTTGTCCTTCTTCAAGTTCTTCCAACAAGCGAAAATTACGAGGAACTTTAACTCCTGTGGAGACCGCCATCTTCTCCTGTAGCCCGAAGCACCAGAGACATTCTCTTAAGCCAATATACTCAACCAGAAGTGGTTTTTGTGTCCAAGAGAACATTGAGCAAAGCAAGAGTTACTTTTGGTTATTACTCCTGGGTCCTGTAGGATAGCCTCTCAAACAATTTTTTGATTTTCAGCAATAAGTAGTTCTGTGTTTGAAAAACAAATGTAGCTAAAGGTATTGGTAGCTAATGAAAGGTAGCCAAGATTTGACTTGACATCTCTGAATTGTTTATTGCATTATACTTGTGAAGAAACAAAAGTATTCTACCTAGACTATGATCTTTCCCCAAAGCAGTTTTTAAGAAGCACATATGTATTGTTAAAAGGTACAGTTATTTTTTAAGAAAAGTTGAAATACATATTAAAACGTTTGTAATATATATTTATTTAAGATGGTATAGATAATAAGTTTTTAAGTCTTTAGACAAATTTCCTTCAGCATACTAGCAACCAAAGAACCTATTTTATTTTGTTTGTTGGATTAGGATGTGACCTCCACAAAAGGAAATGAATTTGAAGATTATTGCTTGAAACGGGAGTTACTAATGGGGATTTTTGAAATGGGATGGGAAAAGCCATCTCCTATTCAGGTATGTTTATCTTTTTATCACATGAAGTTTGTGTGTCATGCATTACATACTTTCTTTTTGACCCATGGAAATGGTATAGCTTAGTTTGTCTCACATATATGCATATCTATACATGGACACGGTATTTTTCTGAACTTGCAAAAGAATTTAAATGGGGGAAGAGAACAAGAGCAGGTGCACCATGGTACTTTCAGAATTTGACTCTTGCCACTGTGTGGTCTCGGATTGGACTCTGGTTGCCAGGTTTGTATGCAAGTGCCTTCACCCTCAGGGATCCTTCTGGACTTTTTAAGGTTATGGAGACAGGGTCTCTTATATTCTCCAGTCTGGCTTTAAACTTGCCAAGGATAACCTTAAACTTCTGGTACTCCCGCTCTACCTCCCAAGTGCTGGGATTATAGGCATGTACCATCATGTCTGGTTTACATGGTACTAAGGGATTGAATCCAAGGTTTGTGCATACTAGGCAAGCACTGTAAATAACTACACTCCCTAAGCCACCACCCCTTCCTTTTTTGAAAAAAATTCTCACTGTGGAGCTTGGGATTAGCTCAGGTCATGCCTTCTTAGCAAGAACACTGCAGAAGTCTATAGCCTTTTTAGGGTGTTGCATTTAAAGGTGCTTATAGTATTCATCTAGTCCTAATTGATGATGATGTTCTAATTATCTTGTCAAATTATCTAATTTTTTTCTCTACTGTATGTATAAATGCTATTTGATTGCCACTAATAAGTGTTTTGGATGTATTTAAAGACCATGAAAATATCTGGGGCTGGAGAGGTGGCTCAGGGGTTAAGCCTCTGCCTTGCAGGTGAAAGGTCCTGAGTTCAGATCCTAGACCCGACATATAGACACCGTGCGGAAGCGGGGGTGGCCTGCGTTTCTGGCCCTGGTAGGGCAGAGCCTGTGAATCCCGGGACAGAGTAAACAAGGAGGTGGAGGCGGTCCATGGTGGTTCCCGAGTTCGCCCATGGTTCTACACATACATACACGCACAATTGAATAAATAAATTTTAAAAAGACCATGAAAATATCTTGCTTTTAAAAATTTCCTAATTATTTAATCATACTTTGATATTTGGTCTAATCTGTCTGGGTTATAATAATACCTTTTAGATTCAAGCATTCTCTCTCTATTTTATCCCCACAAAGAAGAGCTTTTTTTATTCCTTCCTTTATATATAAATATAAGGCTGAGAAATGGCTCAGGGGTAAGATTGTCTCACAAACAGAAGATCTTGAGTTCAGATCCCAGGTTCCACACAAAATGCCAAGCAGAAATGTTGGTGGCCTGCACTTCTGGCCCTAGAAGATGGAGTTTGGGAAATCCCAGAGCAAGCAAAAGGAGGTAGAAGCAATCCAGGATGATTCCTGAAGTCACCCTTGACCTCCACAGCCACATTCACACAATGCCCTCTGATACACATACACACACATCACATATCAAAAAGGAATCAAATTTTAAAATGATAAAATATGTGTGTTTGAGGTCTATATAATTATGTATGTTAAATATGTAACAATATAAAATTGTATACATACGTAAAATATATATTGGGATTATGCATGATGTTGGGAATTGAATTTAGGGTTTTGTTCAAATTCTACCACTGGGTTACATCCGCAGCCTTTCCCTTGCTTAAAAAAATTTTTTTAGGGGCTGGAGAGGTGGCTCAGGGGTTAAGCCTCTGCCTTACAGGCGGAAGGTCCTGAGTTCGGATCCCAGATCCCACGTATAGACGCCGGGCGGAAGCAGGGGCGGCCTGCGTTTCTGATCCTAGTAGGGCGGAGCCTGTGAATCCCGGGCGGAGGAAGTGGAGGCGTCCATGGTGGTTCGCGAATTCGTCCGTGGTTCTACACACACAGACACACACGCGCGCACAACATACATATGCACACACGCACAATTGAATAAATAAAAAAAAAATTTAAAAAAAAAAATTTTTTTTTAAATTGTGTGTGTGTGTGTGTGTAGGCCAGAGGACAGCCTCATGTGTCATTTGTCAGGAACTGTCTTTTTTTTTTTTTTTTTAAGACAGTTTCTCACTGGTCTGGAACTCAACAAGTAGGTTAGGCTGCCTTGCTAGGCAAGTACTTTACCAGATGAACCCCAACCCCTTAATCATTTTTAAGAGGTAGAATTTAATTGTGATTTGGCTGCAAGATGATTGGAAAATGGAGTACATAAAACTGTGCTTTCAGGAGAGGTTTTATGCTGACAGCCTGAAAGTAGATACACAACAGATTGCTCCCATACCTCTTTATGGAGTATAGCCATCTGAGACTAGTTGTCAGTTTGAGCACTGTGCCCAGCAGAATAAGTGTCATTCTAAAATAGAGCATACTTCTTTGGAGGGCCTGAGTCTTTTTTTTTTTTTTTTCTTTTTCTTTTTCTTCCTTCTTCCAGTTAGCATTATGGAACTTTTTACTGACTTTGAAATTATAAATTCAGATATAGCAACTTTTTGATGCTTCCACACCCTGGGCATAGAAATTTTTTTGATTATTATTTTAAATAATGTTTGTCAAATTTAGGCTAGGTAAATACTCTACTCACAGCCCAAAGACTAGATAATCTGAGAAAGTAAAGAAAGGACACATAGTCAGTTGAGGGAAACATGCAAGCTTCTTATTGATAGTAACAAAATTGCATATACAGGTAAGAAATTCAAATTACTTTGTTGGTTAGGTCTAACAAGAATTTACAAAAGTTAAAAGAAGTTACGAGTTTACACTTTGTATTGTGAATTGTGGCATTCTTAATCCTCTAGTAAGTCATTTCATTTCTCTGGCTAACAATGAGTTAATTCTGATTAAAAGAATTAGGATCTTTCCTCAGAGCTCACATTCTCTACTGTTACTATTACAAAATGTAGGTTTGTTTCTTATAGTTTGTCTTAAAGATTTTTTTGGAAATGAGTATCTTTCATCACTTCTTTTCTTTTGGATAGTAGTTTAACAACCATTCCTGCCTTGAAATTAAGGGATTTTTGGTTTGTATATTTTCCTTTTTTGAGGTTTTGAAGCAGTCTGTGTAGTCCAGGCCAGCCTCAAACTAACGATGATCCTCTGTGTCAGCCTCCCAGGGGTGAGCTTTCAGTCATGAGTCACCATCCCTGAAAAATTCAAGTTCTTAAAGCTTAACCAGCTTTGGGAGGTGAGAGAAAGCACATACTCTTAAAAGTGTATAGATGAGAATTTTGAATTTCCATAGATTTTTTTTTTCTAAAACTAACTCTTAATTCTTAGGAAACTGGTAAATGAATTATTCTTTGGTTAGGCACCATAAATTAACTTGTTTTAATTGAAAGAAGATTGATGGAGTAGCAGCACATAACATTAATGAGTTAGAGAAATACCCTTTGACATGGCCAAGAACTGAAATAGTTTTGAGGGGTTTAGGAAGTTAAAATGGGTTTTTTATACATTCTTAGGGATTATTCAGATGGTTCAGGCTAGGTTGTGTGTCCACCATTTGACTTTAAACTAAATTGACTACATTCGATTATTGGAGCAGGAGAAGAGGGTCTAATTACTCCTAAGGAAGTTGGAATGTTATTATGAAAGGAATTCCACGGTAAACAAAACATAATAAATAACTATAGCATTAGTCCCTATACTGTACAGTGCAGCTTTCTAAAAAATATTCCTTGTGGAGCATGTAGGTGTCTATTCCTGTAATCCCAGTGCTTGGGAGGCTGAAGCAAGAAAGTAGTGATTTTAATGTCATTTATATAGTAAAGGGCATGCCCATGAATATGCATGTGGGTGAACACACAGAGTCTTGCCTTAGTATTGTGCTACCTTTTTTAAGATAGGGTCTCATTTAGCTCAAGCTGACCTTTGTGTTGCTGTGTAGTCGAACCTGCCTTTGAACTTTTTTTTTTTTTTTTTTTTTTGGATTCACAAAAACATTGATTTTATTTACTTTTTTGATGATGTCTGTGTGTGTATGCACATAAACAACACATGGATATTATACTCACAGGCAGATTTTTGCCACTGTTGACAAAATGTCTTATTTCTATATATCCTTTTCATCTTGACATTCTTAACAACTCATGCTGAACACGTGGCAATGTCTAGTATAACTCACTCTTTCAAGTGAGTACTATTTCTTCATAAACAAACACTGCATGTACTCAAAACATTACCCTTTTTTTTTTTTTCTTTTTTTTTATTTCAGCTCATACAGACTTATTAGGTACACCAGTTCCCTCCCTCCCTTCTCCTCCCCCCTGAACTCTTGATCCTCTTGCCTTTGCCTCACAGGTGCTGCGATTAAAGACACGTGCCATCACTCCCGGCCCTTTTTTCATTTAGATAGAAAATGCTCTGGTATTATTGTAGTCTGTTGAATTAGTCTTTCTACATTGTGTGTACATTTCGGTCATGCTTTGTTACATTGGGGTACAACTTAATGTATTCTCTGAGCAATTTCTATAAATGTTAGTTGGTAGTGATAGTGATGTTCACTGTCCTTGTAATTCATTTGGGTCTTTGCTATTCTTGTAAGATAAAAGTATAGGGTACTCCAAACCAGTTCCCAAAGAGGTATTCTTTAATGTATCTCTGAGAATTCTTTTATACATTGATTTTGTGTTTTGTCTCTTAGGAGGAGAGTATTCCCATCGCTTTATCTGGTAGGGATATCTTAGCTAGAGCAAAAAATGGAACAGGCAAAAGCGGTGCCTACCTCATTCCCTTACTTGAACGGCTAGACCTGAAGAAGGACAATATACAAGGTTAGTTGGAAAAAAAATTATGTGTGTTTAAAATACGGATATAACAAGGGTTATTGTTTTATTTTGTTTTTTAGTTTGTTTGGTCAGAATTTGTACTCTTTTCATAACCTTTAGCCTAATTTGTTTTCTTTAAAAGTATTTCCCGCTTTTTAAAAGAGATTTCTCATTTTTAGTTATTTTATATGACAGTTTTGATAGCGTTCATGTGAGATAGCATAAGTAGTATTATCATCCTTCTGGTAGGAAGACTAAAAATCAGGAGAAATTGTTGACATCATAAAAGTATGATAATTGACTAGTTTGTTGTGGTAGCTGTGTTTGTGGAGTGCAGAGTTCCTTATAGAAGTACTAACTGCTCTTGTTTTAAAGCCTGTGATTCAGGGATTTTAAGAGCTTAGGCAGCAGAAAAGAAAGAAATGTCTGTTGTATCCAGAGTAAACTGATATATACTTCACCTCTAAGCCTTGTCCTAAATTTTCAACCTTGTTGATTTTTAATTTTTTCTCCTTTCTGTCATAGGATGTAAGCAGAACTTGGGCAAGCTAATGTTATGGTTTATAAGATAGTGAATCTCTTATTGTTAAACAAGTGCAATTTAGGACTCTTGTAACTATTAAGCCAATGTGTGCATTATTTCTGTGTGGTTAGACTTCTCAGTGTCTCAAACCGGACATATTTTTATTATTTAAATATAATATGTTCTTTGTTTTCCCCTATTTTTCAGCAATGGTGATTGTTCCCACTAGAGAACTTGCTCTACAGGTCAGTCAAATTTGCATCCAGGTCAGCAAACACATGGGCGGGGCCAAAGTGATGGCAACCACAGGAGGAACCAATTTACGGGATGACATAATGAGGCTTGATGATACAGGTAGGAAATGATTCCTGTATGGTAGTAGAGCTCTGTGACTAATTGGATAAGGAACAATGGGGCTAAAGGCTAAAGCATAGCTTAGTGGGTGGAGTGGTTGCCTAGCATACATGAAACCCTGGATTTGCTTCTCAAAACTGCATGGTAGCACATGCCTGTAACCTCAGGACTTGGGAGATAAAGGCAGGAATATCAAAAAAAAATTCAACACCTTCTTGGGCTACATAGTGAATTCAAGGGCAGCCTGGGACACATGAGAACCCTATCTTTAACTCTTCCCGCCCTCAATAAAAAAAAAATCAAGGAACAGAAATGGTATAGTAGAAAAGTGAATATGAGCACAATCATTCAAGGAAAGGCAATAATAACTAAAAGGGCATTCATCGTTTTAGTAGTTTTTTTAATGTAACTGAAAACAGCACATTTATATTTTTCTAATTTTCAAGGTTAAGTATTGTGAATTTGTGGAAAGTAGGCAGTTGTACAAAGAGTGCAAATTGATAACCATTGTGGGCAATTTTGCAGTAGATTTCAAATTATAAGCAGCAGATTTTCAAGAATCATGTTGTATATGAAGTGTTTTTGTAGTTTGTAGTATTGAAAAACTGAGTATCTTTTTTTAAGTCTCAAGATGGTATGTTAACTGAAATGTAGTTTAAATGGAATTTCATAGCATCATTAAAAAGTAAAGCTGATCTCTATTCATTTTCATGAAAAGCTTTCCATGGTATAGTAGTGAGTGAAAAAGTTATAAAGTAGTAAGAATGCATAAAATTACTAAGTTTTTGCCATAATTGTGCATGTATAAATCTTCCTTGTCCAAGCTAAAATTAATGATAGTATATGTTTTCTAAATTTTAATATAGTGCACGTGGTGATCGCTACCCCTGGCAGAATCCTGGATCTTATCAAGAAAGGAGTAGCAAAGGTTGATCATGTCCAGATGATAGTATTGGATGAGGTAATGTCTCATTTGACTATTCTGTGCTATGTTGTGCCTTGTATATAATTCAATGAATAAATCAAAAGCTGTTTGTGACCTTTTAATAAAAAACTTGACTGACCATTTTAAACCAATTTGCTTCTAAAAACCTGTCTATTTTACGTGTATATAAGTGTCTGTAGGGCTGGAGAGATGTCTCAGGAGTTAAGAACTCTGCCTTCAAAGAAGACGGTCCTAAGTTCAGATCCAGGTTCCATATAAAAATGCCAGGTAGAAAACAGCATTGGCCTTCACTTCCAGCTCTGGTGGGCGGAGCCTGGGTAATCCCAGAGCAAAGTAAGATGGAAGTAGAAGCAATCTAGGATGATTCCCAAAGTTACCCTTGGTCCTCCACAGGGACACACAGTGTATATGGTATACACTCATATAAAATAAATATCTTTAAAAAATTTTTTTAAATTATTATTTATTTTATTCAATTGTGTGTGTGTGTGTGTGCGCGCGCGCGTGCGTGTATATGTATGTGCAGTGTGTATGTGTGTGTATGTAGAACCACGGACGAATTCGGGAACCACCATGGACCGCCTCCACCTCCTCCTTGTTTACTCTGTCCCAGGATTCACAGGCTCCGCCCTACCAGGATCGGAAACGCAGGCCACCCCCGCTTCCGCCTGGCGTCTATACGTGGGGTCTAGGATCCGAACTCAGGACCTTCTGCCTGCAAGGCAGAGGCTTAACCCCTGAGCCACCTCTCCAGCCCCAAAATAAATATTTTTTAAAAAATAGGTATGTGTATATGTAAAAGAGAGGTCCACGAGTGATATCCAAAATCATCCTGGATTGGTCTACCTCTTTATTGCTCTGCTCTGGGATTTCCCAGACTCTACCTTTCAGGGTTGTAAGTATAGGCTCTGCCATTTTCACCTGGTGTTTTTATGTGGGATCTGAGCTCCAAAATCAGGTCCTTCTGTTTTCAAGGCAAAGACTTAACCCCTGAGCCACCTACCTCTCAAGCTCCTAAAAATTTGTTTATCCTTGAAAGATGGTAATTGTTCATAGAGGTTCAGCCTTCTGGTTTTTCTTAGGAATGTCAGATTAAGACTTTTTTTTTTTTTTTTAAGAAGTGGAGTTACTGAGCTGTTTCAAAGCCAAGTTTATTATGAGTCTTTCTGTTCAGTGATGCTTTTTCAAAGCATTTAGTGCTTTTAACTTCTTTGTATTTTTTTTTTTTCCATGCGTGGGGTCCATGAGTTCTCCAGGGCGCCCTTGCCCCTCATGGCACTCCATGTTTGGAGTCTGTGAGTTCTGTTCTTTGTCTCCTCTAATAAACTCCGTCTTATTCCTCTAAAAAAAAAAAAAGAACTGATTTTTTTGTTTGTTTGTTTTGTTATGTTTAGGGTTTGAGTTTTTAAAGAGGTTTGCTATTTAATCTGAATTCACTATCCTCCTGCCTCGGCCTCCTTGGAGTCAGGTGTAAACTATTATGAGGTATCATCAGAACCACATTTATGAGAATCCCATTATATCACAGGAGCAAGAGGGTTTTTTTTAATTTGTAATTTCAAATTTATTTCAAATCATATTGTTTAAAATTCAAATAGTTAAAAATCAGTGAAATAACCCACAGTGTTTCAACCCAATTTAAAAAAATGCAATTCACATATTTAAGTACTATAGGCAAAGTAAAAAAAAAAGGCACATGAAAATCACCCAATAAAATATTTCCCTTCCTGTCTCTCAATCTGAGAAATTAAGGAAAGTTATATATTTTTTTCAAAGATCAAACTGACCCATCGCATCATTAGTTTTACAGGAAAAACACAGGTGGCATAGTTTTAACAATCTAGACATCCTTCCTTTTTTTTTAAAGAAGGTAAAGATTATAGCCTCCAACTCCTTTTGAGACAGGTTCTCATTGTATAGCCTGGCTGGCCGCCTTGGCTCAGCCTCTTGAGTGCTAGGATTACTAGCATGTGCTGCACACCCAACTGTTTTCCCTTTTTGTGTCACTGGAATTTATGTTGGCACCATGTTTATAATCAGAAATAGTTCATGGATGTTCTTACTGGATTATTTACTTGGTACTTATATTAAAAACTTTAAAAATCTTAGTGTTAAAAATTTTTTTTTTAGCAATTTCATGTTTTTAAATTGTCTTTTCTTTGTATTTCAGGCAGATAAATTGTTATCACAGGATTTTGTGCAGATAATGGAGGATATTATTCTCACGCTACCTAAAAATAGGCAGATATTACTATATTCTGCTACTTTCCCTCTGAGTGTACAAAAATTCATGGTAAGTATAAATCTGACCTTAGAATCATTGATATCTGTGATTATCCTTTTACCTGTTGTTATTTCTTAATCATAATATATATTTTATTCCAATTATTTCAAGACTTTATTTTTTCATTTCATCATAAAGATTTGTGGATATATTACGAGTTTTTAAAGTAATAATTTATTAATTTTATTTGTGGCATTTGGCTGACATCTCATCGATGCCAGATGTAAATTAGGTGCAGCATTATCCTATATACAAAACATGGCCATTCCCCAGAGTTTCCCCTGTATTCCCCAGGCTGGCCTTAAACTCAACAGTGTGAGCTTCCTGCCAAGCTACATTTTTGAATTCTAGTTGTATTTAGGGTGGATCTTATACAAGAGACAAAAAGATAATATATTTTTGTCGAAAATAAACTTTTGGAGATAGAGGTCTTGATAGCGCATATGCAAGATTCTAGATTTAATGACCAATATTACTAAGAAAGAAAGAAGTATGTAATTTTAGTTTTAAGAGATTGCTTCCATAGAATACTCCCTTCTCCCCCACAGAATTCCCATCTCCAGAAACCCTATGAGATTAACCTGATGGAGGAACTAACGCTGAAGGGAGTGACACAGTACTACGCATATGTAACTGAGCGCCAAAAAGTACACTGCCTCAACACGCTTTTCTCCAGGGTAAGTCAGTCATAGGCTTTTGTGCCTAAGTCCTGTCCTTCCTTTTCAATGAAACAGACAGTTGCGTCGTTTTTCCCCTTCATCTTCACTGTGAAAAAGTCCTGATATTTCAGTTGGTTTACAGTTGAAGCTGTTTGACATGGACACTTGTTTTAAAATAATGTTACATTAATTACAATTCATCCTCATTGTTTGCATTCTTTGTGAACATGCCTAATAGTTAAAAATTAATTATAGCCCTCAAATCAATACTGAAGACACTTTTGTGATCATTTTGTTAGCATGTTCAGTGAAAAACAAAAAAAAAAAGATCCTAGCTCAAGTCCAAGAAGAGGACACTTGCCTTTTTTTTTTTTTTTTTTTTTTTTTAATCTTTTCACTCTGAATAGGTTAACTATTTGACAATCTCAGAACCAACCGTGTTTTTTAAACTTGTGTTGTTAATGGGGTTTCCTTGTTCAAAATGTTGCTTCAGTAGTGGTGATATGGTAACCTGTGCTCCTAAGCCTAAGACGACTGATGTGCTTTGCAGAGAAATGTGTGTTGGAAAAGCATGTCCCAGGCATGGGTTATGGTGGTTTTAGCTATGGGTGTATTAGTTATGAAATGCTTAAACACACAAAACCAAATTAGGTGTTTATCTGTTTGCAGAAAAGTTGTTAACCAGAGAATCACAATAATCTAACCTTGTATTTTCTCTAGAGATAGTTGTTCTTACTTGCTAACTTCAGTATTTATAGACCCTAAATACCATTAATAATGAGAATAACAAGACTGTATTTTAATCTTGTTGGTAGTTAGAAGGCCTTTATGAAATATTCTTAAGCAACAGAGTAATTATTAGAAGTCATTTAGTAAACACTTAGGTTATTCTTTTACAACTTTCTTACATCATGAAATTCTTAAATTTAAACTTGTTTTTTCCATGTAATATTTCAAGATTTAGAAAAATGTTTTCTTTCTTTTTTTTTCTGTGCTCAGCTTCAGATAAATCAGTCGATCATTTTTTGTAACTCTTCTCAGAGAGTTGAATTACTAGCGAAGAAGATTTCTCAACTGGGTTATTCTTGTTTCTATATCCATGCTAAAATGAGGCAGGTGAGTATAAAAGCTAAACTTGCACAAATTTAATAACAACCAAAAAAATCTATTTCTCCATTTTTGTCTTAACACTGCCCAAATGTTGTATGTTTAAAAATAAGCTGGTTTTGGGTGAAAGTATAACTTAGCGGTAGAACAAGACCGAGTTCAGTCCACGGGAAAGAATTGGATGGGAGGAACTGTTTTGTAGTCAAAGAACCCTTTGTCTTAACCTGAGTAATAGTAGGCGTACATACCGTAGATGAATATTGGGAAGATTAAGGAGGAGGGAGGGTCACTATTTTATAAGCTGTCAAGAATGATAGTGCTATGCCAGACCTGTATCTGAAGTAGCAGTACTTGGGGAACATAAGGAGGATAATCAGGCATTCTCAGCTATGCAGTCAGTTTGAGACCAGCCAGAACTACATGAGATGGTGCCCAACAACAGATTATTTCTTTCTTGGGTAATTTCTAGGATTTTCCTATTTAGTAATCTTCTTACCTACATGTAACCATTCAAATTAGTTAAAAGGAAATTAATTTATACTAACCCATCTTGTGATGACATGAGCTGATAAAAGGTCTGTGAAATGAAGTAAGGCATGTCACATAGACATTCTGCATAATGCAGCTTTTGTTGCTGTGTGAGGATTACTTGAATTTGAGTAGTCTGATACCATGCATTTGAAAAGTACATGGGCAGTGTGGGTATTCAGGTAGATAACAGTAGACAAAGTGATGATTCATATCCAGATGGAATAGCACAAGATTTTATTACACTTTTCAGAAGGGTATGCAATTTAAAACTTGTGATTTATTTCTGAAGTTTTCACTAAAGTTCTTGATCAAAGATGATAGGTAACTGACATCAAAGAAAATAAGATAAGGACAAAGCTAACCTAGTATGTGTGTTTCTTAAAGTAATAGATTTTTTCTTTATTATTTAGTGTAAGAATGGGATGCAATCTATAAATTCCATACTTTGATTTTAATAAAGTATTTCAAACCTGTAACAAGACAGCATGTTTGGTGCTAACAACTACACTGAAATTTCATGATGCTAAGAATAAAGTTTCTAAGAGCTTGACGAGATGGAGCAATGGATAAAGAAGTTATTTGCCACAAAGCCTGAAAACCTGAGTTTAACTCCTATTGTTTGCTCTGACCTCCATGCCTGCACATACTCACACATCATACATATTCACTAGTAGTAATGAGACAGTGAGACAGTTTCTGAACTGGGCATAGTGGCACCAAGTAGACTGACACAGAAGGCTTGTAATTTGAGACCAGCTTTGACTACATAATGTGACCCTACCTCAGGAAGAAAACCATTTCAGTGGACTGCCTTTTTTTTAGTTTTTAAGATTATAGATAATTCATATGAATAGATTTGGGTTATAAAGAACTATTCAGATAAAAGAAATAGTGATGAAAATTTTGGACTGTGAATAAGTTTTAATCAAACAGTTCACTCGTTTCTTTTCCTAGGAACATCGAAATCGTGTATTTCATGATTTCCGAAATGGCTTATGCCGCAATCTTGTTTGCACTGGTAAGTGTTTTTTGTTCTTCTTGTTTTTGTTTGGTTGGTTGGTTTTTGGTTTTTGGCTTTTTTTTCTTTGTTTCCCCATGGGTTTTTCCTGTTTTTTTTTTTTGTTTGTTTGTTTGTTTGTTTTGTTTTGTTTTTTTCCTCTATACGTAGTGAAGTCTATAACAGGTCATTATTTTCTCCTGACACTTTTAGAATTTCCTGAATTGAGAATGAATTCAGTTCAGTTCCTGAAACTTGACTCCATATTTGAGTCTGCAGAAGACTATGTTGTGCTTTTCATACTTTACCTTTTTTAAGCTAGTTTTTGGATCTGTGTTTTCTAAATAGTTTAGCATGCAAGTTTGAGCTGACATAAACTAAGAAACCATCAATATTTTAGAGGTTGTGTCTTTTTATTGTTTCTCCATAATCTAATTCATAATTTTTCTTTTATCATTAAATATAAAAAACTAGATGAAGTAGGGGTGAGGGGCAGGTACAACAGTTCAAATAATACAAATGGATTCAGTGCCCTCTTATCTGTACATCTAGACTCTGATCTTAACTGTTATGAAGTGAATAATCCAAGAATCAGAATAAATCTTTTAGCTTGTATTATAGATATATTCTTTTTATTTGGTGAATTTTTACATTTTGTATACCTGTATAACCATTTGGATTAATACTTAGATTGTTTCAAGATCAGACTTTTCATGAGAAGTACTGTTCTGGAAATAAAAAACATTTTTCTACCAGAATGATGAATTTGTTAATGACAATCAAGAAAAGGCTGTGAAATGACATATATCTACAATCGTTAAGTACTTAAATTATGTTCAGTGAAAAATAGATTTCCAGAGGTTTTTGTTGTTACTGTGTGGTCTTTTTTTTTTTTTTTTTAGTGTATTTTACTTGTTAGCAGGAGGGAGATGTTGCACGTAGGTCACAGTGCAGGGGGTAGAGAGAAGAAACTTTTCTGTCTTCGTTGCACCCTGTGACTTGGACCAGGAGAGTAACTTGGATCAACAGATTAATCCACTGAGTTGTCTTGACAACCTTTTTTTTTTTTTAAGACCATCTTTTGTGGTATATGCTGGACTCTTACTGACTCCGAAAATCTTTTTGCCTTGGCCTCCTGTGTATTAGAATTGCAGGTGTATTAACCACACTCAGCTAGACTCCCAAGAGTTTTAGGATTAACTTTAAGTCTTTTCTTCCCTAATTGTGACCCCAGGGAAAGTTATATTTTCTATGCTGGTTTCTTTCTCCCTCCTTCTTTATAACAAAGATTTTTTTTTATGTTAAATTATAAATAGCTGTTGTAGTTTATTCAACAAAATACTTAATATCAAGTGGTTATTCTTTGTTAGATACTTAGCTAGGTGATAACAAAATAACCTGTGCACTATATGTTTTATACATGTGCATATATTTATATGTACATGCACAAACAAAGCAACACACTTGTTTCTTTTTAAATGCTATGGGTATTTAAAAAAAAAAACGGTATTTCACAGGATAGATGGGTACTCTACAACTGAACTATATCCCTGTCCCTTTTATGTGGTTTTTGTTGTTACTAAGACCAGATATCACTATCCCTGGCTGTCTTTCAGTGTATGTGGACCAGGCTGGTCTCAAACCTGAGTCTTCTGTCTGCCTTTAATATGCCGAAATTACAGACATGCCACCACTATGGCTGGCTTTTTTTAAAATTGTGGTAGAATATTTGAGTGTATATAGACACATTGATTATATGTTATGTATGTATGGTTTTCTTCACTTGAACTAGAAGAAACAGTTCATTAATGTTCAAATTCAGTATTTGTATGTAAATACAAACTGCCGCTTTCATCATGCATTCTCGTTAGAATAATTCCCCCCCCTTTGGTAAAAAGGAGTTAGGGTTTAGAAGCCATGAGTTCAATTCGTACCACCCACATAAAAGGCAAAAAGTTTGTAATAGTAACACTTGGATATTGGCATGAATTATTATACTAGTTAATTGGCTTTATCTGTTTATTGAGTCAGTGTCTTATATAGTCCAAGCTAACCTCAATTGCATTATGATGTAGCTCAGGATAAGCTACTTGCACCTCCCAGTGTTGAAATTATAAGGTGTGCACCACTATCCACAGTTACACGAGATGCTGGCGTCAGTTTCAAGGCTTTGTGCACACAAGGCAGGTGTCTGCCAGCTGAGCTCCATTCCCAAACTGCTGTCTGGTCAAGTGTTTTGGAAGTCAGTTCTCTCCTTCCACCATGTGGGCTTCCAGGGATTGAACTCTGCTCACCAGGTTTTTGAGTAGACACCATTCCTACTGAGCTATCTCACCAGCTCCCTTTGATAAGTTTTTAATGTGCCAGTACTCTCTATACTCCTATCCTCCATATACATATCCATAAAACCCAGGATATTATATGTGCCTAGCAAGTGCTTTACTGTTGAATTACATCCCTGGACCTTTTTTGTTTTTTTTGTTTTGGATTTTGATTTAGTTTTGACATAGAATTTCACCATGTAGCTCATTGGTTAGAAAATTTTTTATTCTCCTGCCTCATTTTCTAAGTGATGGGTATATAGGTCTGCACCGTCACATTCCATTTTTTGTTTTGAGACAGGGTCTTACTATATTGGCCTGTCTGGAACTTGTGGCCCTCTTGCCTTGGCTTTCCCAGAGGGTGGGATTACAAGCATATCACCCTTTTGACTTTCTAGGGCAGAGGCAGCCTTGAAACAATATAAATGTATGGGCACACTTTTATTGCAGTAAAACTGATGTTACAAAAATATTAATTGCTGCCAGGCCTAGTGAGTATGCCTATAATCTTAAGCACTCAGGAGGCAGGAAGACTGGATTGGAGACCATACTAAACCTGCCAAGAAAAATCTAGGCCAATAGTCAAGATTGCAGAGTGATACTTGGTTGTAAACACGGAAAAATTAGTTTGAGTTTGATTCTCAAGGGAATATTGTGAAGTATAGTAATCCTAATTATGGACGTAAAGGTAAGTAACAAGTTATAGGGTGATTTGACAAGAGATGGTATTTTTAATTGGGTTTTATAGGCTGAATAAGTTTTATATCTACAGAAAAAGAAATTTCAAGTTTGGGGACTGAGATTGAAGAGAGAGAGAGGGAGGTGTCTTCCTGAAGTATGTCTGCATACGGTGTACCTTCTGTTCATAATCCAAACACTTAGGAGGCTGAGACCAGACTGTCTCTCCAAAAAAATAAAAGCAACCAAAAATCATTCTATCATGACTTATTTTGTACTGAGATATTTATTGAAGCAAGGAAACCTAGTTTTTACCCTGTTATATAGTTAGTTTTTCCGAGTTTAGCTAGCATAATAATTATGGGTTTTATACATTAACTTACTACTGTCACAAAGTCTTAGCCACATGATTAGTAGTACACTTAACCTTCTTGAACTGATCTAGTCTTGGATTATGTAACTAGTAAGCAGAATAAGAAAATACAACTTTTTATATGTTTGTTAATGATATATATGTGGGCACAAACTTACACAAAAGGTGTGTAGAGATTAGAGGATAACTTTGTGAAATCATTTCTCTTTATCCACCTTACATTGAACTCAGGATGTTAGGCTTGCATGGCCTTGTAAATAGAAGGTTGTTTATTATGTAATATGAGGGCAATGCCAATAATAACTGGATGAAATTGATAAAGCCTATGTTATAAATAAGTGTTTTAAAAAACTGGTTCCAAGAGCCATGTTTACAGTAAAAGATAACAGTGAAAACTTTTTTTCCCCCCAAAGATCTGTTTACCCGAGGTATTGATATACAAGCTGTGAATGTGGTAATAAACTTTGACTTCCCAAAGCTGGCAGAGACCTATCTTCATCGTATTGGAAGATCAGGTGAGGAAAAAGGAGACTGATCTTGGTAAAAGTTGTTTTATGTGAAGTATAATCACCATAATTTTCCATTTATTGTGTTTGTGCATACTTCATAAAGAGGTCACAAGACAACTGGTAGAGTCAATTCACTCCTCCCTTTACAATGGATTCTAGGGATTGAACTTGGGTTGTCAGGCTTAACAGGAAGTGCTTTATCCACTGAGCCATCATGCTTGACTGTTCCTTGAGAAGTACAGTCATAGCAGCAATGAAACAGTGTTCAGTAAAATCATTTGCATTTGGAGACAGTCTCGGAATGTGGCCAAGGCTGCCCTGGAACTCAGTCTTCCTCCCTTAGTCTCTCATTCTGGGATTATGATGTTGCCTCCATAACCAATTTGTAATCTCAGGATTTGGGAGGCTGAAGCTAGGTGGATCATAGTCATAGCTTGACCTTGTAGTTAAAACAATCACTTCATATTTAACTTGATGAAATTAGTACATATAAAAACTTCATTACATTTGAACATTAGGCTGGAAAGATGGCTCGGTGGCTCGGGTTAAGATTCTGTCTTGCAAGCAGAAGATCCTGAGTTGAGATCCCAGATCCCATATAAAAACAATGACAGGTGAGAAAGGCATAGGCCTGCACCTCTGGTATTGTTGGGCAGAGCCTGGGAAATCCCAGAGTGAAGCAAAAAGGTAGAAGTAATCCAGGATGATTCCTGCAGTCATCCTTGGGTGACTTCACACACAAATTGAACATTATTCAATATGTATTTTTTGACAACTTTATATAAATGAACATGTTTTATCGTTTTTGAAGAAGGTAAAATAAAATATAGTTGTCTGTAGTGTTCATATGGAATTGGTTCTAGGACTCCTTGGTGCTCTGTATTAAAGTTTCATATGAAATGAGTGGTATTTACTTAAAGCAAATCACATCTTGCATATTCAAATCCTGTAACATCTAAATGTAGAGTGCTATTGTAAATGATTGTTAGACTATGTTGTGTAGACTGTTGTGCCAAGGTCTGTTTATGTTCGGTTCAGCTGATGTATGTATGTATGTATGTTTATTTGTTTGTTTGTTTGTTTTTCCCCGAGGTGAATCTGGGGAGACCCAAAGAAAAGTTGTCACTGATTTGTTTGAATAGCACCAAGTCAGCATTAACTTGCATGGTTTAGACAGTTGCAGACTCATAGATAACATGTTTCTTCTCATATTTAAATTCATCAAACACATTTTTCTTTAGGTCGCTTTGGTCATCTTGGCTTAGCCATCAACTTGATCACATATGATGATCGCTTCAACCTGAAAAGTATTGAGGAGCAGCTGGGAACAGAAATTAAGCCTATCCCAAGCAACATTGACAAGAGCCTGTATGTGGCAGAGTACCACAGCGAGCCTGTAGAAGATGAGAAACCCTAACAAGCATGTACGTATCTGACCAAAACCAAGTGAGCAGAGCCTTCAGATTGAGGAAAGAGGAAAAATCATGTTGGAGAAGTTGTGTTGTAGTGATTCAAGATAACATTGAGGGGCATGCAAATAGTAAGAGCCAAGTATTTGTTGTTAGCATTAGAGAATTCATTGATGCTGGTCTGGAATATAGCTTTCTGGTTAATGTGGTAAGTGATGTTATTGAAGACAGGCACCCAGTACAATTAATGACACTGTTGAGTAGAAAAGTATTTCTTGTTAGATAAATTTTAAAAACAGGTCTATGAGATACCTCTCTGGGTAAAAGTATTTGCTGTGCAAACCTGACTGCCTTGGTCAATCCCTGGAACCCACATAAAGTGAATGTCAAGAGTCAGCTCCAGAGTTGTTATCTTACTGCCCTAGAGCACGCCCACAGTCTCACACACACATACTCATACCTAAATTTCAAAACTTAAAGAAAATATTTGTTTCCTTTATGTCCAAAGTCAGTTTTTGAGTGGCTACATTAATAAATTAGGTAAAATTCCTGTTACTTTTATTACCAAACTTGTAGTCAAGTCATAAGGATGTCTGTCCTAAAATACCTCTGATTTTTCCCACATTCCTTTTCCCTCCAGATTTTTGATGATTTTTGGTTAGACATGTATTAAAAGGGGACTTATCTTTAAGCAGTTCCAGAATTTTTGGGGTGGGTTGGTTGGTTTGAGAGAGAGATGTATACATGCACCATGTGGACTTGTGGAAATAAAACTCAGGTCTCCAGGTCTGCAAGCAGGCGCCCCACCCACTGAACTATCTCACCAGCGCTAAATCCAAAATTTTTCCTAATAAATATCTTGCTTGATAGACAATCATTTCCAAAGTACAGTGATTTTTTTTTCTCTCTCTCTCCCCTTTCTTTAGTGCTGAAGATTTATGCTAGACAAGGACTCTACCACTGAGTTAGGTGTCCAGTCCTATTAGTAACTACCTCAGCTTCTACTGTAACCTAAGAATCTAAGCCAGGTGGTGATACTTGGGACTTAAGATGGGAGAATTGTGAATTAGAAGCCAATGTGGAATACATAGTAAGAGCTTGGCTTAGAGAAGAAAAGCAATTTGTTTACTTCACATAACTTTTTTCACTAATTGTTTATGTGTATTTGAGACGATCTCATGTGGCCCAGACTGATCTCAAACTTTCTTACGTAGTTGAGGATGACTGGGCTCCTAATCCTCCTGATTCTTACCTTCCAAATTAGGGTTACATGCGTATGCACCCAGCTAGGCTTCTTAATTACTATGAAGGACTACCTACTGTTACGCCTTCAGGGTTCCATTTCTCAGAGATGCCTAGGAGAAAGTTCCTGGTGGGTTTGGGGGGTTTTGTTTTTTTAAACAGGATATCACTCTAATTGAGACTGATCTGGAACTCACCGTTAACTCTCCTCAGTGCCGAGAGTTTACATATATGAGCCACCAGACTTAAGTGTCCTTAATTGTAATTGGTGGATCTTAGAGTAAGCAAAAGTGTATTAGAACTAGAGAAGCATTGGGGATGAAGTTTGTGAAAACGTATGTCCTGGGTTGGTATTGTTTTCACAGGTGTTCATTTAAGTTTCTAAACTTTTATAGGCTTCAGCACACTGCAGAAGGCTCCTTTGGATTTGTGACACATCATTTTTTGGGGGGATGCTCTTCTCGGGGTTTTTCACCTTTTATTTTGGACTATGAAGACTTAAGAGCTCAGACATTTTCTTTTTTAACTGGTGAAGAGAAACTGAAAAGAAGAAATATACCTTTTTGTTCCACTTGTTTGCACTGTGTGCTGACTGAAAATTAGTTGCACTAACTGCTGGTTTTTAAGGATGTTTTCTGGGGAAAGGGGACAAGGAAGGAGGAAAAAGAGAAAGAGAAACCTTAAGAGAAGAATCTTGATAAACACACAAGCTTGTCTACAGTTTCAAAATTCTCCAACAGCTGACTCCTGCATTTCAGCTTCTCCCTGTTCATGGTTTTTAAGCCTGAAGAGCTTACTACTTATTTGTGCGAAGTGCCTTATGCTGAGACCATTCAGAACATAATCTTTTAGATACAGCCCACGGAATCAACAAAATCATTTGGTGTTTTTTTTCTTTCTTTTTTTCTTTGTCTCTTCATTTTGATTTGAAGTCGAAGTCTCTTCCCATTCTTCTCCACACTCAAGCCCAGGGCTGGAAGATGAAACTTACTAGTAATGTTAGACACCATTTTCTTTTTCTTTATATGGAGGAGTTGATATGCAACTGCAGTTCATCCACACTGTAAATACATGTATTTAAAAAAGAAAAAAACAATCCCAAGTAAAATTTTCTTCCGGGCTGAGTAGATGCAACATCATCGCTCCCAAAGGAAAGAGCAGTCTGTCGTTGCAGGCGCCATGTGTCAAGCCCTTGCGCTCTGTGGCAGAACACTACAGCTGGTTTACATACGCCTCCACTAGCAGTATGGCACGTGATGTGTAGACTTATCAGAGCCTTGACCCTCTTTCCTCTGTGGCAAAGCGTGTCCCATAGAAAATTGGATGTGTATACTTGTATAAACTTTGTAAATAAGTTTTTTTCTGGGTTCATATATATATATATATATATATATATATACATATATATATATTATTTTTTTTTGGATGAAGGTTGCTGGGAATAAGGGGATTAGAGTGATTATGGGAGCAGCTAAAGATGAGAGGGGCTCAGTTTTCTGCAACACTAAATTCTAAAAAGTACTTCAGTCTCTTAATATAGAATGCAGACCTGTGGGCCCTGTGTTAAGATGGGGCCGAGTCTCCATGCACTGTCCACTGCCATACTGTCTACCTAGCACATGTGAAGCAAGGAAGGTTCGGAAATATAAATCAAGGTGATATTTGAGAAGCTCTGATTTTGGTTCTCCTTTTCTAAAATGTGTGGACCTTTTTAGGTTCTGCAAAGGGAGACAAAGGTTAATCTTCCTTTTCATGTGGGAATTTTGTGAGTGGCAGTGTCTTTGAGCAGGATGTGTAAAGCACTGATTTGCATTTCAGGATATTAGCCAAAACCAGCTTTTATAGGGTAGCAGTCTGGAGCTTAGCTTTCTGTGAGTCATCTGTGGTGTGTGGATGTGTTGCCCTCTGCTCACCATGATGCATAAACTCTCGCAGGAATGGGCATCCCTGAGAGCTATTAACTCTCGTCACAGAAAGCTGCTTGCCATCTCTGTGTTGTGACAGAATTGTTTCCTGTCATTTGCATTGTAATTGCTGGTGGATGCTTTACAGTCGGTAGTGTTGCTTTAAATTGTGCCCCTCCCAACATGCTTGATGTTTGGCCTGATCTCCAGGCAAAAGGAGTGAGATGAATCAAACCAGTGAACTTTTTTTTTAATGTTTTTAATTCCCTTTTAACCCAGTGTAGTAGGTCGATCAGGAGGCATCTAAGGAACAAAAAAAATTTAAAAAATAATAAAAACAAAAAAATTGATTTCCATATTCCATCATTTTTTTCTAAACCTTAAAATATTACAAGGTAAGTTCTGCAGATGCCTTCATGCTTAACTCATCTGGATAAAGAAATCAAGTATTTGAACTTGCTTTGACTCTGCCTAATTCTGAGCAAAACTATTTGTGACTCACCCAGAATTCCTTGGGGATCAAAATCCTACAGATGCCTCCTGATGAGACGTAACCCTAACTGCGTAACAACTGTAGCAAGAGCTGCACAGTACAGGCCCAAAAAGAGCAAGTTCCTTTGTTTGGAATTGCCTTCATTTGGCTCTGTCCAGTCAATGTTGGCCACTAAAAATAAACCAAATTAAGTAACTTTTCCAGGGAGGGTGGGGGTGGGGATTACCCAGGGTCGCCTTTGACCCGCAAATCTGCTGTTGTACTGATGCAGCTCTCTTCCTTTCCCACCTGGCGAGATAAGAGGGACCTGTTGAGTCCAGCACAAGCAAGACAGGAGCGTAAATGCAATTTTGTATCTCGCCTGGTAGCTGATGTTGAAGAAGCGCAGTCTCAGCTAGCCCGGGACTGCTCTGTTGGTGCCACATGCCTATGGTCCCTCTTAAAGCACAGACTTTCAAGTATTACTGAGTACAGCCTCTGAGGAGGAGTGGCACTTAAACCAGCTGAGACACCTTGATTGGACGCTGTCTCGGGCAACAGTCCATTTCTGGTGCTCAGTGTTTAGGAGTGCTAAATGGAAAGATGCTCTACTGACCAGGAAAGCCTGGTCTTTTTTTTTTTTTTTTTTTTTTTTAATTCCTCGTAATAAGAAACATTATTACTATTGGAAGTTGTCTTTCAGACTCTTTCCAGTAAAATTTTTAAAGTTAATGTGGGTTTTTTTTTCCAATTTTTCATTTGGGTAACTGTCCTATTTTTAATATTAAAACTTCATCCAGCTCATGGTTTAGCTTCCTGGTCACAGAGTCGAGTAGTAGTAAGTTAGGGGCTATTACAGGCCTTGCTGACTCTGGGGCTGTTTTTTTTCTCCCCTAAAAGTGAAAGAAGCCCCCCCCCCAGGAGTGGAATACACTCATAAAATGGTCTTTCCAGGAAAGGAAAACCTCTATATTTATTTTTTGTGTGGTGGGTCCCACATCAGTGGGGTGGGTGGGTGGGTGGGTGGTTGTCAGTATTTGTTTTCAGAATGAGATGGGAGCATCTTTCCTTCACCGATTGCTTTGTGTCTGGTAACATCATGCTTGCTTAGAGCAGAACTCAGCACAAAGCTGTGAGTGCAACTGTTGGAAACATCTCATTCTGATTTTTTTTCTTTTTTTCTTTTCTTTTTATTAATAGGGGTGGGGAGGGAGGGTACTATGTCCCAAAAGGGAGGGTGTCTGCACTAAGGATTTAGAAACACTTTGGAAGCTCATTGGAAATTGCCTTTAGCCACACTCCTGACCTTCTAGATGAGTAATAAAAGATGAAATAAGTTCTTGGGAATTAAGCCATGTTGTTTTAATTTGCTTCCCTCCCCCCTTTTTTTTCAATGTTGTGTGTACCTTTAAAATTGTACTGTGGAATGATTTTCTTGCCAAATATCTTTGTCAAGCAAAATTATTGGTCTTGTAGGAGCTGGAGTAAGTTAGCTTTTGGGTAGGCTTTGGTGAGTTTGTGGTTCCACTTTATATTCATAAAAATAGTTTTTGAAAACTCCCAAAGCAAATCTACTTCTGATCTGGAAACTCATCTTCGGAGTAAAGAGTTAAGTGTCCAAAGGTTGTAATGGGAGGTCAGGGGAGCTTGCCTGGCACCTGGCCTCTGCCCCTCCACAGCTGATAGACTTCAACAGAAGTGTATTTAAATCTGCAGTAGACAGTGCTGGGCGGGCAAGGGAGGGCAGGGGCTGGGTTAGGAAGATACAGACTGCTGTGTTTGAACCAGTGGTGGTTGGGGAGGGGTACCTGGAGAAAACAAAGTCACTTCCCTTTTTTGAAACAAAAACTTGGAAAAGAAATTTTTGTTTAGTAAAAACGGGGAAATTTGAAGTCCCTAGTCACAAGGGACCAGTTCCACTGCAAATAGTGGGAACTTAAAATTTTGAAAACATTTTGGGAAAAGGGAAAATTGGCTTTCTGTTAATTGGCGAATGTTCCAGTGGGGACGTTTTTGTTGGGATGTTATGTTGTACATGTACATGGACCAGAGTCTACTGAGTTGATAAGGTTCAGAAAAGATGGTGGGTAAAATCTTGATTTTTTTTTTTTTTTTTTTTTTTTTGTTAATTTATCCCAATAAAAGCCCACTGGAACTCCATATGTGTGTTGTGTGTTCTTAAAGTAAGCTGTGCGTGTAATAAGAGTTGGGAATCTTAAAACACTTGACTTTTCATGATCATATTGTGAGTCGTGTGCCATATTGTGGGCCCGGTTGAGTGATCTGAGGGTTGTTGGCCCAGGTGAAGAGCTAAGATGTTGGAATTGTAAGTTGTCTTCATGGGATTCTCAGTGGTAAAGTTAAGCATGGTAGCAGAAACTTAGAGGACCACAAAATACTGATGAGAGAAATCAGACAAACCCAGATGCCAAAAGCTTCGCCTCCCCAATCCTCCAAAGAAATACTCCGATGTGATGTGCTGCTTAGGAAAAAGCAATTGCCTGAGCTAGTGAAGGCTTTCTTCCCATCCTCCACTAGCTTGGAGTGTAGTGTACCCCACCTCCCCTACCACCTACACACACACACACACACACACACACACACACACACACACGTCTTAGGTATTGTTACTGTGATAAATTGTGATCCAAACAATTTAGGAGAAAGGTTTGGTTTTTTTTAAATTCTATTTTGCCCTCCTGTCCAGGGATTGGTCCTACTCATCTTGGGCTGGGTCGTCATCCCACATCAACTTAATAACATGAGCCTGCATTGCCATTTAAGTAATTTACTCATTAGTTGTATCTGAAGACTCCAGTCTAAACTGTTCAGTTGACTTTAAAAGTAAATGTAAGCACAAGTCTGTCCTCAACATCGTCTGAATTCATCTGAGTGATGCCGACATTCTGTTCCCTCTCTTCTATTTATTTACCAGGAATTCTCAACCCACTTGACCCACTCAGAAAATCAGGGAAAGGAAAGAAAGTCTTTAATTCCCTAGATTATATCCCTGCAAGGTTTCCCAGAGTAGTCTGCCACTGGGGCCCTGATTCGGGAACTATCCTAGGTTCCCTTGTGGCTGTACCTTTACAAGTCTGCACTTCCGGAACTATCCTTTTAGAAATGTTTGTCAACTCAGATTGATGAGTAAGTGGTACTGGCACTGGCCCCAGAAAGCGAACTCAAAATTTTTGAGATGCTAGGACTGTTTCATTTGATGAACTCGAGTGCCTTATGTGACCTGGTGGGTAGAGGGACCTGCCACTCAGCGAGATCACAGTTCAAGATCCAGAGAAGCAGGTCTGTGGTAGGGTTAGAAAAGAGGCTTCCAGGCACATAGAACAAATATGAACATAGCTACCAACATCCAGAGAAAAAGAAAGTCTTGGGGGATTTGAAGGAGAGTATCTAAAGCTACCTCAGACATTAGTCAATTACCATGCCCCTGGGGCTGAAATTGGTAGCAGCAAAAGAAATGTTTCTTGGTTTGTATAAGCTAGGCAGCAGAGTGAGACTAAACAGCTTAGAAACAAATCCATAAATAATTTCCTGGCACATTAAATAAGGTGCACCACAATGGAAAAAATGGAAATCACTAGAACTATCTACTACAGCAAACCCAAATTAGTACCACACTCTCTGTCACAGATATAGGCGTCAACTTGATAATTGAGAGTTCTGGTCTGAGCACATTTGTAAAGAGTCAGTGGTTGAGTTGGGCCCAGAGCAAGCTTGCAGGACACTGTCTAGCTGGTAGGAAAGGCCCAGCCCATGGTGAATGGGACTAGTCCCTGGGCAGATGAATAAAGTGGAGGGAGCTGGTTAAGGAAATTGGCACCTTCTGAATGCTTGGCCAGATTTTATGGTCTGGCAATATGAGGATCATCCCCCCTCAGTAGTCTTGTGAATTTAGTGTGGCCACTTCCCTCAGCTTTTGATATTGGTGCCAAGCTGGACAAGGAACTGTAACTGCATAATTGGAAGTCAAACTAAAACCCCTTGCTACCTTGAGCCATTTGGTCATGAATCTGTCAGCAACAATGCAGAGTAACTAACACTCCAAAAAGTTTGAAGAGATCAGTGTTGTCAACTAAGATACTCAAAGATGGTGGTTCTTACCGTCAACACTTCCAGTGCACGCACTTGGATCCAGGAGGTTGTAAACCTAATCAGAAAGCCACGCCAGCTGCTGGTCAGATATGACAATTGAGGTTTTGCAGAGCAGAGCAACACACCTCTACCACCTAGTGTACAGCTATTTGTGTAGTGAGACTTTTTTTTTCCAGACCTAATAAGTATTGGCAAAAGTATTTTGCTTTCAGCAGGCAAGTCAGTAAATAAAATTCATGATCTTCTTGTCAGTCCACAGAAATGTTAGTCATCTGAATTATATGGGGACATTATATAGGCCCATTGTGTCGAAGGGATGGGGGTAAGATTGCTCAATGGGCAAAGGCACTTGCACCAAACCTTGTGTCCTGAATTGGATTCCTGGAACCCACTTGGTAGAAGGAGAAAACCAACTTCCAAAAGTTGTCCTCTGATATCCACACATGAGCCATGGTGAATGTATGTTCCCTGTCTTCTCAAAAAACAAAATTTTTTTTAATTAGTTCTCTCCTACTTTGCGGGCTCCAAGGATCAAACTTAGGTCACCAGTTTGAGCATAGGTACCTTAAACCTTCTTAGCCAATTCACCAGCCCCGTGGCCTATTTTTTATATATGTTGTTTTGTTTTTGTTTGGTTTAAGACAGAGTCTCATGTGCCCCCAGACTGGCTTCCAACTTGTACTCAGGATAACCTTGCATCCCAAGGTAGACAGGTAGACAGACTTAAGGACCACGACTCATGGGACAGACTCATGAATGGCAACCACAGCTCCCTCTTTCCTCATCAGGGATGCTGTACTAAGGTTCAAGATGCCCACCAAAATTCACACTAAAATTGCATGTGAAGTGGAGGGTCCAGCAGGAGGCGATTGGATGGCAAGGCCTCTACCTTCAAGCACAGGTAGCTGGTTATCTTAAGAGCAGTCTGTTAGGGAAGTCAGTCTGGCCCTTCTCTTTGCATCCCTCACCGTGCGATGCCCATGCATGTGGCCTTGGAATTCTGGAGAGTCTCTGCCAATGAGGAGGCTACCCAATGTGGCCACCCCATCTCAGGCTCTGCAGTCCAGGAGTCAGAACCATGGGCTGAAATTTCTTTGTGAATTACCTGCAGTCTTGAGTGTTGCTTCTGCAGCAAGTTGAGATAACCCCTTCCTACCTGAATCTGAGACATATGTTTGTTGTGATCCCACATACATAATTTTAAAAATATTTTTACTTATTTGAGAAAGAGAACACAGCAGCATGCATGGTTGGAGATCAGAGAACAACTTTCTGAAGTTTTCTCCTTCCACCTTGTCAATTCTGGGGATAGAACTCGGTCGGGTTGCTAGGTTTGTGCACAGACACCTTCCCAAGCTGAGCCAACTTGCTGGCCCCCCTCACTTGCATCAAGTTTTTTCTTCTGTTTTTGTGTTCGGTGTCTCTTCTCCTCCTTCCTCCTTCCCCCTTCTCTCCCTTTCTTCTTTTCTTCTTTCATGCTGAAGATCAAACTTGTCGCCCGTGTTTCTGAGAAGCGTTGCCCCCTCCCTTGCTGAGCTGTGACTCCTGTGGAGGGCACTGGGGGGAAAGGACCTCTTGTATTTCTTTGCCCTCCTATGAATGGCTGAGCCAAGGGGACAATCTGGTTCCATCAGACCCAGTCCTGCTGTGTTCCTGAGCTTTGCTTAGCCGACCTGGGGCCTGCCTCGGGCCACAGGTGGACATCACACAAAGCCGGACAGTCCCGGCTTGATGTTGGTGGCTGTGGTGTCCTTCCTTCTGGGGAGACCTGACCATGTCTTACACTCAACCCCCCCCAGCCCTCTGGAGTGTTTGCCAGCCATATGACCGGCCTCTCCAGGTCCTTGAGGGGCTAAACGAGTCAACCAGGGACTCGCTACTATGGACTTCAAATCCATTTCCAGCTCACCACAAGCAGCATCGAAGGGGGCTGGGCTCTGACAAGCTGCAAGAACTTGTCTGCACTTAGGAGACCAAATGTGGCCGAACCACGGCCTTTGTTTCTGGGGTCCTCCCTGAAGGCAGCCTCGTTGGTCCCTGGGTGTCCCTGAGGCCTGAGGCGGCTGGCACTGCAGGTGGCACTGAGTGAAAGTGAGTGGGAGTCCGTGACAGGACCAGCCCGCTCCCGGCCTGGTTTATGTTTCTTCTCACTATTTCTCACCACCACAGAAACCGCATCTCTGCAGGTGCATAGCTATTCTAAGAGAATGAACGGCGTGCAGCTTCCTATTAGGACTCCTACCAGCTGAACCACAGCTCTGCCCCCTCCCAGTCACGGGCCGCTTGCCGGCTCCCCGGCTGGAAGCTGCTGTCCAGAGCCTGCCTAACCGCATAGTCGGATGGGCTCATAGTTTTCAAATGACTTTCCAATCAGCTACAGATACCGTGACACCTGTGGCAGTTGAACAGATCTTTGGAAGGCGACACCCTGCCGTGGGCCGTGACCCAGAACCCCAGAGCTGGGAGGGTGCAGCCTTGCCATCCTGGCCTCAGTGTGCCGCCAGGGAGCCAGGAGCTCTTTGAGAGTGTTGTGAAGTGGGGGCACCTGGAACAGGCGAACCTGCGACCTGCAAGTGTGAAGAAGTCAGGTGGTTGAGGTGTTTGGCATCGTCGGGAGGTGATGCTAGGTCCCCGTGTAGAACTCTTGGCTTTTCCTTGATTCGGTCTAAAGAGACTTTGTTCCTTTCTTATTTTTTAGAATTACTTACTTCTTTGAGAGAGAATGAATGTATGCAGGCATGGGTGGAGGTTAGAGGACAACTTTCGAAAGTCAATTTTCTCAGGGGCAGGCAAGGGCGATGACTCAGGGATTAAGCCTTAGCCTTGCAAGCAAAAAGACCTGAGTTGTGCAACTCTCATGGATCACAGAACAGGAACAAAATACAACTAGCACTGGCCTGAGAGCTTCCTCCTTGCTGGATAGCTTACACAGTATAAGAAATACTGTAGAAGCTACTAAGGGAGAGAAGTAATCACAGTTCTCATCAGCTCATGAGATCTACAAGTTGCAATAAAGATCACCATGGCAACAAGTGACCAGCAGTGCAATAGTGGCATATCAAGGAAACAACCAGCTTTCTGATTGGACTCAAGACTTGCCTGTCAGAATGGAACATATTCCTGTTACTGTTAACTAGAATAAGAACCTTAAAAAAGGGAAGGAGGGGGCTGGAGAGGTGACTCAGGGGTTAAGCCTCCGCCACACACACACACACACACACACACACACACACACACACACACACACACACACGCACACATGCACAATTGAATAATTTAAAAAAAAAGGGAAGGAAAAAGATCAATAGGGAAAAGCAGCCAATGAACCTACAGATAAGAAGACAGTACACCAAACTGCTCTGAAAATAGTTGCTATTATATCCATAGATCTGAAGAACACAACACTCAGCCTAGAAATCTTCTTCTATAGCAGAGGTAGAGGATCTCAACATCCTGACAGTGGAAGAGCAGTGCAGTGGACAGCAACGGCCAGCCGTATGCAGAGTACCAGCAACCTAGCAAGGTTCACCCAGAATCAGGCCGACCTAATCTCTCCCCATCCTAAGGCTTTGGGAACCTCACTGAAGAAGGGGTGGTGATATTATAAGAACTTAAAAATAGGAAGGTTCATTGTTGGACAAGACATTCCATTCAAGGCAGGACTGCTGCATCTAGGAGCTCACTGTAATGAGACTTGTCCTTACCAGACCTGCATAATGACTGACATACCAACATACTTAGATTATCAAAGAACTCAAGAGAAATAAGAACATACAGTGGCAATCTTGGGAACTAAAGTTGGATGAGTGAAGGGAAATGCCCATATCAGTGGGGTGAGCTGAAAAGAGGCAACTTTGTATGCCACGAAGGCCTAAATCCCCATAAGAGTAGACAAGCCAGAGGGAACCCTGGGGTCAGTAGAAGCAGACAGATAAGAGGGTGGAAGGGAGTGGGATGGATTGATGAAGGGAAGAGAAGGGGATGGAGGGAGAGAGGATGGAGGGAAGCAGGGATGAGTACTCAATATGCTTGTAAAACTAGAAAAATAAAACAATAATCTTAAAAAAGAAAAAGACCCGAGTTAAGATCCCCAGATTCCACATAAAAATGCTGGAAGGAAATTGTTGGCGACCTGTAATTCCAGTCCTGGAAGCAGAGTAAAGCAGGAAGGAGATAGAATAATCCCGGATTCTGATGTTACCCTTGGGCCTCCACACAGACATATAAATGATGTCTTACACACACACACACACACACACACACACATCCACACAGACATATAAATGATGTCTTACACACACACACACACACATGCACGCACGCACGCACACTCAGGTACCGTTCTAAGATTACAGTTGTCCACTTTCTCAGCCTTCCTCCATGGACTGATTCAAATTGCTATACCACATCCTCTTTAAGGTAGACCTGGGGGCAAAACCCAAGAAGGCATTAAGTTATGCCCAGAGGAAAATGCTAGAGAACAGATGTTTTAATCAGTATACCAGACTCATGCTGACGGAAAGGAACCAACCAAGAAAGTCTGCTGGTAATCAGATCCTTCTTAGCTGCCCAGCAGAGGAGGATCATATTCCAGTTTACAGTCAGAACCTGAGACCCTGAAATATGGGCAGATGCCCCTTGAAAAGGAGGGTTTCTGCCTTCCTCCAGCAAACCAGGAAATCCTGTGCAACCAAAATCTTCGTGATAGTGGACTGGGTATCCTGGGGGCCGTTGACTTCTTTGTGCCCAACATATTTTATACATTCATGTCACTGGGTTTTGAGCTTGAAACTCTTGGTGGAGAACAAAGGCTTCAATTCATGCAAAATGACCTTGGGGTCAGGTGTGACCATGCACACCTATAATCTGAGCATCAGAGGCTGAGCGGCACGATTACTATGAGTTTAAGATCAGCCTGTGCTGCACTGTTAATTCTAGGCCACCTTAGCCTATGGAGTGAGAACCTGTCACAAACAAGCAAACAAATAATATTGATAACAACAACAACCCCACAAACAGCAGAAAGATCTAGAAAGACAGAAGGATGCAGCCAAGGGCATGCGGCCTGCGATGGTTTTCAAGTCTTCAGTCAGGTTTGCTGGCTTCTGATTTAAAATATGTCAGAGTCGCGAGTGTTGTGGCTCGTAGGGGTCTCACGTTTGTGTGGGAAAAGGACACACAGGGCCAGGTGACTTGCGTCGGGTCACCAGGTAGCAACTGACTTTGCTGACATGGCTGAAGGTGTGGACAGGAGCCAGGGAGGGAGGGGGGGTGGGGGGTGCTCTGAGTCCTTGCCTTGTTCTCACGAGGAGACAGGAAGCTACAGTGGTTGAGGTGCGAGCAAGAAGGTCGGGCAGGTGGAGTGGGCAGAGGTGGTGCAGGCAGGCAGCTGCCGCAGCCTGGCGCCCAGATGCAGCTTTCACACACCTTTTCTGCAAAACTGCCATCCTGTGCAGAAACTCGGAAGCAGGCAAGTACGAGAGCCAGGGCGCTCAGCCAGAGAGCGGTCTGATCCACAGGTGGCTGTGGTTTTAGTAGAGGCTGTGGCCAAGTTGGGAGGCCCTGCTTTGCCCTGGGTGGGGGAGGGAAGGGATGGCACTGAAGGACACAGGCTAGTGACGAGACTGCAGAGACATGAGCCCCACATCAATCCTAGTCCATGCCATCCCTGCCCTTCCATGGTCTGGGGGTCTCTACTTCATTCATGCTTTGCAGACCTCGCACTTTGCACTCTATAGTCCTTCCTGCTTCAGAGACGCACAGAGCAGAGCACAGAATTCCCATGTCCAGGAATCCTGACTGCTTCTGCTAACCGGGACATGGGCTGAAGTAAGGCCCTTATTACAGGCCTGGGACAGTTCTCTAGAAAGCAGTCTTAACCTTAATTCCTCGCAGGAGTTTCTTGAGATCCTAGAGTCACCCTCCAAGCTGTCCCTTGCACTGAGCAGGGCCATTCTATCCTCGGGTACCAGGGATGACTAAGGCCTGCCTGGTACATTCGGGGGCTCAGTTCTACCCCGATGCTCTCCGAACGCCCCAGGGAAAGTCAAATCTTCCTCCTGAGCCTCAGCTTCCATTGGCAGAGGAGGGAGACCTTTCGCCGCCTGTACCTGGCACTCCTCATGAGAGGAAAACAGCGCTCCCACTCCCAAGTCACCGGCTCTTGCAAGAGCAGTAAAAACAGAGCTCAGGGAGGGAGAGAAGCGCCAATCGCAGCAGCGTGAAGCTAGGGGACCCAACAGAAGTGAGCAGAGGGTTCAGAAAAGAGATCTAAGAGCCAAGACCTCTTCCCACCGTGGGAGGTATGAGGACCAGCTCTAGGCTCTGCCCCGGGTGGATGGGGTTTGGGGTTCAGGTCCTGTCTGCAGCAGAGTTAGGCTTGGCCATGTCCGCATTGCTTGACAAAGGAGATGCTGACACAGAATTGGAGCAGAGCCAACTTTTATATCTGCTCCCTAAAGTCAGCCACGTATGAGGTGAGCTGGCTGGACTGGCCGTCCCTTTGTCCCTGGCCCCCTTCCCCAGGTGAGGTGGGGATGGGTCAGGCCCAGGGAAGCTCGGCCGGGACAGTGGCGGCACCCAGTGGCCACTCGTGTGCACTGCAGGGGCCTGAGCTGCAAACCAGAGCCGCTCCCACCCCAAGGGGCTTCTTGGCTTTGTCTCCTCTGAGGATGGGATTAGTGGCCTTGGGGACAGTGTCTGACCTACAGCCTGTCCTCTTGTCCCCAATATGACATCAGCAACGGACAGCCAGGTGGTAGAGGGGAGTAGGAAGTTCAGGCGAGTGGGCCCTTTAGGCCTGTAAGTGCTACGTGGGTCCACTGGGAGGAGCTGAATGGTGATCCTTGGACCCAAGTGGAGCACAGCACTTTAGGGACAGGAGATCATTTCACAACAAGCTGGGCCTCCGGAGATCCTCTCTCAGGAGAAAGGTTCAATAGTCTGGTGGTCTGGTCCTATTGTTCCTCCACCACTCAGGGACACAGCTGGCTCTCTTGGGACCCCAGTGTCTTGTGGGTACCCTTCTGTTCAGCTTCCTGCTCGGCTTTCTGCCGTGTTAGATACAGGGGTCCATTTGACAGTTGCAGGCTGAGCTTTGGGCACACCTGTGAGGAATTGATAGTTAAGTCAAAGCCTGAGCAAACCTGCAGGAGATGGTCTGATTGATGGGGAAGATATGGAAGGTGGAACTTTTCCCTGGGCAGGTGGGTAAAACAGAGAGGAAGCTGGTTCAGAGAACGTTGGTATTCTTTGGCATACTTGGACAGACAGGTTGTCTGCCCCTCTCAGAACTCCAGTAGATACGGTGTGACCAGTGCCCTCGGCCCTGGTGTTTGTATAAGTTCTCCTGCCAAGCTGGACTAAGATTGTAACTGGATAATTGTAAAGCAGAACAAAACTCCGTGTTCCCTGTTAAGCTGTTTTGTCATGAATTTATTGCAGGCAAACTACCACGGTCACCACCAGGACAAGGACAAAGATGGCCTCTGTGCACCCCCACCTCCTGCCTGGGCTTCCTCCTTTGGGTCCAGCTCTGCCTCATAAAAACTCTGTTCTACCCCCTACCCCCTTCTCCTGCCTCCGGGTTTCCTCTGTTCACAGACATTGAGGAGGTCAGTCCTGGGGTCTGGATCTCTCCTGGACCCTTGACTAGGGTAGAAATCTTGGAGCCATGTGAGCTCTAGCGCTCAGAGTATCCCACTCATACCTACATCATCAAGAGTCTGATACCAAGGAAGAGGGCATGTTAGGTGTCGAGAATAAATCTCTGATTGGTGTAGCTATTCCTTCAAAGGCGTCAGAAGTTGGGTGCAGGGACTTACTAAGGAGTTGAAGTGCTTACCACCAAGCAAGGACTAGGGTTTGGATTCCCCAGAGCTCAAATAAAATGCCTGGATAGTTGCCCAACCTTTCCTTGGTCCTTCGAGCTTCCATTATTAAACCCTGTGTACTTGGTGACGTGTCATGGGAAAGATACAATGACCTAAACTATGAAAAAAGGTAGTGGGTGGTAGTCGTAGTTATAAAAATGGTACACAATGGTTTGTCCGCTTTTCTGGTAAGAGGAGAGAAACCTCAGGTAACACATATCCAGGATCTGCTCATGTGACCTGCCTTGATCACACAGAAAATCATCCAGAAAAGTAACATTTCGTGAACTCCTGGGCCCGCAAGATGGCTCAGCAGGTAAAGGGCACAAACCTGAAGCCCAAGTCCACCTGGGATCCCACATGGAAGAAGGAGAGAAATGGCCTTGGAAGTTGTTTTCTAACTTCTACATACACGACACAATATATTCTCTCTCTCTCTCATTTTGCCTGCATGGTTGCTGACAAATCACCATCAAATGGCTTAAGGGAACAAGGGGTTTCTTTCCTTACAATAGTCCAGTTAGAGTTGATAGTCCAGCTTGATGAGAGAGCTCACATTAACATCAGGGCCAAGGGAACTGGCCACTCCATCTCTACACAATGGCTGAGAGAGGGACGATCCTTACTTGTCAGACCAGCATGTCTGGCCAAGTGTACACAAGGATGCTGACTCTCTCAACCAGCTCTCTGTATTTTATTCCAGGCCTAGTCTCACCCACCATGAGCTGGCCCTTCCCCATCAGCTAGACAATCTCCTACAGGTTTGCTCTGGGCCCAACTCAACCACTAATTTGCTACAAATATGCCCAGAGCTCAAACCCTCAACTGTCAAGTTGACACCTGTATCTATGACTCTCTCTCACCCTCTAAAATAAATAAAATGTTTTTTAAAATTTTAAAAATGACAACTTTTTCCACTTGATTTTCTTCACTACAAGAGACTGAACCCAAGACATAAGTACTAGATGAGTATTCCCGTGTAGGTCAAGACTTCTTCCCTATCAAAAAACCTTTATCTCCCCCATCCTCACCTCGTAACTCTTTCAGTCTTCATATCTTTCTTTTCCTCACAGGACCATGATTTATGGGGGACTTTAGCAAAACCTTCCTCTCTGGCAAGAAATCAGAGCAACTGTCTGGGGACTAAAACCCCCAAATCAGAAACCGTCTCCAGGCCACCCCTTCTCGGTCAAATGGAAAGCTGCTGTGGATATGCTAAAGTCGTTGCTCCGTGGTTTCCTATGCTCGCTGAAGTACTGCCTGGCATAGCTTTCCAGAATGATCCCCCAGGCCTCGCCCCCATGGTGCGCAGAAGTGATAGAACCTTTAAGAAATGAAGCCAGGGGGCTGGAGAGGTGGCTCAGGGGTTAAGCCTCCGCCTTGCAGGCGGAAGGTCACGAGTTCGGATCCCAGATCCCACGTATAGACGCCAGACGGAAGCGGGGGCGGCCTGCGCTTCTGGTCCTGGTAGGGCGGAGCCTGTGAATCCCGGGGCAGAAGGAGGTGGAGGCGTCCATGGTGGTTCGCGAATTCGTCCATGGTTCTACACATACACAGACACACACACACACACACAGAGACACGCGCGCACACATACACACAGTTGAATAAATACTAATAATAATAAAAAAATTAATTAAAAAAAAAAAAAAAGAAATGAAGCCAGGTTACTGAAGGGGTGCTCTCCTTCCCGGCCCATGACTTCAGTGCTTTGCTCCCCACATGTTCCTGCTGTGACATCACCAGAAGCTCAAAATAGAGGGGCACTCTGGAACCATACGCCAGAAATATACCTTTCTCTTTGAAAGTTAATTGCTTCAAGTAGTTCATTATAGTCATTCAAAGCTGACTAATACAATACCTGCACTTTTTCACTAATTACTTGTTATCAAACACACAAAACCTGTGTGAGTGATACAAAAAGGTATTCTGTGCTTGAAGCATCAGGTTCTCGTGACATGGGGACCATTTACCTGGGTTGAGTAGTTGTTTGTATGAGGTCACTGCCAAAGTCAGGGACAGGCGTCAACTCGATGGTTGAGGGTTTGAGCTCTAAGCACATATAACTGTTGCTGTGAAAGAACATTCAAAGTCAATGAACTTAAGGGAGAAAGGGAGATTTAGTCAGTTTATGGTTCTAGAGGGGAAGAAATGGCAGAGATGGCACGGCTGGCTGGCCGAACTGGAGGCAGGCTACATCACTGTAGACATCTTGGAGGCTGAGAGCTACAAGACTGCTTGCTGTGAAGGAGGTAGGGTGGGACTAATCTACCTCCAAGGCCCATCCCTTGTGACCATCTTCCTCCAGCAAGGCTCCACCTCTCAAAGGTGCTATGACCTTCCCAAACACATGAGACCATGACAGCAGATTTGTAGAGAATTAGTTGAATTAAGTCCAGAGCGAACCTGCAAGGGATTGTCTAGCTGGTGAGGAAGGCCCAGCTATGGTGGGTGGAACTAGTCCCCAAACAGGAGAATAAAATGGAAGGAACTCTTTAAGAAAAGAGGTATCCTTGTGTACACTTGGCCAGATATGCTGGTCTGGCAAGTAAGGATCAACCCTCTCTCAGCTGTTATGTGAAGATGGTGTGGCCAGTTCCCTTGGCCCTTTGGTGATGGTGCGTGCTCTCCTGCCAAGCTGGACTAGGAATTTTAACAGGACTATTGTCAGAGAATAAAACCTCTTGTTCCCTGAAGCGGTTTGTCATGATTTTTATCAGCAACATGTAGGTGAATTACTACAGTCACTGTATTAAATCCAATAAGGTCCCTTGCAGTTAAATATACTTAATTGGCCCTTATTCCTTAACGAATGGTATTGAGAAACCATAATAGAGTAAGTTCCTACTGGATCTTGTTTAGGAGCTATATGGACTTACAGGTAAACAAGGGTAAACTCTGCTCAAAGACCACCAGGTGGCGCTCTGTCCCAGCCCCAGCCTGGCTACTTCTTGCCTTCCAAATAGCAGCCCTGAAACTCTCAGAACAGCTCCACAGTCAGTGAGTGAAGTAGTCAATACCCAAAATTCATACACATCTGGAAATATATTGAAGATAAGTTAGTTCCACCGAGAAAAGGCCCCAATTGGATTCGTGGAAAAATGCTGGTGATACGAAACTCAAGCCCAATAAGGGGCCAGCGATATGGCTCAGCGGACAAAGGCTCTTACTGCCAACCCTGAAGATCTGAACTTGATTCCTGTAATCCATGCAATTGGTTCCCACAAACTATCCCCTGGGATCCTCACACGAGCTGTAGCATGAGGCCTATGCACACACAATAAGTAAATGTTTAAAACGATAATGCCTAGTCAAGACTCTGGCATGATAGTACATGTCTGTAATCTCAGCAGCAGAAAGGCTGAGGCAGGAGAATTCTGAATTCAATGCTAGTCTGGGATACAGAGTTGGGGATAAGAGTTCATCTGTAAATCGGGGGAATTATTGAACGTTGTAACCAATCAGGTCTCCAAGGGCCTTAGAAGACGGTCTCCAAGGGCTGGAGAGATGACTCAGAGGTTAAGACTTTGCCTCAAAAGCAGAAGGCCCTGAGTTCAGATCCCAGGTCCCACGTAAAAAATGCCAGGTGGAAATGGCAGCAGCCTGCACGTCCAGTCCTGGTAGGCGAAGCCTGGGAAATCTCAGAATGAAGCAAAAAGGAGGTAGAAGCAGTCCAGGATGATTCCTGAAGTCTCCCTTGGTCCTCCACAGGGAAAAAGGGCATTTAAGTGCTAGTGCCTATGGAGGTCCAAGGTGACATCAGGAATCGCCCTGGATTGCATCAGTATTGCTTTGTTCCAGGCTCTGCCTTCCAGGCCCAGACTTGCAGGCCGCCACCATTTCTGCCCAACTTTTTCCCTTGGGATCCAAGCTCATGTCCTTTAGTTTGTGCGGCAAAGACTTTAATCCATGAACCATCTCTCCTGCCCTCAGTGTTGCTTTTTCTGTAGAGCCTGTCGCTAGATCCATGAAGGAGATGTCTCAGGAAGAAGGGGCACGTGTGTCTGTGTGTGAGGGGGGCAAGCCTGGCTCTTCCACACAGTTTTCTTTTACTGCCCCCCCTCCCCCGCTTCCCAGTCTAGTCTTCAAGCTCTCTACGGCCAAGGCTGGCCTTGAACTCGGACCTGATCCACCTGCTTCTCAAGTACTGGGATAGCAGATAGGAGTCGCCATGCCCAGTTAGCTCTCTTCCATTGGAAGAGTTGTGAGTTGTGTTAGATTTCCGCTGCCGTGACACAATCCCTGGGAGCAGTTAGCTCAAAGAAGGCCAGGTGCACTTTGGCTCGTGGTTTTGGAAGTTTCAGTCCGTGTCTGGCCCTGTTGCTCCTGATCAGGCAGATGGTCGTGCTGGCGCGGGGGGGGGGGGGCGGCAGAACAGTTGAGGTGCTCCGTTCATAGCAGACAGGAGTATGGGGGACAGATACAGTGGCCTCTTTTCTCCGTCAGGTTCCACCTCCTAAAGTTTCCATTACCTCCCAACAACCTGTTCAGCTCTAAATCCATCAATGGGTGAGGTCAGAGGCCTTGTGATTTAATCAGTTCCCTGAAGATAATCACCTTATCTCTAAACCAAGACTTCAACACCGTAAGCTTTGGGGGTGGGGAATATGACAGTTATTTACAGACGTCAACTGGATCACGTAGAAGTGAGCCTTTAGGGACACCTATGAAGAATGATCTAGTTAGGGCAACCGTCTGAGCCGATCTGTAGATTATCTAATTAATGAGGAGAGACCCGGCCATGGTGGTCAGTCATTCCCTGGGCAGGTGGATAAGATAGCGAGAGAACTGACTGGCTGACCTTGGCAGGCTGGCAAGCTAGAGGGTCTCAGCTCTTCCTGTGGATATAGTGCGTCCAGTTTCCTCGGTTCCTGATGGTAACGCTCGGCCATAACGACTTATAACCTGGAGCCGTGAGCAGAAACAAGTCCCTCATTTGCCTGAATTGTGTGGATCCTGGGAACATTCTAGCAACAGGAATGAAAGACAAAAAAAAAAACAAACAAACAAACAAAAAAAAAACAGAACAGAACAGAACATTTCAGATTCAACCATGACCATGAAAATTCAGGCTTACAATGGTTTGCGTTGCCCACCTGATGACAAAGATGGATGCCTTTTTTAATCAGGTCATATTACAGTCAGCCTCTGTCCTTCATCACGGTCGGGCCCTGAACAAAGATTGTGACTGATTGGACTGAACTGGGGTTGAGCTATCTTTATTGTTTGAACTTTGAATGGCTTGATTTTGATGGGTTAGACTCCAGGGCTGCTGTTAAGGAGCATACTTGAGCTTTCTGCCTTTGCCCGCCCTGCCTGGCCTGTGCCCTTCACGATATTAAGAGCCCCTTGGCAGCCATTCTTTTCTATTGTCTATTTCTTCTTTAATTTTGAATTTTTTTTGGCTTGACAGTAAAATAGAGCACACATGCGCTGCTATGAAGCATGGGAGGAGGTCAGAGGACAACTTTTGGAAGTCAGTTCTCTCCTTCTGCCAATGTGCACTTCCAGGAGTTGAACTGAGGACATCAGGTTTGTGAACATCTGCTAAGCCTTACTTCCTAAGCCATCTTGCCAGTCCCTTTTGCTTTAACTTAAAAAAAATTCACAATTTCATACATACATAGGTATATATTTGATCATATTCCCTCACACACATTCAAGTGCCCTCTGGTAACACATACATCTGGAGTTCAAGAGAAGGAGGGGGTCACTGGGTTTTAAAATCCTGGGGGATTTGTTTTTTCTGGTTGCCACTGCAGATGAACAATAGGGTCTTATGAAGGGTCGTGTGCAAAACTCTAACACGTGGACACTCATTACGCCAGGTGGAGGTTTACTTTCTGCATCTTCCAGTCCAAGTGAAGCAGTAGTGATCCCTTTAACATCTTGTCTCACACTTGGTCACGAGTCAGAGTTCAAGTCTGAGTTCTGGCAGTGTGGTGACAATTTCTGCATAAACTACCTTTCCACATTCATGGGGTCCATCAGCAGGCAACACACTCACTGTCTATGATGAAACTGTACAGCCACATACATTTCACATACATGGCTACTACCCAAGGGACAGCAGGGAAGAAAATGACTTCACGAAAATACACTGAATGATTTGACAATTTTATGCAGGAAACTGCCAAAGGTTTAGTGTTTAATAATTAAGAGACAACAGACCAAGTGCCAAGACACAAAGACACTAGGGCTGAGAAACTGGATATTTTGGGGGGACCACTCTATAAACTAACTCTATAGGCTGTGATAAGAACACACACTTTATAAAACCTGTCTACACGCAGTAGTTGCTTGAAGAAAGCCACTTGATTTCCTCTTGACTTAGAAAGATAGTGTTTCAGATTCCAGTGTAAGCCGCCAGCAACCTTCAACTCTTCTTTTTTTTTTTTTTTTAATTATTTATTCAACTGTGCGTATGTGCGCGCGCGTGTCTGTGTGTGTGTGTATGTGTGTGTCTGTGTATGTGTAGAACCACGGACGAATTCGCGAACCACCATGGACGCCTCCACCTCCTTCTGCCCCGGGATTCACAGGCTCCGCCCTACCAGGACCAGAAGCGCAGGCCGCCCCCGCTTCCGCCTGGCGTCTATACGTGGGATCTGGGATCCGAACTCGGGACCTTCCGCCTGCAAGGCAGAGGCTTAACCCCTGAGCCACCTCTCCAGCCCCAACCTTCAACTCTTCTGTGAGGCAGGAATCTTGTCATCTTCCAGCCCCTCATGAGGTCAGCGATGCTCTTCTCCACGTCATCAACGCGACTGTTCATATCATCCGTTCTCCCAATGATCTGGTCGGTCATGGACTGAAATTTGTCTTGCATCTGCTGCAAGAGTGTCTCTACCACTAGGGTGATGTCCTGCATGATCTTGGGGATCCTCTTGGCTATCTCCCTGATGCCCAGCTTGGTAGCTATGTAAAATTTAATAATTTTTAAAAAATTGTCAGTGTTTATTTCTACAAAGAAAAGATTCAGGAGCCAGGCAGCACCCTGAGCCAGTAAAGTTTCCAAAGCTCCACCCTGCAACCCAGAATTTAAAGACGGCAGAGAGAGTCGGATTGGTTATCATTCCACACTGATCTGTCTCCTTTGGATTGGTCTGAAGGCTCAGCTGCTATGACTCCTGGCAGGAAGCTACACCCTCAAGTTAGACTGAGGTTCTTACATATTAAGTCTGGTTTTGTTTGCAGAAGCAGCTTTAGCCAAATTCAGTGATTACGTGCACTTTGGTCAACTTCTTAATTTTTTTTTGGAGTGTGTAGATATAGGTATGTGTATAGAAAAGCCCTTGAGTGTGTGTGTGTCTGCAGAGGTACAAAGGTGACATGGGGAATCATCCTGGATTGTTTTACCTCCTCCTCGTTTTGTTCTGGGGTTTTCCAGCTCAGCCAGGGCTGGAAGTTCAGGTCCTCACCATTTCTGCCAGGTGTTTTTACTTGTGATCTGGGGATCTGAATTCAGATCCCTTTGCTTGTGAGGCAAAGGCTTTAACCCTTGAATCATCTTCCCAGCCCCTAAATTACTAACTTTTAAGTTAGTCTATAAAGTACTGGGGTTCATGATGGTATTTTCATATGTATGTGACATTATGCATCATCCTAATTTGTCCCCCTGCTAGTCTTTGTTTTATCTTTTTAAAATATTTTTATGAGAGAGAGAGAGAGAAAGAGAGAGAGAGAGAGAGAGAGAGAGAGAGAGAGAGAGAAGCATGCATGCTGTGGTGTATAGGTGGAGGTCAGAGGACAACTTTCAAAAACCATTTCTCTCCTTTCACCATGTGGGGCTTCCAGGGATCAAACTCAGGTCACCAGGCTTTCAAGCAGACGTCTTACCCACTGAGCTAACTTGCTGACCCCAACACTGATAAATTCAATTTGGCCAAAATTGTTTTGCTTTTTTGTTTTGTTTTGTTGTTGTTTTTGTGTGTGTGTGTGTGTATGTGTGTATGTTGTAAGTGTGTGGGGTTGTAAGTGTGTGCAGAAGAGGGTGCTGTGTGTCCCTGTGGAGGTCCAAGGACGACTAAGGGAATCATCCTGAATTGATCTACCTCCTTGTCGCTTTGCTCTGGGGTTTCTCAGGTTCCTCCTTCCAGGGCTAGAAGTGCACACTGCTGCCATTTCTACCCAGCATTTTTCTATGGGATCTGGGATCCAAACTTAGGTCCATTTGCTTGTGAGGCAAAGGGTCTAAACTTGAGCCATCTTTCCGGCCCCTCTTCTTTTTCTTAAATATTGTGTTTATTCATTTGTCTATTTATTTATTCTGGGAAAGAGATGCGCTCACACGTGCCATGAGGTGTGGGTAGAGATTAGATGACGACTCTCAGAAGTTGATTCTTACCTTGTGCCATAGGGACTTCTGGAAAACAAACTCAGGTCACCAGTTTGTGAGCAGACACCTTACCTGCCCCCAACAGTAACTAACACTACTCAGATGGCAGATTCAGCCACCAGCCCGAATCCTGTTAGGAGAGGATAGGCAAATCATGGAGCTCACAATAAGCCAGTAAGCCCCTCGCTGTACCTATTCTCCCCACCCATGTTATTTCAGGCCCCAGTCCTATACGGCCTACCTTGCTGCATCCTTGCTCCAGTTTCTTAAGTGCCCTGCCCTCTAGCCCTGCCACTCAACTGCCACCATGCCAAGAGAGGAACATGCCGAGAGAGGTCAATGGGTATGGTGCCCGCTCGCAAACCTGGCGACCGGAGTTCAAGTCTTGCAAACCCACGTAGTTAAAGGAGAGAAGTGATTTGCAAAAGTTGACCTCTGATTGCCACCCGTGCATCATGGCCTGCATGTGTTGCTGTGAGACAACACTCAAATACAACTTAAGGGAGAAAAAGGAGATTTATTTGGCTTATGGTTCCAGAGGGGAGATACAGTCCATTAAGGCAGAAAAGGTGTGGCTGGCCAGCAGAAGCTGGAGGCAGCTTAAGTCACATCCATCGTGGAGGCTGAGAGAACTTTCCAGAGAAGATTTCTTAAGGAGGCAGAGCAGAACTAACCAACCTCAAAGTGACACCCCCCCCCACCCTGTGACATGCCTTCCTCCAGCAAGACTCCACCTCCTAAAGGTGCCACGACCTTTCTGAACAACTAAGGATTCAGACTCATGAGCGTGGAAGGAAACTTATACTCAAACTACAACAATATACCTCTTCCCTCTCTCTTTTTTCTCTCTCACTCTCTCTCTTTCTCTCCCCCCCTCTCTTTCTCTGCCTGTTTCTTTCTCTCTCTCACTGTTTCTCAGATAAATTTCTTGATTAATTTTTATTTTTCTTCTTTTACAAGCATATTGATACTCATCTCTGCTTCCCTGTATCCTCCTCCCTCCCATTTCCCTCTTTTATCTTCATCTATCGCTCCCACTCCCTGCTACATTCTTGCCTGTCTGCTTCTATGGACCTCAAGGTTCACTCTGGCTTGTCTACTCTTGCGGAGGTTCAGGCCTCTGGCATATCAAGTTGCCTCTCTTCAGGCCACCCCATTGATAGGGGCATTTCCCTTCTCTCATCCAGCTTTAGACCCCAAGGTTTCCACTGTACGTTCTTATCTTTCTTGAGTTTCTATGTAGTCTATGGGGGCATGTTGGTGTGTCAGTCATTATGCAGGTCTGGGAAGGACAAGTCTCACTGTAATGAGTTCCTAGATGCAGCAGTCCTGCCTTGAGTGGAATGTCTTGTTCAACAGTGAACCTTCCCATCTTACAATCTCACTTCACCTTTTTCTGCAAGGTTCCCAGAGCTTTAGAATGGGGAGATTAGGTTGGCCTAATTCTGGGTGAACCTTGCTAGATTGCTGGTACTCTGCATTATGGTTGTCTATTGCTGTCCACTTCATCGATCTTCTATTGTCCTAGGCTGCATCCAATTAGGTATCGAACTCCTCTATATCTGTTGTAGAAGAAGACTTCTAGGCTGAATGTTAAATGTTCTTCCAATCTATGAGTATAATAATAGCTATTTACAAAGCAGTTTTGGTGTACTGTCTTCCCACCTATAGGTTCATCGGCTGTTTTTCCTATTGATCTATTTCCTTCCCTTTTTTAGGTTTTGTTCTAGTTTACAGTAACAGGGATGTGTACCATTCTGACAAGTGGGTCTGAAATCTAATCAGAAAGCCGTTGGTTGTCTCCTTGATACTCATGCCACTATTACACTGCACCTGTTGCCATGGTGATTTCAAATAAATTTTATATCAATCTATCTATAGATATATTGCTATGCAAGCCTGATGCCTGATTCTGGGGCTTTAGCCCATAACCATCTTTTGCTGATTCCTCTCTGGGAACCCAGATGTCTTTGTGTCCTGACAGCCCAACACATTCCTCCAGCTTGTCTTACAATCACCCGGGCACCAAATGTCAAGTTCTGTGAAGCCAGCAGAGTCTCTCACTGTCCCCTTAACAATCTCCTCTTCATTCCAAGGAATGGTCTTCCCCGGGCCATATTCCTGGCAACCTTCAGGACTCACTGCTGTTGCGGGTCTTCCTTATTCATCCCCTGTAAGGCTGTCCTGGGTCTCTTGTAATAATAGTGAAGGTCTCTGAGATTGACATTATGTTGGGGACCTACTGAGATAGTCTGTTTGAAATGTAAAAGGAAGAAGTCCATTTCTGAGGCTGATGATTTGGGGACCTGGACATGTAACTTATACCTGGGTGGCCGTAGGTGGCCATTCCCTCAACTCCACCTATACAACTCTGAAGAAAAGGCCTGAGCTTGTGGCACCAGCAGAAAATGAGGAACAGAAGAAGTGGAAACGCACAACCAACAGAGACTTGTGGGTGTTGTGGTGTGTCTGCATGTTACCAAATCAATTCACGACCAAAGAACTCAGGGGAACAAGAGGGTTCCATTCTTACAATTCTCAGGTACTGTCCTTAGTCCAGCTTGACAGGAAAGCTCATACCAACACCATAAACCAAGGGAACTGGCTACACCCAATCCACAGGACTTGCTAAGAGAGGGTTAAATCTCACTTGTCAGACATCAAGTCTGTTCGAGTGTACCGAACTATACCAAATTCCTGAAACAGCTCCCTCTATCTTACTCATCTACCCAGAGAACGGACCGCCCCCTATGGGCTGTGTCTTCCTGAAATAATTATATAGCCTTCTGGGGCTGGAGAGATGGCTCAGGGATTAAGAATCTGCCTCACAAGAAGAAGGTCCTGAGTGCAGATCCCAGATCCCATATAAAAATGCCAGGTGGAAATGGCGGCAGCCTACACTTCTAGTTCTGATGGGTGGAGCCTGGGAAATCCCAGAGCAAAGCAAGAAGGAGGAAGAAGAAATCCAGAATGATTCCTGAAGTCATCCTTGGTCCTCCACACATGTGTCCTCTGATACACACACACACACACACACACACACACACACACACACACACACACGATGAATGAATGAATGAATTAATTAATTATATATCCTTCTGCAGGCTTGTTTAGGGTTTTTGCCCTAGCATCAGTTCTTCACAGATGTGCCCAAAGCTCAGCCTTCAGTTGTCAAGTTGATGCCAGTATCTGACTGGCACGGTGGGTGTGACCACCGTGGTCAGGGAACAGGAGCAGCAAGGAGTCCAGGGGCAAATGAAGCACATGTCCTCTCAGGTGGCCACGCCTCGAGCCCGGACTTTGGCTCTCCTGGACAGACAGGCAGATGGTGCCCAGTGAGCCGCAGGTACCCCGGCTTGCTCGCTCAGTCTCAGAGAGTCACCATGCCACAGATGCCCTGGGCTCTGCACCTGCTGCTTCTGCTGGGGCTGGGGCTCAGGTCCCAGGAGGCCCTACCGCCGCCCTGTGAGAGGTGAGTGAGTGTGGGGAGGAGCTGGGCACGGGAGGAAGAGGAAGCCCAAGCAGGAAGGCTTGCAAGCACTTACGTGCTGAGCGGTTGCCCTGCAGACAGAAGGGAAGGGAGCCAGGAACGTAAGTGGTGGATTCTGCGCCAGGCACCAAATCTCCCATGCTGGGGCAAGCCACAGCCTGAGGCTGCTATCCTCGGTGCTGTTCTCCCATCCTCGCAAACCTCTCCTCCCCCTGGGTGTGAGGGGAGCCCGGGAGCCTGCTCTACCCTCCTGCACTCTGGATGCCCCAGGGCAAGTCAAACTTCCATCCTGAGCTTCAACTTCCATCAGCAGACGCCAGAGGAGGGAGATGCCCCGTCTCCTGTACCTGTCGCTGTCACTCATCCTGAGACGATTCTAGCTCTTCCCCACCTCCATGTCACCAGCTCTGGCAAGAGCAGTGTGGAGCCCAGGGAGGAAAAGAAGTGCCAGTCACAGCAAAGTGAAGCCAGGGTCAGGAGTGAGCAGAGGGTGCGAGCGAGGATGAGGTGTGTCCCAGAGGAGGCAGTAGGTGAGCATATCTGCAGCAGAGGGGCCACTGCTGACTAGAGGGGAGGGGACACCCAGGCAGGACACCACGGTGCAGAGGCCCAGCAGTGCCTTTCAAGGGAAGTTCCAAGCGGCTGGGACAGAAGAAGGAGCAGACCAGAGGGTGGAAGGGACTCCACGGATCAGTGGGTCAGGACTTTCTGTTAACACTTGCCGGTGACCACTCGTGGCATAGGAAGGGAAAGGAAGGGCCCAGGATAAATGATAGGTCTTGTTTAATCAGCAGTAAGGAGAACATCAGAGAGGGTCTTATGGCATCTTAGGCCCTCCACAAAGTGGACAGCAAGAGCATCTGCTCCTTGACCTTGAAACTGGTTGCATGCAGCTCAGTGATCTTGGATTGGTCACAGGCATGCCTGGGTTACTAGGGTGCAGAATGCAACTGTCCAAGGTGCAGACGCAAAGGGCAGAGTCCAGGAGAAAAGTCCTTAGCTCCCCATTCGCCCCCCCCACTGGTCCTTTCCCAAGGGGCAGACAAGGACCGAGCTTCCCTGCTGAGTCAATGTGTGACCGGGAAGCTCCCCTAAGTTTTGCTGTGGAGTTTCTCTTGCAGTCTTTCAAGAGGGCAGAGTGTGCCTGAGTGTGGCCAAGTCTCCAAAGGTCAAACTGACAATCAGCTGGCCAATTACCCCATCGCAAATCACAGTATTAGCATAAGACACCCAATTGCCCCACATCACAGGGAGACAGACCCACCAGAGACCATGTTTCCATGTCCTTATCTCAGGTGGGTTGGGGCCAGGACTTGTGGCACCATGCGCAGGTCCAATACAGCCACCCGCTGTCAATCAACCCTTTACTGCTCCACTCGCTTGCTGCCTAAGGAAGGATCTGACTGTTCTTGGATTCCTGGTGGGTAACCTCTAAGCCCTTGGAATTTCTCTTGTGACAGGAGTCTTGTTGCTCACCGTAGACCCTGATGGCTTATGAAAATAATGTGACTTAGGCTAGTAGGTCTCTAGGTAGCTCACAATGACTCAGGATGGGGTTGGGCCATGTCAGAAACACTGGTAGATGTTTGGAAACTTGGATCTTTGAACCTTCTGATATCCTGTGACCTTCAGGAAGAGAAAAGTGACGGCAGATAAGCGCTCAGGCACGTGACCCGTGATTCAATAAGTCGTGGTCTTTGCAATGAGACCCTGACCAGAGCCCTGAACTCCAAAGATTGAACAGAGCTTCCTGGCCGGGGACACACACCACAGTGAGCTGGGAGGGAGAAGCCACGTGACCACAGGAAAAGGACACTACATCAACTGAGGAGGACTCTTCCACCTTCCACCATGTGTCTTCAGTTCATTCATCCTGACTTATCACTAACAAGAAAACTTACAGTGATTTCCCAAATTCTAGCAAATTATGAAATTTGAGGAAATCATGAGAGCTTTCGTATTTGTAACCAGTTAATTGGAAGTGCAGGTGACCTGGGAGGAACCCCAGAGCTTATGAATAATGTCTTTATAAAAGGAGGGCTGCCCCCCTCAGCCTGTGTGTGAGAGTCAGAACCACCCCAAATGGTTCAGACCAGAATTCAGCCACAGTTGGTGTTAGACAACGTGTGATTCAGGAGAATAACACCAATTCATCGTCAGACATGTGGCTTAGGATAAAGAAGGGCGAAAGACGAATCAGGAGGTGAGGAAACTTTAATTCTTGGGTGACCACAGCGTCCCTGCAGTACAGAAGAGCAGTCGCACTGTGATGGGTTATTAGCAGGATTTCAACATGATGGATCCAATTCCTGGGACACTAGCTCAAGGTAATAGAAATCAATAAGAAAATTTTAGGACAGTTGGCAACTGGTTGCCTAGCATGCGTGAAGCCCTGGGTTCACGCTCCAAGTACTGAAGAAACAGGGCACAGTCACACACGCCTGGGACCCAAGTGCTCAGGAAGGAGAGACAGGAAAGCCAGAAACAGACTGATCTTTCTTTCTTTCTTTCTTCCTTCCCTTCTTTCCTTCTTTCCTCCTCTGTTTCAGTTCTCCTGCATGGTTGCTGATAGATGACCATCCAACAGCTTAAGGGAACAAGGGATTTATTCTCTTACGATTACTGGTTACAGTTTATAGTCCAGCTGGACAGGAGAGCATGCACCAACACCAGGGCCAACTGGCCACACTGTCACCACGTAATGGTTGAGAGATGGACAATCCTTACTTGCCAGACCAGCATGTCTGGCCAAGTACACAGAAGGATGCCAACTCTCTCAACCAGCTCTCTGTGATTTATCCAGGGCCTAATCCCACCCACCATGGGCTGGGCCTTCTCCATCAGCTAGACAATCTCCTTCAGGTTCGCTCAACTCAACCACTAATTCTCCACAAATGTGCCCAGATCTCAAACCCGCAACAGTCAAGTTAACACCTGTGCTTAACTATGACATTTTCTTTCTTTCCTTCTTTCTTTCTTTTTCTCTTTTTCTCCCCCTTGTGTCTCTCTCTCTCTGTCTCTCTGTCTCTCTCTCTCTCTGTCTCTCTCTCTCTCTCTCTCTCTCTCTCACACACACACACACACACACACACACACACACACACACACATACACAGAGTTTTGTTACTTAAAACAGCTGAAGTAAAAAGAAGAGATGGACCATGCTTATATTCTTCTCAATACTCACAGGCTTAAGCATTTTGGTGCCAAAAGTCACCAGGAATGCGATATGGGCATGGTGGGGCTACAGTTACTTAGAATACAAGAGGTTGGGAAAATATAAGGGTAGATGGAATTAAAATTTGGGTGGAAAAAAGAAATATTAAACAGGCTGTAAGGCTGGATTGCTTCTCCTTCACCTGCATGTTAGCTGAGCATGCTATGCTTGCCTGAGAGAGTTTCTCAGGTATGGTAAGAGCAAACCCTACTGATAGCACCCTAACTGAAAAGGAGTTAATAATGCAAGAATTGAGGGGATTAGCTGGATTTGGCGGTGTAGGCCTGTAACCCAGCACTCGGGAAGACCAATTTGAGTGACATAGGGAGATCCAAATCAGCCCAAGCTACATCCACTCTGCTTCTAAACAAACAAACAAACAAATACAAGGGAATTAAAGTGAAAGCTTGAATGAAAATTATTATGTTTAAAAAAAGTTTGTTTGCTTATTGGTTTGGGGATTGAGCCAGAACCTCACACATGCTAAGCATACACTCTGCTACTGGGCCACACCTCTAGCCCCTGTTCAAAGAGGGTTCACATTGGAGTGGCTGCATCCTTCACACCTGTGGGAAAGATAGTGCATCTGACTGAAGAATGAGTGGAAGCCATCGGGCACCTTTCATAAGTCACTTCTCTCCTTCCACCATGTGGACTGCCAGGGATCAAATAGGTCGGCAGATTTGCAAACAGGTGCCTTTCCAGCTGAGCTCTCTCTCCAGCTGTGACATCAAGCTCTTAATCTTCCCACCTTGGCCACTTGAGTACTAGAAGTACAGGTGTGTGCCACGCCTCGCCTGATGGGACCATCTGCTCTCCTAGGCCTTGAAGTGGCAGCTTTGGGCACCTTCCCAGCCTGATTGTTGAGACTTTGGACTAGGGAATGTCCAGATAGGAGGAAATTCCTGGCTTGTTATCAGATATTATTTGAATATCTAATTCAAAACTGAAGGACATGAGATCCCGTTGAGACCTGAAGGCCTTATGGCTTCCTAGGGACAGTGTTGGACTGATGCCCTCAGCGGGAGGACAGGGCCCAGGGGCTGCACTAGCTCGGGAACTCTGGGGCGGGGCTCTGTGGCCGTGCAGGATCTGATGCCAGCACTGACTTTGGGACCCCCAAGGAGATTCCAGACTTTACTACCCCTTAGTGCCCCTATGGGCAATCTCGGTGAACCCGCGGGCTGTCCACAGTACAGATGGCAGCACGCTGTTTGGTTGAAGAAGGAGAAAAGAAGTCAGCTGCTGCCTACTAGTCACTCAGTTCATGGGTTACCAACTCCCTGGCAGAGGCTAGTGGTCTGGCCCAAGTGGACGGGCAGAAAGACAATGGAAAACTGCACTATAAAAGTCTTATCCTGGGCTGGAGAGGTGGCTCAGGGGTTAAGCCTCCGCCTTGCAGGCAGAAGGTCCTGAGTTCAGATCCCAGATCCCACGTACAGACGCCAGGCAGAAGCGGGGGCGGCCTGCGCTTCTGGTCCTGGTAGGGCGGAGCCTGTGAATCCCAGGGCAGAAGGAGGTGGAGGCGTCCATGGTGGTTCCCGAATTCGTCCATGGTTCTACACATACACAGATACACACGCATGCGCACGTGCACATACATATGCACACCTGCACAATTGAATAAAAAAAAAAGTCTTATCCTTATACTCACTATCCGTATAGGGTAATGTAACTCAGCAGAAAGGAAGGGAAGAAGGGAGGGAGAGAGGGAGAGAGGGAAGAAAGGAAGGGAGGAAACGAAAGGAAGGAAGGAAGAAGAAGGAAGGAAGGAAGGAAGGAAGGGGAGAGAGGGAGGGGGGAGAAAGGGGGGAGGGGGGGAGAGAGGGGGAGAGGAGAGGGGAGAAGAGAGGGAGGGGGGGAGAGAGGGAGGGGGGAGAGAGGGAGGGGGAGAGAGGGAGGGTGAGAGGGGGAGCGAGGGAGGGGAGGGGGGGGGAGGAATTGGAACAGACAATCGAAACATTTGTTGTCCATAATAGGGAGAGACAAAGGTGTGGCTGGCTTGCACATGGTCACAAGCATGAGCTTGCACTTGATCTTTAGAGGTCCCAGGGACTGTCTCTGACTGTAGATGACTCTTCTCTGGGGGAATTGTGGAGGAGGTTATGGGAGGACGCTGGTCTGGCTAGCCAGTTCTTCCCATGGGGATGAAGATGCTGTGGCAGCCACTTTTTTTCCCCTCTCTGTATCATTAGAGCTTTCTTTTTCCTGCCTGGTGCAGTGGGCCCAGCAGCTACGAATGCAAGAAGCCGGGGTGGTTCCCAAGCAGAGCAATGTCATTGGTGCAAGAATTCCTGCGGGCCTTGTGGGGACCGGCGAGGCTAGCAGTGAATGCAGCTGCTCGGCCTGCTTGCTGGTCGAGGGAGCGCACAGTTCCTTCTGGAATCCTGCTCCAATGCGTGGGCTCAGGGAAGGCAATGGGAGATGGAATCGCTGCCCATAGGCTGAGCCAGTCCAGCAGCTGAGTCTAATGCTGCTTCAAAAGGTAGGAAAGCGGGGCTGGAGAGGTGGCTCAGGGGTTAAGCCTCCGCCTTGCAGGCGGAAAGCCCTGAGTTGGGATCCCAGATCCCACATATAGACGCCAGGCGGAAGCGGGGGCGGCCTGCGCTTCTGGTCCTGGTAGGGCGGAGCCTGTGAATCCCAGGGCAGAAGGAGGTGGAGGCGGCCATGGTGGTTCGCAAATTCGTCCGTGGTTCTACACACACATACACAGACAAACAGACACACACACACACACACACACACACGCACATGCGCACAGTTGAATTCAAAAAAAAAAAAAGGTAGGAAAGCTTGAGTATAAAAGGGGAAAAAAAGAATAGCAGTCAGGAGAGTAAGAGATGTACATTGACAATAGATGAAGCAAACTGGCAAGATAGCTGAGCAGTAAAGTGCATGCTTACAAGCTGGCAACCTGAGTTCCATCCTTGGAAACCCTCTGGCGAAAGGAAAGAAAACTTATCCATTGATCCACCTGTGCACCATGACTTGCATGCATGTACATCCTTGTCCCTTTCTCTTTCCTTCTCTCTCTTGCAAATAAAATATTTGAAAACAATAATAAGCAGAGTGAAGGAAATACATGATCACATTAGTACTTTGAGGTAGCTCAGAGAAAGGACTGATATTGCTTCTTAGTTCAGTTTACCAGCTGCCCCAAAGAGTGAGTTATGTCTTGCTGAAGTCAGCTCTGTGCTGGATCTAACAAGATCCAAGGGAAACCAGTAAGAGATAAACTAAGCTAGTTAATGCTAGCTGGCCAACAATTTTCCACTGTTATTTTTGGGGGGTTTACAAACCATAGTTCAATATTGTACACCCCTGGCATTGCTGCTAAGAGAGTAATACTAGTTTTTTTGTTTTTGTTTTAAGCAAGGAAATGTATATATGCAAGTGTACAACAGAACATTTGAGTGTGTGCACCTGTGGAGACCCAAGGGTGACATTGGAAATCATTCTGGATTGCTCTACCTCTTTACAGCTTTGCTGCGTGGTTTCCCAGGCTCTGTCTTCCAGGGACAGAGCTCCAGGCTGCCACCATTTCTGCCAGGCATTTTTACATGGGATCTGGGATCCGAACTCAAATCCTTTTGCTTGTGAGGTAAAGGTTTTAAGCCCTGAATCATCTCCCTGGCCTGATAATACTAATATTGATGGTGTTGTGTATTAAATAATTGAGTTAAAAGCCTTCCATCTCTATCTTATACTAGCTCCCATAAATTGTGGGCTATCAGGTTATACTATTTCATTATCTCTTTAAAAGATGTCATGCCCAATGTAGATGCTGAAAGAAGTATGATTGTTTTGCTATAGGTGACCTGTGACCAAAGACCAACCAGGAGGTGAAATGTTGTATAATAAAGAATGTAACTGTTCTTTGACCCGGGCTCCCAGGGAGGAAAACTCTTGGGATCTCCCAAATGATTGGGGTGCCTGTGGTATTCATGGTAAGATTATGCAAGATATGCTACAGGAATGACTCAAGAGGGGACAGACTGTACCAGGAAGACTGGCCAGAAGATTAGAAAACTGGGACTTAGGGCCCCATGGTATCAGCACAACCTCTGACTTCTGGATAAGGGATGGCAAGGGACATTGATTTCACTTGCACGGGCCGTGATCCAATCGATTGTGCCTATATAATGATGTAGGAGACCCAAAATGGGTGGGACTTGCTGCTGTTGATCCCACCAGAGCACTGAGAGGACAACACAATCTTCTGATTTCACAAGAGGAGAACACAGAAGCTCAGCGTTCGGGAACTTTCTAGATCATACCCTATGCGTTTGTTGCTTACTTGTTGCCATAACAAAATATCTAACAAAAGAAGCTTCTGGAAGGAAGCGTCTGCTTTGGCCCATCATGGCAGGGGAGGCGTCACACTCTGGAAGCAGTCCTAGACTCCAGGCTGTGGGATGTACTGTCCACATTCAGGGGTGGGGACCTTCCACACTTCTAAATGTGTCTCCTAAGGAACTCCTAACCAAGCTGAGTTGGCAGTAAAGACTAGTCATTGTGCTCTCGATGTCTCTTCATTTGCTTTTTCCTCATTTGTATCTCTATGATAAAATCATAATTATAGATCAAGCCCTTTTGTAAGTTGTTCTACCAAATTACCAAACTTGAGGGGGCTTGTAGGAACCCCCAAATTTACAATCACTTCATACAAATAGAAACTTACAGCTGGCATCTAAAGTGTGCCCTTAAACCTGGTTAACATAAGGACCCAATTACCTACACCATACTCTAGCCCTTGGCCAATATTTACTTGTAGCAATACCACCCTATTTGTCTGGGCTTCTTCGTTTATATAATAGATGTAATAATGGGATCAGACTGTCTAGTCATAGATTCAAAGAAACAACCAATCTGGCCTATTAATTTCTATACACATGTTGATATTTTGCACTAGTTTGTATATTTATTACTCGCCTTAATCTGCTAATTTAGGATGAACTTGTGTAGGGCTACTTAATGTAGAAATTAGCCACAGCCCTCCTCAGACTGGTCATTTTCTGTTGGAATTACATCCTGAGGAAGCTCAATCTTCCAATATATTTAATCAAATATATGTAATCAAATGGGTTAATCATATTACATAGTTAAAGCTTACTGCAAGGGTCCAGCGAGATAGCTTAGCAACCTGAGTTTGATCCCCAGAAGCCCACATGGTGGAAGAAGAAGTGACTTCCAGGAGTCATCCTCTGGCCTCCTCCTGTGCATCTTGCACAGGTCTATAAAAATTACAGAGGCATTATCTGTGTCTTACTTATTTACCAAATGCACTGAGCAGGCCTCACTGCCAGGAGCATGCTTCCGTTGTTTCTAGGTTCCAGGCTGTTTGGGAATAGAGCTTATCACCCTGTCTCAGTTCACAGGGTGAGACTGGCTTCCATTGTACGTCGTTGTGTCACAGAGCCCAGGCCCTCTTAAGCGAGGGAAGGTCTCAGGGGTCCTTTCAGAATCCCTGTCCTTACTAGTGACCTACAGAGTGTGTCTTCCAATGCTTGGAGCAAGGATGATCTCAGTATATCAATGCACATTGCAAGTGTCCCAGAGAATGCCACGAAGAGCCATGATATTGCTCCCTTGAGCCCTGGCAGCTGGACAGAGTATTTCCCCATGGGTACTTCGGTCTTGTTCTTTATTACATCATCAGGTGTAGCAGTTCGCCTGCGTGGTTTCTGATAAATCACCATCAAATGGCTTAAGGGAACAAGGGGCTTATTTTCTCTTAAAATCATCCATTCATAGTCCAGCTTGACAGGAAAGCTCACACCAACACCAGGGCCGAGGGAACTGGCCACACCATCTCTACATAGCAGTTGAGAGAAGGACAATCCTTACTTGCCAGACCAGCACGTCTGGCTAAGTATACACAAGGATGCCAACTTCCTCAAGCAGGTCTCTGTATTTTATTCCAGGGTCTAGTCCCACCCATCATGGGCTGGGCCTTCCCCATCAGCTAGACAATCTCCTGCAGGTTTGCTCTGGGTTTAACTTAACCAGTAATTCTCTACAAAGGAGCCCAGACCTCGAACCCTCAACTGTCAAGTTGACACCTGTGCCTAACTATGACACTGCTCATGGTCTCAGGTTGAGATCCATTATAGCAGAAGAGTTACCAACAGAAACCAAGAGAACTGGCCACACCATATCCACAAACAGAGCTGAGACAGGGGCATACTTTTCTAGCTTACCAGTCTGTCAAAGCCAAGCAGTTCTCTCTCCGCCTTATCCATCTGCCCAGGGAATGATCCCACACACCATGGACTAGATCTTGGCTTACTTCTTTACCTTCAGCTACCATTTCCTCTTATGGTCTGTCATCATGAACTTTAACAACATTTTCCACCACTCTACTCCAGCAAGTCCCTCCCACACCCGCATGCATGACAGGGGAGCAGAGTGGAGCCTCTCCTGACCTCTGGAAAATGCATTGCATTTACTGGTGGCCCCAGCGTAGCAGGCAATGAAACTCGGTGGTACGGCATGTTCCCAGTATGCATGAGACCCAGGACTCACTTTTTAGTACAATTAAAAAAAAATCAGAAACTTTCATTTAAAGTAAAATCAGAGCTTCTTGGGGGCCAGACCCAATGTAGCCAGGTGAAGAAGGCACAACCCATCAGGCCCCTCAAAATTCCTGAATAAAACATTTCCAGGTATAGCTGGGAGTTTTTGCTTGGGGATCTCCCTGTTTTCTGGTCTTGGGACCAACTGCATCCATTAGGAGAGAAAAGAGGGGAGAAGATGTTGGGAAAAACTACACAGCCACACTGCCTATGGTAGTTAGCTGCAGGCGTCAACTTGACAATTGAAGGCTCAAGTTCTGGGCACATTTGTAAAGAGTTAGTAGTTAAGTCTTGAACAAGTCTAGCAACAGAATATTTGGTTGATGAGGGAGGACTTAGTCCATGGAGCTGGGCTTCTCCCTGGGCAGGTGAATAAGATGGAGGCAGGCGGTTCAGAGAGCTGGCATTCTGTGGTGCGCTTGGACAGACTTGCTTTCTGGCAAATGAGATTGTCCCTCTCTCGGTGGTACCTGGATATGGTGTGGCCAATTCCCTCTACCCCTGATGTTGGTGTGAGCTCTCCTGCCAAGCTGGACTAAGACGTGTATCTGGATAATCGTAACACACACATACACACACACACACACACACACACACACACACACACACACACACATCTTTTCCCTGATCGCCTCCAAAGACATCTGTATAGTGGTGACCTCTCCTTCGCTGATGTCATGTTGAGTGTGAGCACACACTTGTGAAGGTGTGTGAATAACACTTTGAGCTCTTGTTTCCCTATTTCGCATACCAGTGTTTGACTACTGCTCAGATTCTATGTCAGATCACTTCTCTGGGATCACGTGACATAATGTCATTTGGCCCGTTACTGACCTCTAAGAACTGTGCTCAACCTCTCTCCCTTCCTTTCTTCTTCCCTCCCTCCCTTCCTTCCTCACTTCGTAACCCAGGCTAGCCTCAAATTTAAGTAATCCTCTTGCTCCAACTGCCAAGAACTGGGATTACAACTGGAAAGGACTCCCAGGTATGAAACCCTACCCCAGTGTCCATGTTGGAATAGTATCTTTTGTCCCAAGAGAGTCCATTATGGAGTTTCAAAGTTTGCATAGCTGCTTGATGATCCTTTTAAACATCTGCAGTGATTTCCATAGGGTGATCCTCATGCCAGCATTCTTTTAATAATTAGTTCAGTTCACCAGTGCCCATCTGCTAAGGTATTTGCCATGGCCTTTGAGTTGGTTGAAACCAATGCACAGGGATTTGGCTCATTCGCTTCTGCCTTGGCTGCAAAGACAACAGCATGCAGTGCATGTTGCTCCAATGATTGTCTTCACTTTCTCCAAAGCCTTTCCGTCACAGAAGGAATGGCCTCTGAGGGAGATGCCCTAATCCCAGCAGCTTTGTGTTGATCATAGAGAGAGACTCACAGGGCTACGCCCCTGTGTCCAGCTCCTTCTAAAGTTGGTCCTGGGGAAAGGAAGCTGCCTGCTTGTGCAGAAAATGGGTATCTTCTTGCATTTCCAAGCAGTGTGTCCCCCCCATGCATGGTCACTTTACTGTAAGAAGCCTCTGTTCAGAACACTCCTTGGACTTCGCTGATGCACTGCAGACACCCCAGGTTCAGAGCTGCTATGTGCCCTGCAGTCGCGGGGCAGTTTCAGTGAGCACCAGGAACAAGCTCTTGATAGTCAAATGATGTTCATTGCACACCACATCTGGAAATGTTCTGATCCAAAAACTCAGTGATGACCACTGAGTGCAACTCCGATCTATAATTTCTTTCTGATCAGGGGGACACCGGCCCTCCAGCAACTCACTGGTTACTGATTAAAATATCAACAGACATTTTATCCCTTCTCAAATTAACAGCTGGTGTGGGCCAGGAGACTACGTAGTTCCTTACTGCCGCAAAGACCTTGCCCCTTCCCTGTCTTAGTTTCTTTCCCCGTTCCTGTGATAAAATGCCCGGACAAAAGCAACTCAAGGAAGAGTGAACTTTGGGTCACAGCCTGGGGTACAGTCCATTATGGTTGCATTGGTCATAGAGAGGGATCCATAGGGCTGCTATCCAAGTCAAAGCTGCAGGGACTGGAAGCAGCTGGTCACATTGCACCATCAGGAAACAGAGAGCAATGAGTTCTGTGTTCTTTTTCCTTTGTGTGTGTGTGTGTGTGTGTGTGTGTGTAGAGGGCACTTGAATGTGTGCCTGTGGAGGCCCAAGAGTGACATCGGGAATGATCCTGGAATACTCTGTCTCCTCATTGCTTTGCTCTGGGGTTTCCCAGGCTCTGCCTTCCAGGGCCACCCCCATCCTTTCCATCCAGCATTTTTACATGGGATTTAGGGATCTGAACTCAGGTCCTTTGTTTGCCGGGCAAAGGATTTAACTCCTGGGTCATCTTCCCAGCCCTCACTTTCTCCTTTTCACATTGTCCGTGAGCTCTGGGAATGAATGCTACCTATAGTGTGCAGGCCTTCCCACCTCAATGAACCTAATGAAGCTGTTCTCCCCCCCACACACACACATACACTTACTGGCATGACCAGAAGCTTGTCTCCCAGGTAATTCTAGATCTCATCAGGTTGATAACTGTGACTAATTGCCCCATTTCTTCAGCCTGGTATATCGCTACCACCCACAAATCATCAGCAGCCTACATATAAAAGCACGCATACAGATAGATGTATGCACATATAAACACACGTACACAGCGCCTTCTTTGTGCATTCCAGGGCAGTGCCCGAAGATCCCAGCCCCCTCTTCTGATCACTTTCACCATTGACTGTCTCTGCAGTGAGATTTACTGCCATGGGGAGCTCCTGCACCAAGTTCAGATGGCCAGACTCTACCAAGACGACAAACAGTTTGTGGACATGTCTCTGTCCACGACTCCAGGTGAAGTCGCCTCGCCTTCTCTTGAAACTTAAAAGTGGGGGTGGGAGCAGCAGAGACCCTCCCCCCATTCCAATCAGAAAGGGCCTCAGGGTGCCCCGCTGAGTCCTCGCTGTTGCCTGCTCTCCAGCCCAAGTCCTGCAGGACTTCAATAGGCTGGCCGAGACCCACAACCACAGCATTCCCCGGGAGCAGCTGCAGGAGTTTGTCCAGCAGCATTTCCAGGCTGTGGGGCAAGAGTTAGAGGCCTGGACTCCTGAGGATTGGAAAGATAGGTATGATTCTGTACAGGGGACAGGAGGCAAGGGGGGAGTGGGGGGGCACTTTGCTGGAGGCTGCCTCCCTGAATCCTGCGGGGCTGGCTCTTCCAGTCCTCAGTTCCTGCAGAAGATCTCAGATGCCAAGTTGCGTGTCTGGGCGGAGCAGCTACATCAGATTTGGAAGAAACTGGGAAAGAAGGTAGTGTAACCTTTTTGGGGACTGGGTTTGTGCCTGTTGGAGCTTCACAGCGTCCCAAAGCACAGGCGCTTCCTAAGAACACATAGCATACCTCTGACCCCAAATAGAAGCCTTGCAGAAAATCCTAGCCCCTCATGTCCTCCAGGGAGTACCCCCCCCAAAGCCCCTGGGGCAAAGCCAGCCTGCACTGCCTCCTGCGGACTGCTTGTTGCTGCCTCCTGTATCCTATGGGCATGGCAGAGGGTCACATCCTCTGGCCATCTCCCTTCCTGAGTTCTTGGCACAGTCTTCATTCCAAGGACAGTAGCTGTGGCTACGTGCAGCCAGGTGGTATCCAGCACATCACTGAAGGACTCTCTTCTTTTTTCCCAGAACCAGCTGGCCCAGCAAGAATGCACCCGATTCCTATTCTGCTGCCCACTTAGAATGGCCATGCTGAGCTTCCCACTAAACCAGGCGCACTTAGAACCAGTGGGGACAGGCAGAGGAAGGACCCGATGGCGCTATGCAAACCCGCGCTGCTCCTGACCCGCTCACCCTCAGCTGCTCCGGGGGAAGGGGTTGGGGTTTCTTCCACCTGGGGGAGAGATTCAGAGAGGAGCTGACCCTCTGGGTCTGGCTTGGTGATGGCCACAGGGATGGAGGAGGTCAAGGAGGTCAAGATAGAGGGTGGCCAGTACTTATAGCAATTGTTCTGGTGGGGCCACCTTTAATGGCTGGTGCTTCTATATACACTGTCAAGTTGAATCAGGATCCCAGAGGGTGGCACAGTGAATGCTCCCTGGGCAGCCAGCCTTGACGTCAGGACACAGAAGCAGGACCAAGAGGCAGGCTCCCCAGCCACAGCTGCCAGACCCTCCTGTCCCCCCCCCAGCATCTTCAGAGGATCCCCTCTGCCCTCTCTCTTGATTCCAGATGAAGCCAGAGGTTTTAAGCCAGTCTGAGAGGTTCTCCCTGATCTACTCAGAACACCCATTCATTGTGCCCGGAGGGCGCTTTGTTGAGTTCTACTATTGGTGAGTGTCCAGAGAGCGCCCATGGTGACTTGGGAGTGGTGGGAAATACAAGACCAGCACCCTGCAGGCCTGGGGGTACAGGGCAGAGGACAGAGGTGGGGCAATGTGTGTATACCTCCCCCCCCAGGGACTCCTACTGGGTCATGGAAGGCCTGCTCGTCTCTGAGATGGCTGCTACCGTGAAGGGCATGCTGCAGAACTTTCTGGACCTAGTGAAGAAGTAAGAGGGGGACCTCGAGTGGAGAGGTGGGCTTTCCTGGGGACAGGGCTATCTCACCAGGGTCTTTCTTGGCAGCTACGGACACATCCCCAATGGTGGGCGTGTGTACTACTTGCAGCGGAGCCAACCCCCGTTACTGACTCTCATGATGAATCGCTACGTGACTTACACCAAGGATACTGCCTTCTTGCAGTGGGTACCTGTCTTGGCTGTCCTGCAGACCCCCCCATACTTGATATTTCTCAGGGCTGGGGCTGGGGCTAGAGGCCATGTGCTTGGACTGAGACACTGCCTTCTCCCCCACCCCGGCACCTGTACTTCTCTGCCAATCTCAGGGAGAATATTGAGACCCTGGCCTTGGAACTGAACTTCTGGACTGAGAACAGAACGGTCTCTGTGAGCTCAGAAGGAAAAAACTACACGCTGAACCGCTATTACGTCCCCTATGGTGGACCTAGGTGAGGGACTAGACCGTTTGCACATCGATCCTTTGTTCACTCAGGTGAGAGTATCATAATGTTTCAGGACTAGTGAGTCAGTCCTCCTATCAGACCCAGACGGCAGAGACCCCCTTGGGCTGGGGGGACCCTGGGGCTGCGGAGCCATGGCTCAAGTCTCCTACTTGAGCAGAGGACTTAGAACCCACCAGTATCAAGCTGCCCCCCTTCTCTTTGCCAGGCCGGAGTCCTACAGCAAAGATGCGGAATTGGCAGATACCTTGCCAGAAGGTGAGAAGCAACAGGGAGGCATGAGGGTCACGGGAGGCTGGGCCTCCGTGGTGCCTGTCAGACCTTGGTCTGCTCCTGACTGATCCCGCCTGGGTGCCTGTTCTGTCCAAACAGGGGACCGGGAGACTCTGTGGGCTGAGCTCAAGGCTGGGGCTGAATCTGGCTGGGACTTCTCTTCACGCTGGCTTGTTGGAGGTCCAAATCCTGACTTGCTCAGCAGCATCCGAACCAGCAAACTGGTACCTGTTGACCTGAATGCCTTTCTGTGCCAAGCAGAGGAGCTACTGAGTAACTTCTACTCCAGATTGGGTGAGCACGCTGGGGCAGGGGGATGGCTGTCTAGTGTGGGCTCCTGCATCACCCTTAGCTGTTCCTTTCAATCTGTGGGGTCCTCTGTGGTCTGGGTATATATACAAGCTCCTTCCATTCCCCAAAGCTGCCCCTTGATTCCTTAGAGACAGTATGTCTCAGAAAGACAGACCCACGCTGGAGAGATGGCTCAGGGGCTAAAGCCTTTACTTCACAAGCAGAAGGACCTGAGTTTGGATCCCAGATCCCATGTAAAAAACACCAGATAGAAATGGTGGGGGCCTGCAATTATGGCCTTGGAAGGCAGAATCTTGAAACCCCAAAACAAAACAATAAGGAGGTAAGGCAATCTGGGATTTCCGACATCATACTTGGGCCCTCCACAGGCATTACTTGCTGAAGTGCCCTCTGGGACACCCTCCTCACACACACACACACACACACACACACACACACACACACATATGGGGGAAAAACCAGACAGACCCATGGAACAGATCAGCGAGTCTTTGAGAGCTAGCAAAGGCTATGAGCGCTCTGAGCTAATGGGAAGAACACATAGTGTCGAGGCCAAAGTAGAGGCATCTACAGCCCAGGGCCCAAGGCGGTCCTTTCTGGAGACTGAAGATAGTGCCATCCAGGGAACCACAACCAGGCGGAGAAGTACAGAAACTTGCGAGCCCAGCGCTTGACCTCCATGGAGGCCCTCCTGTGGGACGAGCAGAAGGGCTCCTGGTTCGACTATGACCTAGAGACAGGGAAGAAGAACCTGGAGTTTTACCCGTCCAATCTCGCCCCTCTCTGGGCGGGCTGCTTCTCCGACCCTGCTGTTGCTGACAAGGCTCTGAAATACCTAGAGGTGAGTGGACAGTGGGCAAATCGGCTCCCCTGGGAGGACCCTTTCCTTCTGCGTTCCACTCCCTGAGCCTGCAGGTCCAATTGGGGCCACCAGGGGAAGCTGTGAGACTGAAAGAGAAGGGTCCCGAAAGGCACATCTGGCTTCCCTAGGGATCTAGCCGCCCCTCTCTCCTACACCCTCTCACAGCAATGTTTGGAACCTTTTAGGACAGCAAGATCTTGACCTACCAGCACGGGATCCCGTCCTCTCTCCACAAGACAGGCCAGCAGTGGGACTTCCCTAACGCTTGGGCCCCCTTGCAGGACCTGATTATCAGAGGTAGGGAGGCAGGAGAGGGGCATCCTCCTGGGCCTGACCCAGGGTGTGGGATTTTTGGCTGTCTCAGTTCCTCTCAGCTGATAAACCCCCCTCACCTGTCCAGGGGGTCCGGTCCTCTTTTTTCCTCCCTCCAAACCGGGCCCTGAATTAAAGGCACATGGGCACAAAGGTCCAGAAAAGGTCTGAGAGCCCAGAACCACCACCACCTGTGCCTGTGAGAGTTAGTCCTCTGCTCTGCCCAGGGTGAGGATTCTGAAGATTCAGGTCCTATCTGGGGCGGGGTCTAGGACTGGCCAAATCATCTACACCTCGGACCCAGGAGGTTGCTTTCCAGCTGGCCCAGAATTGGATCAAAACCAACTTTGACGTCTACTCTCTAAAGTCAGCCATGTATGAGAAGGTGAGCCGGCTGCAGCGTCCCTCCCTCTGTCCCCTCCTCTGTCTGTGGCCCCCTTCCCCAGGTGAGGTGGGGATGGGTCAGGCCCAGGGAAGCTCGGCCGGGACGGTGGCGGCACCCAGTGGCCACTCGTGTGCACTGCAGGGGCCTGAGCTGCAGACCAGAGCAGCCAATTCCAACCCAAGGGGCTTCCTTAGCTTTGTCTCCCCTGAGGATGGGATTGGTGGCCTTGGGGACAGTGTCTGACCTACAGCCTGTCCTCTTGTCCCCAGTATGACATCAGCAACGGTGGACAGCCAGGTGGTGGAGGGGAGTATGAAGTTCAGGTGAGTGGGCCAATATGCTGTAGGGAATCCCTGTGCTCGATTGGACCCACAACAGCCGTGGCCCCCTTAGGCCCCAAGTGCCTGGTATGTGGGCTCACAGAGAAGGGTGACCACTGGTGCTCCTGGGCCCAGGCGGGGCCACAACCTGGAGAAATGAGGTCCCCCAAACAAGTTTGGGGCTCCTGAAGAGCTGGCCCCACGGGTTTGTCCTTCCTCCAGGAGGGATTTGGATGGACCAATGGCGTTGTCTTGATGCTCCTGGACCAGTACGGTGATCGACTGACCTCAGGGACTCAGCCAGCTGTCCTGGGACCCCACTGTCTGGTGGGTGCCCTGTTGTTCAGCCTCCTGCTCAACTTCCTGCCGTGGTGACAGGACAAGAACGGCCTCGATTCCTGACCCAGCCATCTGGGCTTCTAGCTCTAGCTCCATCCCATTAAACATCTGTTCCACTCCTCCCTCCCACCTCCATGGTGCAGCTGTTGTCTGTTCACAGTACATGCAGGCAGGCAATGACCTGGAGATGGGGCCGGGGCCTGGCTTCCTCCTGAAATTTTCACTGTGGTGGGAATTCCGCTCTTGAGGACACTGAACCCTACTGCCCAAATTACCCCCATCCAGCCTGGTCTTCCACACGTGTTCATAGTCAAAATGCTTTATTGTTCTGCTGAAATGCTTACAAATACTGCAAAACACCCAGCCAGGCCCAGAAACCAAAGGGCCGGGCTGGAGGAGGGCAGGGGCGGTGACTTAGTGTTAAGGCGTGAGGGCTGAGGCCAAGCAAGCTGGAGGCCTGGTCCTCCACTCTTTCTCCATCACACCCGGGAAACTGAAGGGTGCAACGGCCTCTGGTGTCCCCTTGGTTCAGGCTCTGGGGTCCTGGGACCATTCTCCTTTCCTGTTGGAAACTCAGCTCTGACAGAACAGGAGAACAGCCTTCTTAGTCTCTTCTCCCCTTGGTACAGTTCTTCCTCTGGGAATTCTTGCTTGAATCCCCAGCGTCGTCCCTTCTGGCTCTAAGCAAGGCACGAGTGGAAGGGAGAGGGCTGGACTAGGGGCTGAAAAACAGGCAGGGTGGGGAGGCGTTCAGTCCCCTCCTACCATGGGAGATGCCCCTGGGCCTGGGTTGGAGACATAATGGCACGTACCCTCAGGTGACCCACAGCTGAAGCAGTGAGCCAAGCCACGGAGCTGAGCGAGCTGTGGCAATTAGTGTAACCATGGCAATGAAGCCATCACCATGGAGACCATGGTGATGGGTCTGAAACATGAGGATGGGGCTGGGACTTCAAGGGTGACACCTGAGCCTTTGGCCCTTGAGGAAAGTAGTAAAGGTATGAAGAAGACCGAGGCAGAGCAAGGTTGGGGGGTGCCCGTCTGAGCTGTCCCCACTCCGTGTGGCTTTGCTCAGTGCCCCCGGAGCTCCTGCAGAGGGGTCAAAGTGAGATCTTTGGCAGATGCTGGTACCATAATGTGTCCTTTACAAAGAGCAAACAGGCCAGGTTGAGCAGTGAGAGGTAAGGGGCTCCCCAAGCCTGTGGTCCAAAGGGACCCTGAACTTCTGGGCTCCTGGAGGCAGCAAAACTCTCCCTCCCCCTTTCCTCTGCTGGTCTTTTAGGGACCTGAGCCCACACCCTCAAGAACCAAAGTCCTCACAAAACACTACAAATCTTGTACAAAAGTCTTGGGGGCACTGTTCCTCCCTGTGCCACCCAGGGCCCAGTGTGCCACAGTCTCTAGGAGCAAACAGAGCAGCAAGTGCCTGGGGGTGGGTCCTGGGGTTGGCCCCTGGGGATCCAGAAGATGCATGACCGTTCAGTTCATGAACTGAGTGTAACCCTCGGCTCCCGTGACGATGACGTCCATCCAGATGCGCATGGCCTCTGCCGACGGGGCCACCATGTAGTACAACCGGTCGTGGGTCTTCACGCAGAAGGTGAGGGCTGGGTTGGGACTCTACAAGGCAAGACAGGAGAATCTAGGACAGGGTTCACCCATGCACAGATCTCCTCACCTGCCTCCTGTCTGCTTTTCCCTTGGAAGACTCCAGAAAGCCCTGGACTTGGGCTGAGTGCTAAACAGGCCAAGGCCTAGTCCCTACTTGTCTGCAGGTTTGCCTTGCTGCCCCCTATAGATCCTGCTAAGGACACTGATCCTCTGCACCCTCAGATTCCAAAGTGAATACCAGAGATCAGCCACAGAGGCTGTTCCAGTGAAGAGCGTATTCTCCTCAAAGCAAAAAAGAGGCAGGAAAAGGCTGTAAGCGGCTGCTGGACCAGACAGCAGAGGTCAGGACGAGGAGGGGTCTGAGGGCTTGGCAGGAGGGAGGTGCGTGACTTGCATTGGGCTCGCTGATTCGGACGCCAACACTAACTTTCATCAATTCTTCACCTCCAATCTAGTCCCCAGATATCCCCCCCACCAAGCCCTTAGTTCTCCCTTCTGCGCTGCCCACGCCCTCAAAGTGATGTCAGCCTAGGGGAGGGAGGCCAGCAGAGGACGCAACCCCCAGGAGCTCCGTGGCTCCTCCCTCAGGCTGCAGAGGGTTAGAGTGCGGAGGAGGGAGTCAGGGGTCAAGGGCTGCAGGGCACAGGGGTGTTAATATGCAGTCTGGTTACGGCAGGTGGGAAGGGATACCTCAGTCACCATAGCGAAGTGGAAAAACCTCTTCTGGGAGAGGGAGAAAGTAAGAGAAAGTTGGCTAGGAGAACAAAGATGAGGCCAGAGCCTGGACTGGGCCACCCCCTTCCCAAGGCTGTGCCCCCCCCACTTCATCTTACCTTGGCAGCACTGCGCAGGTGATCATAGTACACTTCCTCAATAGCCTGGAAGTAGATGACTCCCTTCAGCTTCGTCTCATGCTTGTCTGAAAAGAACAAGGGCCAGGCTGAGCATGCCAAAGCATGGGGGTATTTGGTTGTGGGTGGGGAGGTATGGGCCTCAGCTTGCTCCCCAACCTGGGAAATGGGGAACAGATCTGAATTCCCAGGCCTTCAGAACAGGGTCTAAAAGAGGTCCTTGAGGACAGGGATAATGCAGTCAGCACCCTGAGATGCTCTGTTCTTCTGCCAGAATGGCAGGCAGTCTAATAAACGAAGGTGAAAGTAAACATGTGGAATTTGGCCATGTCTGCAAAGTTGGGAGGACATCAGGCACCGTGTGCACTTGGGAGACTGAGGCGGGAGGATTGTGGGATCCAGGCCAGTCTGGACTCCACAGCAAGACCTATTCTAAAAAATAAACAAATATATAAGGATCTGAGAGACGGCTCAACAAGTAAAGGTGCTTGCTGAAAAGCCTGAGTTCGATCCTCGAAACCCAGGTAGACAGAAGGAGAGAACCAACTTCACAAAGCTCTCTGGTTTCTACATGTATGCTATGACACATGTGTGCATGTGCACACACATATACACAAACCAATAAATAAAACGAGTGAATGAATAAATACATGCAGCATAAATATAAACAATGAGAGACATTTGCTCTTTGACTCAAAGATTACACCTATAAGAATTTATCTTATATATGCAAATAACAAATCTGCAAGATTCTACACAGCATGATTTGTAGTCACAGAAGGATATGAACAAGGATCCAGATTCATGCAGTATATTATATGATAGAATCTTAGCTGTAAAGGATTTTGCAGGGATAGGCTGAGAAATAAATCAATCAAACATATCTAAGTGTAAGTTACTGACAATAGGCACATATTTGATACAGAAAGACTTCTAAGATACACGGGAAGACAGATAAGAATTATTATCTGCTCTTTTTGTATAGGAAAAGATGTGATACTGCACATCTGTAATCCCAGCCCTTGGGACTTAAAGGGAGAAGGGTCAGTTCAAGACAAGTCCTGACTACACAGCAAACTTGAGGCCAACCTGAACTATATGAGATACTATCTTTAAAAAAGAAAAAAGGGCTGGAGAGGTGGCTCAGGGGTTAAGCCTCCGCCTTGCAGGCGGAAGGTCCTAAATTCGGATCCCAGATCCCATGTATAGACGCCAGGCGGAAGCAGGGGGCAGCCTGCGCTTCTGGTCCTGGTAGGGCGGAGCCTGTGAATCCCAGGGCAGAAGGAAGTGGAGGCGTCCATGGTGATTCGCGAATTCGTCCGTGGTTCTACATAGACACAGACACACACAGACACACACACACATGCAGACACACACGTGCACGCACATACACACACATATGCACACAGTTGAATAAATAATAATAAAAAAAATTTAAAAAAAGAAAAAAATTCATGCTGCTTGTAGTGTGGATGGGGACAGTTCTCAATACGAACTTTTAAAATATATTTTTTGATCTTTAAAGCATGTGGTCATGTTAAAACAGAAATAAGGAGACTGGAGAGATGGTTTAAAGGACAACAGTACTTGCTGTGCACGCTTGATGAGCTAGTTTGATCCTTGGAAACCATACAAATGTGGAAGGAGAAAACCAGCTCCTAAAGTTGTCCTGTGAGTACCACACATGTGCCAAGATACACAGTCACCCACATGTGCTGGGTTCAGTCCTAGCATCGTATGAAACCAGGTGTGGTGGCTTATGCCTGGAATTCTAGTGCTTGGGAGGTAAAGGCAGGAGAATCAGAAGTTCAAGGTCTTCTTCTGCTACAGAGCAAACTGAAGGTCAGCATGGGCTACCTGAGACCCTGATGCATAAAGGAAAAGAAGGAAGAGGAAACGGAAGGAAGGACGGAAGGACATGTGCAGCGAGCAGAAGAGGCACTTCCCCGGCAGGCATAAGGCCTTGAGTTTGATCCCCAGCACTGAAAAAAAAAAAAAAAAAGAGGAAGAGGAGTAACTTGAAACCACAGAGTGCTTCTGGGTTGCTGGAGGCAACTCTGCTGCTACATATGAACAGCATGTAGTGTACACACATACAGGTTCACTTCAGGGGTGCTACACGGAGTACTCCTGGGTTCCTGCTTGCTACATATGAACAGCATGTAGTGTACACACATACAGGTTCACTTCAGAGGTACGAGGAGAACAAACGGGCAGAGCAGAGGTGACCACGTGATACGGAAGCACAGGAGCAGTGTAGGGAAAGCCTGTTGCTGGTGGCAGATGGTACAACTGACTGACACCCCTCAGCCACCAGCCTACGTCTATGGGAGAAGACACGCTGATCACCAAGCTAGAGGTGAGAGCTACCGGCAAGCTCCCTTTGGGTGCCCAGGTTATATCTGCATTGCTCCATCCAGCTGCAGTCTTCTCGGGGCTCTGCCTTATCCTCTGGCTCTGCCATTCATCTGCCACCATGTGCCACCAAGATGAGGGATGAGCTCCTGAAAGCAGGCCCAATTCTGCTCCTTCCACCCACATCCTTCTGTTTGTTCCTCTGTGGGAATCTGGCTGCCTCCATGTCTTGGCAAAGCCCACTCACGGACTGATGCCAAAGCATCCTCCAGCCTGTCCCAACCCACACCAGCGCCAAGTCTGTGGACCCAGCCGTGCTTCTCACTATACCCCTAACGGTTCATTCTTTGCACCCTGCAACATCCCTCTTCCTGCTGGGACTCAGGAAATTCCTAAGCAAACTTCAAGAGCCACTGCAGATGTGAAGCTAAGAAGCACAGCTGTGAACCCCCTGCACAGACCCCCCATGCTGGATGGGAACCTTTGCTTACCCACCCTGAGATCCATCTCCAACACCGAGAGCTCTGAGCCAGGCACACAGCAGGTGCTCAATAAATATGGAAAGACAAGTCCTAGACACTGGCTCCCAGAACAAAGTCACAATCCCTTCTCCTGGAGCCTACAGCATGGTGCAGCCTCGTCACTCAGCAGTGTGGCTGGGGACTCCGGGAACACCCCACGCGTCGGAGGGTGTTAAGAGTATGAAATGCAAGAACACATTCAGAGCACTTGGCGGTGTCTGGCATATCACGCGGCATCTGTCACTACATCATTACACCCTCAGCTGATGTCACATGGCAGACAGACCCGGGATAACTGCAGAAGCTCAGAGGGTGGGAACCGCTCCAGAGAAGGCTTTGCAGAGGTACTGCTAGCCGACTAGCGGTTTCTATGCAGCAGGCAGGAGGTTGCAGGCGCAACAGGAGAGCCACACCCGAGCCTTGGTGGAGCCCCACACCCATCTCAGCATTTCTCTTGGCACAAAGACCCTGGCCACCCTCCAGTCCCCGTTCCCTCCCGCTCCTTCCTTCACTGGAAATAGTAACGCACTTCCCGCCCACCTATCTTCAGTCTTGTGCAATCTGGCTTCTGCCCCCGTGAACAGTGGAAAGCATCTCTCCGCAAATCCCAATCCCTGAATCGAATGGCCTTTGAACTCATCATTCCTGGCCTCTGCCTGAGTCTGTCATCGTTGGCGACACCTCCCCTGGCTGGCTCCCTCCCCTGCTTCCGATGCCTGTCTAAACCTGGTCTCCTTTTGTTTCACAGTCATGAAGCAAAGTCTCAGACATGTGCCAAGTGCCATCCCAGCAACTGGCACACGGTCAGTGCTGGCTTCCCTTCTTCTGCCTTTGCTGGCTCCCTCTTGCTCCTTCCTCACACTTGGCTGTCTCTCCCTTCTGCTCTGATCCATAGAGGCCGTAAGAACTTGGCCAATTTAGTCACTCTGAGCCCTGTTTTCCTTATCTGTAAATTGAGTGCTTTTGACAAAAATTAGATGAGATGATGCATACAGAGGTGTTTGTCATATAGGCACTTGAGCAATGTGATCAGATACGGCTGTGATTATGACCCCAGCATAGTCAACTATTGGCCTCATTAGACCTCGATGTTCTAGGCACACCTCAGCCTTGCCATACCTAAAACAGAACTCAAAACCCTTCAGCTGCTGTGACTCAGCTAGAAATGTGGGGACACTGGGCCTCCGCTTCTCATACCCAAGGCGATCAAGGAAGTCTTTAAAGAAGGAGTGAAATCGAGGTCCTCCAGGCATTGGCACCTATAGGTGGTAGGCACCCTGCTTGCCTCCTCCTTCTAGGTTCCTGGGGACCTCTCTTCCCATTTCTGTAGCTGGTAGGGACTGGGTGGAAAGCAGACGTGACAAGTGTCACTTCCCAGCGGGCCACTTAATGTCAAAGCAACCCCCCTACCCCCCGCTTCTCTTTTCCGTCGGCCACTGAAACCTGCAATGCTCCAGAGAAGCTCTCTGTGACTCAAAGGCAACAGAGATGTGGGCAGAGCCCCCCAACCCACAATGCACCGCAGATATGTGTCAGGAGAGGGAAGGGCTTCGAGAACAGCTGACTGCATTACTTCCTATCAGCCTCTGAATTGGGAGCCACACAGCACCCGATGCCCCATGTGGGAAAGTCAGGGATGGAAGGCTGTGCTGGAAGCTGGGGTGAAAGAGCTGGGGGAGCACTTACGCCAAGAGCCCTTGGTGCTGCATAACTGCTTAGCTTAGAGTCTCCAAGGAAACCAAGGGGAATCCCTAGCCCAACTCATGCACCCAGAACACGTCCACTGTGCTTTGCCTGAACTCTCAGCTTTCCTGCCACATGTCCCAAGGGAGACAGAGTGATCACCTTGGTTGTCACCCGAGTCTAAACAGTGCCTGGAACTTATTAAATACCAGTGGCATTGCGGAGTGAGTGAGCGAATGACTAATTGGGTGGATGAATGAACAAATCAATGGAGGTGAACCAGGTACACGCTGTACATTTTCAGGGGAAGGAAGTCAAGGCACATCTGAGCCTCTGGCCTTCACTTAGGAGGCTGACCGCCTCCAGTCGACCACACGGCCCAGGTGAGTCTAGCTCTGACTGGTCCCAGAGAAATCCTGATGGAACTCACCCACATAATAGGAAAGGGTGCGCTTGAGCCGGTCGAAGACAAACCAGCGCTTCTTCCATGACTTAATCTTGCCGCCCATCTTGACCAAGTAGCCACGGCAGACCTGGTGAGAAGCAACAGTAAGGAAGGACCCAAACTTGGAGCCCTTGAGCCCCCCAGGCAGCCTCCTTCAGCATGTGCCATGGGCTGAGTCTGTAATGCAGGGGGTGTCCCCAACATCTCAGGCCGGCACACAGTCCCGGGACGGTCCTGATTAAGGTGGAACAAGGACCGAGGTCACTATTCCAAGGACCCCTGGAAGTGGTCCGGGCCACGCGGGGCTGGTACCTTGCTGCTGAGCACCACGTGCAGACAGGTGTCCACCCCATGGCCTGACGACTCAATGTGGGTCTTCAGGTCAAAATCCTCCTTCCGGATGGGCAGGTAGCGTGTCAGGGGCCGTGCCTAGGGGCAGAGGGCAGGGTTTGCAAAATGCTTTCCCTTTCTCCACCATTCTCTTGTGCCAGCCCCCCAGCTTCAGTCCTGAATCCCCTTACAGCCCGAGTCACCCCCCTGCCACTCCCCACAGTGTTCACTGTCTTCATGGGACTTACAGCAAAAGTGGAGCCCATCACTTCCGGTCTGCTCTACCTAGGCACAGGGACATGACGAACAGCTCCTTGCTCCCTTGTCTCACCTGAGACCATGACACACTGTCTTCTCTCTGCCTCCCCCCACTTCTTCCCATTCCCAGGCTGACAGAATAAGCAAAGAGGTCAGCCATGAAAATGCATGGACAGCTAGAGAGATGGCTCAGGGCTAAAATCTTTGTCTCGCAAGCAGAAGGATCTGAGTTTAGATTCCTGATCCCACGTAAAAATGTGGGGTGGAAAGTGGTGGCATGCAATCATGGCCCTGGAAGGCAGAGCCTGGGAAACCCCAGAGCAAAGCAATAAGGAGGTAGAGCAATCCAGGGTGATTTCCAATGTTACTTGGACTTCCACAGGCACAGCCCCAATTACCCTCTTGTATGTATTACACACACACACACACACACACACACACACACACACACACACAGAGGCTTGAAAGAACCCAAGTGGATCTGTTTCTTGGAGTTGATGGAAATTCTGCCTCAGCCAACAGCAGTCTGGTTTGGAGAAGAACAGGCTTCTCCATGGCCTCCCATCAAGCCAAGCCCTGCGACACCGGCCGCCTACTCACCTGGGAAAACTGTTTCTCCCGCATCTTGACCTCCTTCTCCACCAGCTGCTGCCTGCGGGCACTCTCGCTCTGCAACCTCCGCTCCACCTGCTCCCGCCTCCGCCGTTCCTCCTCCAGGGCCTGGCGCCGCAGCTCCATCTCCCGCTCCTGCCCACGAAGCCAGGGGTCAGTGCCCTCGGCTGCCCCCTGTGCCTCCTGCTAGCCCTCCTCAGGGCTCGCCAGTGCGGCAGAGGTGGGCAGGGCTTGGTGCAAAAGGCCCATATTGTGACTCTGAAGAAGTCATAGTCTCTGAGTCTCAGGGCCACCTGAGCCAAGAAGCTTCAGCCTGCCCATCACCGGGACCTGAGTGAAGTCATGCGACAAATGCAGCAAGAGAAGAGCAGACGACAAATAGGCTTCTACAACTATTTGATTCCTACATGCGTTATTTAACATTTCCACAGCTGGTATACAGTAGTCCTTTCCCCGTCACTGACACAAAACTCTTCAAAATGCCACCTGAGTAGCATTCATCGCTGAACTTCAAAGCTGAATTCACCTACAAGCCATTACAAAGGGATTTTAAAAAGCTGTAACAAAGCAAGATGGGGAAGCCAGTGGTACTTTATACTATCAACAATAAGGACCGCCAGCTCTCATCGTTTCTTCTTGCCTCAAAACTTAGCAGAATCTCAGGCTTTCCCTCTAAGAGAGGCTTGTGAATTTGCCTTACTTGATGAAATAATGCTAAGAAACATTGTTTTTAAAAAGCTACTGCTCCATCTGAATGAGTCACCCTCTGCCCCCCATTGTAAGCTCCTGCAACTACTGAGCCTTACTCACTGGTTCCCATTCTCAAAACAGTTTAAAAAAAATAAAGTGTTCCTTGAGGACAGAGTTCAAGGCCAGCCTGGGGTAACATAGCCAGCTCCCCCCCATCTAAAAAAAAAAAAAGGAAGGGAAAGGAGGAGGGGAACAGAACAGCTTCTATAGATCTCTTCTTTTCCTTTCTTCCTTGAGAGTGTGTGTGTGTGGATGGATATACATGACTGTGCAGGCATGTGTGTAAGAGGGCACTTGAGTGTGTGTACCTGTGGAGGCCCAAGGGGGACAGGATGACAATCATTCTGGATTGTTCTACCCTCGTTGTTTTGCTCTTAGGTTTCCAGTTTTCACCTTCTAAGGCTATAATTACAGGCTGCCACCATATCCGCCCAGCATTTTTACATGGCGTCTGGGGATACGAACTCAAGCACTGAGCTGTCTCTCCTGCTCCACAGGTCCTTTCTTGTGTGTGTATGGTGTGTGCGTATGCCTGTGCAGGATGTATATGCATGTGTGCATGCATGCACATAGAGATCTAAGGACAACATCAGTCCTCGCCTTTCTACTTTGAGATGGTCTCTTCTTTGTTGCATAGCGAGTCCAGTGCCCCATGAGCTTCTGGAGATTCTCATGTCTCTACCTACAGAAAACTAGAGGTCAACGTTTATGTGGGTTCTAGGATCTGAACTGGGGTTGTCAGGCTTGTGCAGCAAGTGCTTGAGTCACTGAGCCGCCTCCCCAGACCTTCTATTGACCTGCCTTACAAGCACAGATGCCTCCTGCTTGCCTGCGCCCAGGATAAACTCCAGGTCTCTCTTTGCCAAGTCTCAGCTCCACACCCATTTGAATGGGACATGATTTCCTTCAGCCACTTTCAGGGATCCCCAGCCAACACCTCTGCTGTGGATTGGACACCTGCTTCCTCTTCTGTCCTACACACACCTCAAAACCCCAGTTCTTGCTTTTCCTAAATATCCCCAAGAGGAATGCTCTGATACATAGGTAGTCAGAAATCAGAATTCCCATAGTTCCCAGCACAGCTTCTGTTCAGGAAACTCATCGTTCGGACAACGCTGGCTGCTGCCTTCTGGTCCGAGGAGCTGGGAAGCTGCAGCCTGCCCGAGCCTCCCGTGCCCCACTTGAGGAACACAGACTTTTGAAACACTTTCCACCCCCACAGGAATGTTGCACAGCTGTGTAGGTGGAAGGGCTTGGAGTGGCGCACAGCACGCTGGCAGGCAAGGGCAGCTGCGTGCCGCTGTCTGCTGCTTCCCAACCCAACAAGCCTCACCCTGGACTCCATGAGCCGGCTCTTCTCCGCGTGAGCTTCCTTCAGCATCTTCTCCATCTCCTCGATCTTACCCATGTCCAGACCACTGGCACTGGGGAGAGAAGGGGAAGACGGGGCTCACCAAGGAGCCAAGGAGGCATCCGATGGAGGCAGAAGGCAGGGCATGGCGGGCACCTGGACATGTTGTCGGGGGAGCAGATGGAGTTAGCCCCCGTGGAGATGCTGGTCTCCATGCTGTCCGAGCTTTCCAGGCTCAGGGTGTCATAGGCGTGCTCGCTGTCCTCCCCACGGTCCCGCCCGGCTGGCAGGTGGTGCAGGATGGAGTGGTGCATGAGCGGAGGGAAGCCCGAGGGGCCGTGCAGAGCATCCCACTGGCACTGCGCTTCCGCCGCCGCTTTCTGCTTCAGCTCAGCCAGTCGTCGACGCTGCTCCTCGATCACTTGCTGCCCTGCAAAAGGGACAGTGGGAGTCACAGCGGGGTTCTCGGCTACCAGAGGAAGAGCCACTGGGGCATCACAGAGGGAAGAGGCCAGCAGGGACAGGTTAACACAGAGCAGCCCTTCGCTCACCCCAGCTTCTTTGCAGCTCCCCCAGCTCCAGGCCCATGGCCCCGCCAGTGCTTTAGTTGCCACAGCAATCTGGCTCTGTCTGTATCCTGAGTACACACAGGGCACTGGGTCTGCTCTGACGGTGCCCAGGCAGCATGCCAGCCAGCTGGTCCAGCTCTCAACTGAAGCAGCACAGATGAGCAGGGCACATGCACCCACCCTGACCACTGGGAAAAGGCAAAGGAGGGGCTCACAAGAAACCCCGAGTACTGTGGCACTAACGCAGCCCCCTACCACCACCCTGCAGTGCAAGAGCAGTAAGAGCAAGAAAGATGGAGCACAAAGGAGCACAGCTAAGGGAATCAGGGAGGTAAGCTAGAAGGCAGGCCAGCCGGGCACCCCAGCCCAGCTCAGCCCGGGAGCCTGCCTGCAGGCAGCAGTGCCTGGGCAGGACACATCATGCCAATGCCAGGGCAGACCCTGCCTGGCCAAAGCAATGCCCTCGGTGTCCAGTGCTCTACCTGCTGGGTCGTCAGGTGGGAGGGACTCGGCAGGAAGCAACTCGACTGGTGTGGGGGGCCCAGGGCAAAGGGTGCAGAAGAGAGACACAGAAGGGATAAGAGGAAAAAGAGGCACAGACATGGGCTTTTGAAACAACTAAAACGCACACAGTTAACAGGACACCTGAGTCCTCACAGCCAATGTCTCAGAGAACCATTTGTGGAGATCCTCAAATCCAGTGACCTGACTCTGTACGGTCTAGCCTTATAATCCTGCTTGGGTCAATGGGCACTTCCCCTGATTGGCTGAGGTCTCTAGGAAGATGCTATGGGCCAACAAACCCCTCGTGTTTCGTCCTGGGTTTTTTTTAAGAAACTACTCAGAAAGCCCTTCCTCCTGCTCTTGCCCAGTTCCCCATGGCAGGAAACACATCCTGTGTAAGGTGCAAAGGGGGTTCCCCTGAGAGAGGAGGATCTTGGCTTTGCAGCCACTCACCCTTCTGCTGCAGGGCCAGCTGGCGTTTGGTCTCAATGTCCTGCAGCGTGGCTGCCAGGTTCCGAGGAAGGCTGCCGGTGCCATTCTGGGTAAGCAGAGCACTCTGCAAAGTGGATGGAGGACTGAGGCTGGGGCTCAACGCGCCCCACCCCCCCACCCCTAGGGCTGCATGGATGGCTTTAACCTCTGTCCAGCATGACACCTACCACCCTCACTCCCCCCACACCCCATCACACAATGTCCTCAGACCTTTGGGGATGGGCTGCGACCGAGGGTAGCCACGCTGAGCTGGGAGGAAGAGGAGGAAGAGCCTGAGGAGGAAGGGAGGGGGCCGCTTCGGGTCCGAGGCAGGGGACTGGTGGCCTCGCCATCTATCTTGGAGCGATAAACCTAAAGGGAAAGGGTACTCGCTAGTGATCCCCAGCTTCCTCACTGGCTGAGACCCACGTCACACGGACCCACTGTGATAAGAAGCACACTGCTTCGGCACAGGGCCTCTCAGTTCTTCTGGCTTCAACAGGTTTGAGCTTCCTGGGCCAGCCCAGTGGGCACACGCCTCTGGCAGCTGCCAAACCTCCTTTTCAGGCCCTTCCTCCCTGAGCTAATCCCTGGCCCAACCTCAGACCTGAGAAAAGACCTGCAAACTGACCCACGCAAGGAGTCAGTGCCAGCCGGACAAAGCTATGCAAGAGACCAAGTGCAGACCAGGTTCCTTCTAGTCCCAGCTCTGCCACTGACAGGTTGTATGACCCTGAGTCACACACCTCCTGACCTTGATGTTGGAACGTCCTACCTGCAAAGGAAGGGACAGCACTACACTAAACACCTGCCAAGGCCCCTGGCAGCACTGGCACGCAGCAAATCTGGTCTGTAGAGTCAGGAGGCTCACACTCCATGGCAGCCCTGCTGCTTCTAGCTACGTAACCTGGGTCGGATTCCTCATCTCCTGCACTGAGCTATATGCATGCCAATGCCATCTACTGCCAGGGATTCAATGCATCCAAACACGTCAAAGGCTGCAGTCGGCTGGGCACCCAAGAGAGGCGTCGCTGGCTTACATGAATCAAACTCCTCCTTCCCAAAGGAACACAGTCATCAGTAAGGTCAGCACGTTTGCTCGAGAATGTCTCTGAATGGTGACATTGAAGACACTATGGATGTTCAGAGGAAAATACTTGACATAGCACTGTCCAAGCATCCTCGCTCCATCCGATGTCAGCCTGCTGCCAAAGGTACAGCTAGGCCCATGATGGCACTCAGAAGACATATGAGTCTGCAGAGCTATTGCTTCAGAAATCGTCCCTCTTTTCTATCTCTAGTGTTACTTGGGAAGACCAGAGAGGAAAAGGTTCTCCTAGGACAGACTAGTTCCACTTGCAATAGGCCCAAGAGTGTTAAGCCACCAGCATGGGTGAGAACCTATGGGGAGAACTCTCTCTCATTGGTCAGTCAACCCCAAACTATCAGGCTGACCAAATGGCTGCCCGGGAAGAGGCTTTCTCTGTTCTTTCAGGATCCAGGGGACACACCTTGTCCTGCTGAGCTGATCCTGTAACTGTGAGGCTGTAAAACTGGCAGCAGGTGCTCAGAGCGGAGGAAGCAAGACATGGGGAGGACAGGCGGTGAGGCGTTACCTGCAGCTGACGGGAAGCTTTGGCAGGCAGAGGCGGAGGGGAAGAGCGAGGGGCGGCTGCAGCAAAGCCAGGCCCCAGCCCGGCCATCAGCTCCTGGTACCACTGCTCTAGGTCTACAGCAGGGAGCAGCGGCTTCTCCATCTGGGGGGGGGGGGCAGCAAAGGGGGTAAGAATGGAAAGGAAGGGCAGGGACAGGAAGGGAGAAGGGACAGGAGGAAGAAGAAGAGAACGTAGGAAGGGAAGGATTGGACAAAAGGCCACGTCAGGAGAATGGTGAGGTAGGAACAGAGGGAGGGAAGAAAGGAAAAACACAAGGAGAAGGAAGAGGAAAAACAGTGAGATAAGAGTTGCTCTGTTTGTGCTAACAGCAAAGAGAACCAGTCAGGGTACAAGCCCAGAACAGTGAGCCCTGCTATGCCAACCAGCGCCTGCAGGTGCCAAGCACCGGCCTGGACTGGTCTAGAGCGCAGAGGCTGAGGAGCAGGGGCAACACACAGACAGAGTCACGTCAGCCATGGGTGGGGGTGGCAAGCACACACAGACCACCAACCTTGGGTGAAGGCGTGATGGAGGCGAAGGAAGAAGAGGACGGCATGGGAGGAAGGCAGGAGGTGGGAACCAGGTCCCGGGAAGCAGAAGCCCAGGGAGGCAGGCCTGGTGCAGGGGCAGGGGGCATGGGCGAAGCGCCCCACATCGCTTTTAGCTGCTCAAGCGTCACGTACTTGAAAGAAGGCCGGCCGCAGGAGGGAAGACAAGAGGTTAATGCAGCAGAACGTGAGAAATGGCCCTGTCCACAGGGAAGGGAAGGTAGGAAGCACAGAGGGTGAGGCAGCGCCCCTCAGCACGAGGTCCTCCTTGGAGAACGGGAGGCCAGGCCTGCCCCTCCCTGAGGACAGGTCTCAAGGCCCAGGGAAGGAAAGAGAGCCACGGTCAACCCCCTAGGCCATGCTGAAGACAGACCCCGTTGCTGACCCCCTTCCCCAGGCTGAGGAGCAGTGGAGACCCTTGGGTGCACTCTGTGGCTAGTACCTCACTGTCAGGCAGGGACTGAGGGAGCCCACTGGGGCAGGTGGCAGAAGCATAGGGGTCCAATCGAGAGCACAGCTGGAGAACCTCAGCCAGGCTCACATACTCCTAGGGTGCCCAGGGCGGATGGACAGAAAAAAGGTTAATGGGGTTTAACCAAATACCCGACACCGCACACTGCATGCCAGGCCTGGGGGCATCATTCCATGTCAATGCAAAATGGGGGGGGGCACTCATCAGTACACTAGGGCCGTGATGATTACAGGGGAAAGGGAACTAGAAAAAGGGGGAACTGTCGACGGGACGGGGGCTGTTGGAGGCTCCTCTTGATGATCGCTTTGGTACTAAGTAGCTCCTGACCAGATCTTATGGACCCATCTGTGAGTGGACGCTGGGGTGGGGACTGATGAGGAAGTCCAGAGTCTTTCAAGAACTCCCCGCAGAGCGAGGACCAGCTTCTAGAAATCTCTATTTGTTCCACCACCCTCGGCTCCCACTAGCAGTGCTAGCTAGCACCAGTCACACCATTCCCCAGAGTCCTCTCATGTCCTGTTCACCAGGACAGGGGCTGGAAACCAGCAGAGACACTACAGGCTGGAGCAAGACAAGTCCTGAAAAAGAGGCCTGGACTCCGAAGAGACTTTATCTAGGTGCTGAGCAGCCATGATGAGCTACACCAAAGCACAGGACCCTCAGCCTGCCTATCCAGGGCTTCTATTCTAGTTCCATAGCCAGAATGTCCTCCTTAGGTCACAGAAAAGGAAAATGAGCCAGAGTCCAATGTGTTGTGAATAATGAAGAACAGCATGCAGATTACATGCAAATTAAGATGCAAATAAACCCTCTGGTGTTACATGGACTGCCCAGGCATTCTATGGATGGCATCACTCATACAAACTCTCAAACTGCCAGCCAAAGGATGCGCCACATGCCCTTCACGTGTTCCTCCCTGGGAGGCACCAGAGGCAGATTTTAGTGGACAGGCATTAGGTGGTGGGCGAAGCGGAGCACGCAATCAGCTGGAATTACAATCAGCTGGAATTACCTCTTGTGCTTTGGGGAGGAGCGGAGTGGAGGCAGGTGAGGTTAATGGGACAGAGAAGCCCCCGGCCTGAGAAGACCCTGAGAGTGGCCCCAGAGCCTTGGTCCCCAAGCACATGTCTGAGGACTCAGAGGCGAGCAGCTGAGCCTATAGAGAGGGCACATAGTGAGTGGCCTCATCTCTGGCACGCTGATCAGCCATCCTGCCCCAGGTCTAAACAGCACAAGCAGGAGGTCGGGAAGGCAAACGTCAGGAAAGCAGGCACAGCCTAGCTGGAGCTCCCACAACAGGTGCAAAACAAGGAGTCTCAATGCCCTCTTCCAAGCTGAGCGCCTAGCTGAGTCCCAAGAACCCCTAGATTCCTGTGTTCCCCTCGAGGTGGGTCTCCAGCCACACCTCTAAGCCTCCCACCCACTCTACCCAGGGCCCCTGGGCTCCTCACATATATGCGGCCACGCAAAAGTGTGAAATCAGTTAAGACCCCAAAAGGCAGCAGCTGGTGGCCACAGAGGGTCAGATGACAGTCCCCAGAGCCACCCTCCCCAGATCTTTCCAGTTCAGGAGGTTTCCCCACGCAACCTCAGCCCCTAGGGTGAAGGTGGCATGTGATTCTCCAGAGCCTCCTGAGACCCCCTGGAGCCCAACACTGGGGATGACACAGTCACGCTACCTCTTTCAGGGTCGATGTGGACTTCGGAAGAGGTCTGCCTCCTGTGAGCGCGTGGTACCTCCTCTCGAGCAGGGTCAGCTTCTCCTTCTCCTGCAAGCCCAACCCAGACAGGCAGGTTCAGAGGAACGGTGGGGCGGGGGGAAGCAAGGGGGAATGCCACCCCAGCTTTCTGCACTCACCTCCCCTCACCGAATCCCAGGCCCACTTAACTGGACAGCAGCCTACCTTCTGCAGCAGCTGTAGGGTGGCATTCTTGTCCCGAGCCAGGCGCTCTGACTCCTGCACAGCCTGGGCACGGATCTGCCCCGCCTGGTTGTCCAGGACCACCAGCCGCTCCTAAGGAAATGGGGAATGATCAGGCCCTGGAGGTAGGGAGTGGGGGACAGGGCTGAGCCTAAAAGTAAAGTTGGTCATCTCTCCTGCTGCGAGAGTCCAGGCTCAGTGAAGGGAACCAGTGCATTCAACCAGCACTCGACTCCCCCAGTCAGCTCCTTCCCTGCTAACACCTCCCTGTCCCAACAAGTGTCAGCAGGAGGGTTAGCTAGAACCCACGCTCCCAAACCTCTCTTCCATCATCCTGAAACCAATGGGTCCCAAAGCCTGGGGACACTAAGTGGGTATCCATCTGCCCACTCCCATTGCTGACACCAGACTTCCCACTTCATAACTGGCCCTCTGTTCTTCACCCATCCCACCTTGCCACAAAACACCTTCCTCAAACAGTCCTGTTTACCTGAATTTCCTAACTCTTTTAAAAAGAATTCCACATTACCGAATAACAGTGCTAGCTTGTTTATTGCTTTTGCTTTGTTTTTGCAATAGGATCCTGCTAAGTAATTCACACTGGCTCTAAACTCACTACATAGCCCAGTAGTTTTGTAGTCCAGGCTGGTCTTGAACCCTTGGAAATCCTCCTGAGTACTGAGATTACAGACTGATCTGACCACTATGCCCCGCTTGTTTGTTTTTGAGATGAGGCTAGCTTTGAACTACTAGACTCAGGCAATCTTCCTGCCTCAGCCTCCAGAGAAGACCTCAAGTACATACCACTGGATCTTCAGCAAGTTTTTAAAACTCACAAGCAAACCGGTCAGTCTCCTCAAGATCTTTCAGTGGCTCTTTATTACCTACAGGGTAGAGCAAAAACTCCTTACCTAGCATTTAAAGGCTTGGGGAACTGGCACCCTGTCTCCTGTCCCCCCCCATCCCCTGTCTTGACCATGCTATAAACTCAGCTGTGCTGCTGTGGGTTCTTGGTTGTCCCTTCTGCTGTTCCCTTGGCCGATGAGAGCAGTTCCAACCTTCTCTGCCATCCCGAGCTCGTCACCCTCCAAAGCCAGACAGAATGCCACCTCCTCTCCACTTCTGCGCTCACATCACTCTACATCGCATCCACCTTGAGCTAGTGTGATGTGACGGTGCCTGTCTCCACTACTACCCCATCCCAACTGTTAGATCTGTGGGTAAGGACCTGTGTCATTTCTGTCCCCACAATCCCAACAGGGCTTAGCATTATGTCTGGCTCGGCAACTGTGTGCTGAAAGGAAATGAGATAAATTGGATTACTCCCAGGAGGGCTTCCTGAAAGAGGTAGTCTTAAACCACCCAGTTTTGGGAGCAGCATGTATGTGGGAAAGAAGTGAGAACTGTCCTAAATTTGCAGTAGCAAGCAGCAGATAGGAATCCTCACGGCAAGAGCTGTCATGTGTACTTAGAACCTAGGAGTACTGCTAACTGTTCTACATCTGTTACTTTACCTGACCTTAGAAGAAATGCTTAAAGGTGAGAACATGGATGTGTTGAGGAGCTAAGACGTCTTAGTACGTGGAAGAACGAGGTCTGGAAGCAGACCTGTTGGCTTCCCAGGCCAGTTCTCATTACCACTCTCAAATAGTCAGACAGATGCACAGTGTTCCAATGCACAGCGTCCAAGATAGACTGAGCCTGAAGAGACTCTACAGCTGGAGAGCCAGAGCTTGAGCAAAGCTCACAAGGAGAAGCTGGAGAAAGGGTGTCACATACACACGCTCAGTCTTAGGGGTTGAGCTCATTCCTGAGACCAGGCTGGGACCAGAGAAGAGGGAAGCTGACCCTGAAGCTAATGCCTACCAGGAACTTAATGAATGGAATCAGCTGATCTAAGGCGTCTGACTGCATTCCCTCTAGGAGAAAGGGGAAGGAGGCCTGAGAAATGCCAACCCCCCCAGTTCATGTGTAGCACAGTGGAACGAGGCTTTGAAGGCAATCAGGCCTAAGCTCCTACTCGAACTTATGTATTGGAAGGCTTTGGGCAAACAGGGAGCTTCTTTAAGCCCTAGTTTCTTTGTAAAAGTGGAGACAAGAATGCCCACCTTGTGAGACACCCTAAGGACAACAAATAACCCAAGAAAGGCAGGGTACTTGACACATACCCAATGTGCTTGGTAGGGAAAAAGCCGTTTTCTTCCTTTCCTCAGTCTTTCATCAGGACAGTAAACACATTTGTAAATTACAGCAGCTCAGGGAGGGAAGTAAGGGATTTGAACTTGTGACATCTGGAAGCTCCTCACTTTTCACTAAACCTATATGGCCAGAAGGCCCCCATTTACCACTCTTGATTCCCACTCTCCAGATGGCACTGTCCTGACCTTGTGTACTCCCTCGAGTCAGGAAAAGTGCACACACATGCATGTGGACATACCACAGGCTTCAGTCGCAGCCGGGGAGCCACCTGGCCTATTCTCCCCAATTCTTTAGCATCACACACCTGTCCACAGTTTCCTCTCTGCCCATGCCTGCTCTGATGGAGACCCAGCAGAGGATCCATCACAGACTCAGTGCATCAGAACTGGCCAGGAAACAACACTCAATCTTCTTGTTTTACAACTCAGTGATGCCCAGATTAGACAAAGACAGGGACCCAGGTGGATGCCCTCTCTGGGTCACGTGGTATGCTGATTATCTAGATCGTAAGGTCTCCCTGTGTATCCCCTCACTTCCAACAGAGAAGTCTACAAGAGCAGAGGCAGAGCTGGGGGTACAGAGCTCAGTGGCAAGAACACATGTTTAGCACACACAAAATCTTGGATTCCATCTTCAGCAGCAGCTCCTCTTCCTCCTCCATCTCCATCTTTCCTTGTCTTGCCAGCCAGTGCTAGTTCCTGAAGTGAGCTAATTTCACTTACCCATGGGAGACCAAGGGAACTCCTAACTCAGGGTTCAGTTAGACTGGCTGTCTCTGACTAAACTTTGGGCACTCTCATCCCCCACTCTGACATTACACACTAATTTTCACATCACCCTGTTGGAATTCTTGTTTTACTGACCGTAAGGAAGCAGAGGCAACTTGATTGTGTGTGTGTGTGTGTGTCTGTGTAACTTTGGCAAAGTCACGCCTCCATCCCCGAACCGCTCTGCGTGGGGGGCAGTGGGCGGTACACACCTTCCTCTTGGCCACGCTGCGCTGCAGCTCCGCCTTGCTCCGCAGCAGCCCCTGGCCGGCCAGCTCGCGCTCCTCCTCCACGCGGCTCTCGCGTTCCAGCTGCTGGAACTCGAGATCCTCAAAGAGCTTTGTCTCAGTCTCCAGAGCATCTGCTTCCTTCAACGACAGTGACGTGGAGAGGTTGGGTGGTGCCAGCAAAGCCACTCTGGACCCGGGAAACTAGGGAAGGAACCTGCACACCACCCGACTCCCTGTCCTCGGCCTGGCCCGGCCTTCCTTGCAGGCATCACGATCTGGTGCTCTGATTCCGCCTCCCCCCACCCCCCCCAACTTTCCTGTCCCCTCCAAACCACAGCACCGACCCTGATGTCCAGCAGGTACTGCAAGGGTCAGGCGGTCCCGTCCCACCACCGCGCTCCTGTCTTCGATCTGGACGGTGGCCCGCGGGGGCCGGGGGAAGGGGCTGGTGGAACTGACCCTTCTCAGCTGCTCCTGTAACTGTTCCCGCACTGACTCGGGGCAGTTATCGAGCTGCGTCTGGAGCTCGGCGTAGAGCGCCTGGCGGGCCTCCAGGTGCCTCCGTCCCGCGGCCAGCTCCGCCCTCTCCTGGTCGGCGGGAGGGGAAGGAGGCGGGGCACAGGGGAGAGAGAACACACACTCCTCAACTCCGGCCCGGTGGGGGGGAAGGAAGTTAGGGGGGGCACATAGGGAGGGGAGGGGCACGCAGGGAGTGAAGGATGGGGCGTGGGGAGAGGCGAGAGACAAGGAGCAGAGGTGTAAGACAGGGGAGTTAGGGAGGGGAACAGGGGAGGGGGCGCCAGGGTGGAAATGTTGGTCTCTCCGGGTCCCTTTAGAAATGTCCCGGTCGGTCCTAAACCAGGACCTTCCGTTTCCGCTTCAAACCAAAGCCAAAGCTAATGCCACAGGACAAAAATAAGAGCTCAAACCCCACCACCTAACCGAGACCAAAATTTAACCCTGGGGGGAAAAGGGGAGTGATGGTTAGGATTACATCTAGGGGTTGGGTGTTAAGTGGGTTTGCTGAGGATGTTAGCGCTACAGCGTTGCAACAGAGGGGACCCCAGCCCAACCCCCAGGGTCTCCCTCCCCTCCTGCCCAGGGTGGGGGTGGGGTGCCCGCAATGCAGGCTGAACTTCAGTAGGGATGAGGGTTGCAATTAGTTCGGCCGTTGCTATGGTGATAGGAGCCCTAGGAGTGGGTACAGGGAGGAGGTGGAAGGCTCTGTCTGCAGCGAGATGACACCTCTGAGGGCGGGAAGGGGGACCAGGGGAGGAATTGGGTGAGTCACCCCTCAGAAGGACAGGCAGAGGAGAAACTGTGGTTACTGACTTCAGAGCCACCAACTGGGAAGGGAAGCAAAGGAAACTTCCTTTACCACCACCACCACCACCACCTTTGCTGCCACCACCTCAAACGACTGGACCACAGGGGAGGCAAAGTCTGGGTCTCTGAGTAAATCTTAGTTCAATAAATGAAGTTGGGCAGGTCACTTCTGAATGCCAAAGCTCACCCCTGAAGAAGCTTCCGCTGCTACATCTGCTGCCTTTATCCACTCACCTACCCATCTCAAAGGGAAGCCCCTGATCAAGCCAAGTCCCTAGGTCCAGACACTTCTAGGTTCTGGGTGACCTCCAAGAAGGGGGAAACAATCCTCTGCTTGGAGAATAAGAACTCAGGACGCATAGCTAGGCCAGAGAGAAAAACTGCCTGACCACCTCTTACCCCATAGGAAGCTGTTAATGTCTAGGAGGCAGCTGCCCAGGCCTTTCCAGGAAGAGGTGCTGCAAGCAAGCAGCTTCTGGCCAAGTGTTCTCCTTATCCTTACATCCCTCCTGCCAGCACCCCATTGAGTTGTGCCCTCCTGCCATTTCCTTTCTGGTCATGGGGTCCCACACCAAGAAAAGAAGGTAACATTAGAGGGGAGGGCACAAAAGCACCTGGAGTTAGTGCAAAAGCTGGCATGGTTCAGCCCTGTCTGGGTGACCTAGCAGTTAAGGGCATGCAGAGAGCCCAGGACGGTTATTAGAGGGGACGTTAGTGGAGGCCTGGTCGGCAAGCATAGAGTTAATTTGGCACAGAATTTGGGAGTGTGGTTTTGGGGGCCAGAGCCAAAGCTCCAAAAAAATAAATAACGATAATAAATGAATAAAAAATAATAAAAATAAAGGAGGGCCAACGGATTTTTTAAATCCTCAAAACTGAGGGGAAAAAAACTGAGGAAAATGACTTTTAAAAAAATCCAGAACAAAAATGAAAATTCTTTGAAGAAAAATACTGTCAAATCCAGAAATAGATGAACCCTCTCCACTTCAGAGCCTTTGGCACGTTGTTGGGCATCTTGGGCATGGCTGGCATGACCCCTGTGGGACGGAGTGGCCCCTGCAGGCTGGCACGAGATCTGAAAGGGGCAGGGGCATGAGCTGGGATCGGCGGGGATGGAATCCTGGAGATGGGAAGCAGAGGCCTGTGATCTCCCAAAGACCACGTTCTAAGCGCCCCGAGACATACTTGAGGAAGGGAGTGTCCTCAAGACAATCATCCCCCAGCACCAATCCCTCAGGCTGCACTCGCTGCCCAAGAAAGGGCTTTGGTACTTCCATGAAGGACCCAGAATGACAGGTACCCAGAGGTAGCACAGAGATCCAGATAGTGGAGACCCCCAAACACCAGCCCAGTCCCTGGCAACACCCTCCAATCTGGTACTTGCTACAGAGGACAAGGCACCTTGTCCCGAGAGGGCCACAGAGACCACTGGGCAGGCAGGATGGACAATGAAGGGTAGAGGCCCCGGAGAAGGCATTTCTCCTTCTCTCCTGGGCCACTGGTGGGCAGCCGTGGGTTACCTTCTCTCTCTCCTTCTGGATGCCCGTCTCCAAGGCCACCAGCTTCTCCTGCAGCTGGTCGACGGCCTTCTGTTCTTTCTGCAGCAATGTTCTCTCTGCCTCCTTTTCCCCCTGCAGCAGCGCCCGTTCCATTTCAGCCTGGGGGCAGATACCAAGGTCTCCATGAAGACAATGAACACATTCCCTAACCTGGGCCAGGGCCCTCCCCGCCCACTTGTACCATACCTCTCGGGCTGCCTCCTGCAGCTGCTGCTCCAGCTCCTTCACCCGGACCTTGAGCTGTTCTACACGCCCAAGCACCTGAGCTCGCTCCTCTTCCACAGCTAGCACCTCTCCCTGCAGCTTGGCGTTAGGTGCGTCTTCATGCTGGAAGAGACGGAAGCCATCAGCAAGGAGAGGCCTAGACAAAGAGGCCAGATCACCCATTCCTCCAAGCACTTGGAAGAGACAGTAGACTAGGATAGGCAACCCCCTCCCGGCCAGGGAAGCTCAACTATAAGGAAAAAAAAAATTACCAGAGTGCCAAACTTGGGTGGGGCCGCAAGGAAGGTCAGTCATAAAGCACATTTATAGCTCAGGAAAGTCATGTTGCCTCCCTTCTCTTCCTTGCCTCCCCAACCCTACACTTCTGGTCTCTTCCCAGACTTGATCCGTCCACTCCTCCCTCCCTTGTCACTAGCCCCCGCCGCTGGGCCGCCCCACCTCCTGCTGGGTGCTCTCGGTGCTGCTGCACTCTTCCTTGAGATTTTCCTCATCCGAGCGCTCCACGCTGTCCCACAGGCGCTGGGCAGCACCCCCCGGCTCCTCGCTGCTCCGCCCAGAGGCCACAACGGCCCCGGCCAGGCCCCGTGAGGGCCTCCGGCCTGCCAGTGCCAGCGCTGCCGTGGCCTCGCCGATGCTGGGCAGCTCCCCTGCCTCAGCTCCCCCGTCCGCTCGGCTGTACTCAGCACACAGGTTCAGGATGGTCTCCAGGCGCTGACGTTCCTGGGGACGGTAGACAGGGAAGGGCATGAGATGGAGTGGGGTCTAAGCCCCAGGTATGGCTACAGCCAGACTGTGTTGGGCACCCACGGCTCCCCGCTTAGTGTGGTCAGGAGAGCCCCAACCTTAAGATCTGTGGGAAGCAGAGCAAGAGAGGATACCCCGGAAATAGGCAAGAGAACTGGGCTGCGTGCCACTTGTCCATGTGGTGAATTCCACCGGTCTTCCTATTTGCTTCTCTTGACATTTCACCCCAAAATACAGCTTCTTCAGAGCCACAAAAGGACATACTCAAATGATGGGAACATGCATTCCATGGGAATACACCGATCTACAGGCACAAGGACATATTTACATACTAGAACTGCCACATAGGCACACACAACTTGTATGCGCTGGAAAGTACACTAGCATTAACAGGCAGACACACACGAAAACCGCCAGCCCCGGCATGCACAAGTGCACTCACATAAACACAGTCTACATTCAGCTGGGTGGCCACCTGCAGACAGACAGGGCTGAAAAGCAGACAAGGGGCCCACAGGACACAACGCTCAGCCGAGACCCACCGGGAGAAAAGCAGACCTGGGGTACTGTCCTCTCAGACCCACCTCAGCTGAGTCATCCTCAGGCTGCCAACTCTTTGCTCCTCGTCAGCAGGGTGGCCTGGTCAGGTGTGAGAACTTCACGGCCTGACAGTCCACCCCCACTGTATATTCTCTAAACCAGAAATGGTCACCTCTCAGGGCCTAGGAGATGAGGGGCCAACAGCACATGATCCTAGTCCTCATCCTAGTTACCATTTATAACACCCGTCTCTATATCTTGGCCCCTGAGTCTTCCAGTGTTCTTTGGGGTCCCCTGACCTCCTCTCACCACCTACATTTTGATCACAGCTCTCCATTCTGACCCCAACACTTACCCAGCTTCCCTCTTGCTGTGTGCCCAGTTCCATGGCAAAAAAAAAAAAAAAAAAATCCAGGAACCTAGCCTCAGCACCCAGAAGGTTGGGCCAGTGCCTCACCCCCGCCCTAAGGACCCAGATAAGCAACCTTGTGGGAGGAGCAGAGCAGGGAACCTCCAACTTAAAGTGGCAGGTGGGGCAGGTTGAGGCTGGTGGTGAGCTGGGGGGGAAGGGGGAGAGGGGAGGGGGGAGGCTGGGCCCAGCACTGTCTATGTCAGGTTCGCTGCTCTTCTGTCGGAGGCCCCAGATCCCAGGGTAGGCTAGGCCAAACAGTGGTTCTGCCTCCCACCCAACAGAAGAATACTACCTCACACCCTCACCACCACCTTTTACTAGATTCTCCAGACAAATCTCCGCAGCTCTAGTTTCTACCTCAAACCCACCCCAGGTGTTCCTAGGTCCCCAAGACCTCTAAACTTCTGGCTCTCAAAGGAGGGAAAATGGATTCTTGCTTCTGCACACTTGTGCATGCACACACATCAGCCAGCACCCCCATGGGCTCCCTAGGAGCTCCCTGTGCTATCTGGGGAATCCCAGCCCCCTCTGAGGACAGCTGCCCAGAGCCACACCCGATCGCTACAGCATCCACACTCATGTCTGCAGACACAGCTGCACAGGCAGGTCAGGAGCTGCCCACCCGGTTTTCTCCTCTTCCCTAGTACCATTTTCTTAGCTGATCCACCTGGGCCAGGGTGAGCAGCTCCCATTTTTATAGAAGCAAGAAAGAAAGTCTCAGAGTCAGGCATACTGGCTCAGGCCTGTAATCTTAGTATTCGGAAGGGTAAAGAAGTCAGCGGTGAGTTCCAGCCCAATCTGGGCCACATAGTAAATTCAAGGCCAGACTGGGTTATAAGGCAAGAGGCGGTCTCACAAAACCAAAAATGCCTGAAGGAGGAGGAAGAGGAACAAGAGAAAGAAGCCACTCTTGGATGAAGATAAATAGACAAGAATCTTGGTTCCAATTCTAGCTCTGCCAGAATTGGCTGTGTGACTTCGCCTGGACCTATTTCTAGGGTTGGGGATGTGGTACTCAGCATGTCTGGCATGGAGAAAGTCTCGGCTCAATCCCCAGCACCATAAAAAAAAAAGTCAAATCCTTTTCATCTGAGCTTCAGCCTTTTCATCTTTTCACCTGTTTTTCCAACTAGGAATTCAAAGCCTCACCATAAACATGATATGTTTTCCTAGAACTTCACTGTGCTCAGGTAAATAATGTGAAATTTAATACATACATTAAAGCAAATATTCTTTTTTAAATTTATTTATTCATTGTGCGCATGTGTATGTGTGTGTGTGTGTGTATGTGTAGAACCGCAGGTGAATTCAGGAACCACTATGGACCGCCTCCACCTCCTCCTTGTTTACTCTGCCCAGGGATTCACAGACTCCCCTCTACCAGGACCAGAAACACATCTATATGTGGGATCTAGGATCTGAACTCAGAACCTTCCGTCTGCAAGGCAGAGGCTTAACCCCTGAGCCACCTCTCCAGCCCCTAAAGCAAATGTTCTATTATAGAATAAATACAAAGTTAGCTTGGGGCTAAAGAGATGCTATTAGTAAATTGCTTGCCATGCAACCATGGAGACTTGAGTTCAAGACCCCAGAACATACACAAACACACACACACACCACCACCACCACCACCACTACCACCACACAAAAAGCTAGGTACGGTGTTTCTCTAATCATAATTATGGGGAAGAAAGTGACAGGAGAGTCCTGGGGTTTGTTGACTAGTCAGTCCAGCCTAGCTACAGGTTTGGTGAGAGACTGTATATCATGGTGCATGTATGTGGTCTCTCTCTTTCTCTCTCACACACACATAAATAAATTAGAAAATTAAATAATAATAATAAGGTGGAGGGGCCTGAGGAGATAGATAAAACCTGAATTCAAATCCCCAGAACCCCCCTAAAGCCAGGTAGTGCCTGCTTGTAATTCCAGTGCTCCTAGGTGAGACAGGAAGTAGACACAGGAAAATCTAGCTTGTAGGCTAGTCAGACTGACATACATAGCAGAGAACAAGAAACAAACCCTATCTCAAACAAGGTGGAAGGTGAGACCTAACACTAGAGGTTATCTTCTGACCTCCACACAAGACCTCACTCCCGTACAAACATGTACGCACGTATAAGCACGCTAAGGTGTACAGTGATCAAGGAAATCACCCAATGTTGACCTTTAGCCTATACACAAATATATAGCCAGCAAGATGGTAAAGGCAATTGTCACTAAGCCTGACAACTCGAGTTTGATCCCCTGAACACAAACAGTGGAAGGTGCCCCACACACTCACAGTACATAAAGTAAAAATAAACAAATAAATAAAATCGAATCAAGCCGTAGAGAGTTCAAAGCAAGTTCTCCTTCACAGGACCGTGAGTCAGTAAGGTGCACCCCAAGGTGTAAGGAGCAGCACCTTCTACTCTGCCAGCCGGCCCGCTCGTGCCCTGGCAGAGGTCTTGCATGGGCAGCACGGCCCCCCGCGTCCACTCACCAGTCTCTCCATCTCCTGCTCGCGGAGCCGCTCCTGGCGCTGCCTCCGGTGATACTCCAGGAGGTCGTCCTCGTTGTCACTGATCTCCGTGATGCTGTTTTTCCTCTCCCTCATCACGGGCACCCGCAAATCCCCGCTGGAAAGCTTCCTCTGGGCGCGGGGGCTCTGGCGGGGTGAAGCCCCAATAAGAGAGCCCAGACTGTAAGCTGGGCTCAGCCTGCCACTGAAGCTGCCCTTTCGAGGTGCCAGGGACTCCCCAAGCGTGGGCGAGGGGCTCCGTGTCCTGCGGCCGCGGGCTCCCAGAGTCAGGGAGAAATCCTCGGGTGAAGCCCCATGGGCGGCCCAGCGCCGGGGCCGTGGACTCTCTGCCACGTCCCTGGTTAGTTTGGGATCCGGGGTGCTTCGAGCTGGAAGCGGCGACAGGGCTCTTCGAGACAGAGATGGGCTCAAGGGAGGCAGTTCTCGCATGCTGTCCAGGCCCCTGCGGCCCAGGCGGGGGCTCTCGGGAGGCTGCAGAGTGCGCGTGGCTGACCCGTCTGAGATTGTCCTGCCCACGGCCTGGCGGGACGGGCTGGTGGGTAACACGCGCTCCGTCCCCGGAGGCTCGCGGAAAGGGCTGGGAGGACGGTCCTGGAGCGCGCCCATCTTGTTGCGGGGAGCAGGTACTGGAGGCTGGAATTTAGGGCTGCCAGGAATGCCGGTGGGTTGGCCGCGGGCACCGGACGCTGGGTATTCACTCAGGCTGATGGCCACCACCGGCACCTGCCCGCCCAGCCGGGGGCTCTCGGTGGTTCTGCGCGCCTCTGCTAAGACGGTAGCTGCTGGACTGTCGGTCAACAGGCCCCGGAGACCGGGGCTGGGAGGTCTCTCGTGACCCCCTTTCCTACCCAGCCGGGGGCTTTCTGAGGAGCGGGCACCACTTGGGCGAGACTGTGGGGGCTGCAAGGCCAAATGGTAGCTGGAGGACCGGGCAGGCACCAGTGGTGGGGGTACAGAAGGTCCTGGCTCCTGCCCACTGGGCGAATGGCTGGCGCAACTTCCACTGCTGGCCGGCGAGGAAAGCGGAGAAAAGGCTGGCGAGGTGTTCTCATAGCTGGAGCCCACGGACATGGCGCCGGGGCTAGTTGGGGGGGACAACAGGTAGCGTCCGCCATTAGCCAGCGGGGACAGTGGGGACGTGGCTGCAGGCTTCTTGCCAGCAGCCCCTGGCTCCTCCAGCACCAGGGAGTCCATGATTTCCTGCAGGTCCTTCTCAATGGAGCTCACCAGGGAGCTGTGGCTGGCACAGGCTGAGGGTCCCCGGGGTGTAGGCTGGGGTGTGTGGTTTCCATTCACCAGGCTTTCAGATTCAGCTGAGGGGCAAGGCAAACAAATCTCAGGCTTTGAGGAACTGCACATGAACAAGAGCGACAGCACCACCCCACCTCTTCCTAGGGTGGTTCAGGAGAGCTGAGTTTTGGCACCAGCCCACTCTGTCGCTGACCTGCTCTGCAAACTTAGCCAAGTCATTTACCCTTCCTTTCCTCTTCTATAAAGGTCTTAAGAGGATGGGCAGGCCTTTCCTGGTTCTAACATCTAATGACTTAGGACAGAGTTAGCAACAATGCCAGGTGCTTCTAAGTCTACTTGCTGCCGTTCATTCCAATACTACACACCTCCTAGTCTTGGTTTGCCCAACTTCCTACTAGGCTTTGTAAGGTGGGCACTCCACAAAAAAAAAAAAAAAAAAAAGAAGACCCTCTTTTTGTGAGGCTGGCCCGAAGTTCCGGGGCCTTTTAGTTTAACAATCTAACTGGGACATCAGAGTCTCCCAATACAGAGCCCCAAGCCAGGACCAGGAGGAACTTGAGGGTTGGAGAGGGGGTGCACTATACCGGTTTATCCAATTCAAGGCAAGGGAGGAGTCTCTTGCTAATGGCTGGTTCCTGGAAATCCAACTATGCAGTTCAGTGCCTCCAATTATCCCATTAAGCCACACCAGTAAGAGCCTATCTTTACTTGGCCTTAGCGCTCTCCAACTAACTAGGAGTTTGGCATCCCTGGAACCAGTCAGCTAAGAGGATGGCTTTGGTGGAAACGAGGAGATTCCCCCACTTTTCCCTGAGTCTCTTTCACACACCCCAGAGACTAGAAAAGATAGGGCTGAAGAGGAAAGAGAAAGCTTTTGCAAGACTGTGTGACTGTATTTGGGTCCAAAACTATGCCTGTGTAAGACACAGTCAAATGGTTACTACGGGTCCCAGTGATCCAGGGATCACTCACCTTGCTTCGGGTCTGCAGATGATGCATATAGGCCACTGCTACCCACCTCAGTAGGTGAACTTCACACATATGTCCACCTGCCCCAGTATCAACAATGGCACCTGGCACCCTACAGCCATCTGAATGCCAGTGCAAAGCTTGGGGTGGTAGACACACTGCTAGTCGCCTGCCCCCTGTCCCCTAAGCAGCTGGCTGAAGGATCTGTCTGTTGGTTCCTAGAACAATCACCAATTCTCCTCTAGGGATCAATAATTCACACACACACTGCAGCTGCTCCTCTGAGTCATCGGCCAGCATGGCATGGCCTAAGGGTTGGGCAAAGCCCAAGGACAAGATCACCAGCAGATGGGACCCACCAGAAGTTATTGGAGGGTTTGATGTAATGACACGGACCCCTTTGAGAGTGAGGCTTCTTAGTGATGACATAGAGGACCAGTGGCCTGAGACACTGATTGGCATCTTCCAGGGCAGCAGGGTTCAGGCTGGCAGAACCCTCTATCACTCGGGCACATGATTCCTCAATGTGAGCCAAGCAACACTGCCCTGGACCTCTTCCAGTGGCCCCACTGCCTGGCATTCTCCACCAGTCCATGACAGGTGGCAATGAGCCCAGTCCATGGGTATTGTCCTAACACCCAAGAGTGGCTGGCATGGGTAAGGAAGGGGTTACACCCACCCATCCCCAGCTGGATACCTACCAGAACCAGTGCTGTAGGGAGCCCCAGGGGCCCGGCCCCCTGCTGGAATCATGCTCTTCATCCACTTGGCCTCTGCCGGGTGGTTAAAGCGCAAGAAGGTGGATTGACCCAGACACAACATGCAGCCTGCAGAGAAAGCAACCATTTGAAAGGGATGGCCGGGGCTGAAGCCACCCCAGGCCACAGCACTAGCAGGTTCACTCTTGGCTCCAATGAGCCTTCCACCTGCACCCTTGGTCAATGCACATGTGACCCCGCCTGTCCCCAAGAAAGGGCCCTGCTGTGCAGAGAGGGTGAGTCACAATATCCAGTCCTCCTAATTCCTCTTCTTATTAACTGTGAAAGCTTTAGTCACTTCACCTCCAAGTTTAGTTCTGTATCGGGAAAACGAGACAATGAGATACCATTGATCTCACAGGGTTAATAAGACCATGTATGTGAAAGTATTCCATAAACAGAGGAGCTGTGGGGATGTCTCAGTGGTTAAAGTGCTTGCCATGTAATGTAAGGATAGCAGTTTGGGTAGACTTGGTAGTTGCCTGGAGTCTAGCTGATAAACAAGCTCTGGGTTCAACTGGAGACCCTGCCTCAATAAACCAAAGCAATTGAAGAAGACACACAACATCAACTTTTGGACCTCCACAGGGTGCGCACACCATACACAATACACACATGAAAGAAAAGCTTCATAAATGAAGAAGGTTCTTCAGAAAAAAATGAATACCCAATTTTAATGTGCACCCATGATCCATCGAATTGCCCTTGAGTAGATGAATTCATTGAGACAATAACTTCCAGGGTCACACGCACACACAAAAAAGTAAAACAAAACAACAAAAAAAGTAAAATAAAACAAAAAGGTTGAAGCTATAGGGAGAAGAGAAATACCACTCATTGGTTAAGTGTCCTAGGGAGGCTCCAAATTTACTCCAATCCCTTCCTGATGTGTGGCTAGGAAGGTTATCATCTCTGAGAGTCTAGGAAGAAACCACCATTCTTCCTTTCTGACAAAGCACTCCCTGGCTGCTTCTAGTCTCCCCTAGAATCCAGCGAGCCCTAGGTCACTGGGCCCAGTTTCAGCCAAGCACATTCCCAGGCAGTAGACACAAGCCCTGTCCTGCCCGGGAAGTCCAAGTGCATGGAAGAGGGAGGGAGTGTGGGAGCCAGAAAACATAGCCAGCGGCTCCCGAGTGTGCACAGCAGCAGGTGTTGCCCATAGGCATCTAAGCCTGGCTGGCATAATTCCACCTCCTGGCCATGCCAGGTGCCCAAGGGCTCTGGGAGAAGATGCTATGTGGGGAGAAGCCAGGGCCTAAGGACTCACTACCACTTACCCTTCCAGTTTGCCCATACTTCCAGTCCCAACCTCCTGGCTACCCAATCTAGTGCTACTTGGCACCTTATGCTTCATGCCAATCTGAGCTAAGACTGGCAAGGAAGTCTACATTCCTGGACGTTGAGACAGTTCAGCTCAGGCAGGCCGCAAGGGCAAGGGGCATCCCAGGCCACGTGGCCACTTTAGCAGACCCCTATTGAGACACTCTGGGGCCTCTTCTTAGGACCTTTGACACTGCTGTGAAGATGGGGGCGTACAGGGTTAGCAGTCGGAGGATCTGGTAGCAGAGAACTATAGTGGACAAAGCCACCACTACTTTGACACACCCACAGGCCCTCCCAGGCAGGCGGCATCAACAGTTCTAAAGATTGATGGGTGGTTGGGAGAGTGGGAGAAACCTTCCCCACCAAGCCGCCAATCAGAGGAGCTTATCCCATAGTAATCATAAATGGGATAAATAATAGTCAGCCACACCATCCACCTAATTACAACCACAGCTGTTTCAGAAAGAGCCAGGCTCCTCTCCTTCCTTAAAGCCATTTAACAAGCTAATTAATGATGATGAGTCTGAAGGGTCTAGACAGACCCACTCAACCCTGGGGTGATGAGGGCAAGGGGCTGTGGCTGACCACAGTTCATGCTGGAAAGCAGGCGGGGAAGCTAAGTGGATTTCATCCCAGGAAGGGCAGACAAATTCAAAGGTGCCGGGGATATATCTAGGGACCCTCCTCTCTGGCCCCTATTGCATAGAGGTCCCTGTCCCACCCTTCCCCCCAACAGGGGGGTGTGGCCATGGTGCTCTGGGCTATAAATAGTGGTGCCAGGCAGCAGGGCTGCAGCTGTATTAATAGAGTGGGCAGGAGGGCACAGGACCAGAAAGCAGACCAGCTCTAACCCAAATTAACTTTCTATTTGTATTCAGAGGCCCCAAGTATTGCCCCAGCTCTGGCACCTTCCACCCCCGGAGACCTAGCCGGCCCGTTAATCGGAAGAAACCTCTTCTCTGCCCACTCCTTTCTCACACCTTCAGGACCAGTCCATTTCTGACCATCCAATCAAAGTTAAAATCCCTGCCCCCCTCCCATCCTTGCATTAGAGAGGCTCAGGGTCCAGCTGCGTACAGGTGCGCGGAAGAGGTCACAGCTGGAGGAAAACATTGAGCAATACAGAGGGTGGGTGAATTCCGCCCGTGGAGATGCAGAAGGGAAACACCCCACGCAAGCACACAGAGACACTCAGAAACCGTACGGGCTTACGGGCATATGGGCAGACATGCCCGCGCACTCAGAGCGACAGTCAATGCCCTCCTTACCACACAAATAGAATGGACTGGCCAAAGGGAAAGCTGGGTTGCAGGGAGAAAGAGCATCAGAGAGACTCCTCTTTGCCAGCAATACAGGCTTGGGTCACCCCTCGGGCGTCTGGGAGGCAGGTCCCAGGGAGGGGAGCACCCAACGGTGGGGAGGAAGCGGGCTGCACCGTGGAGAAGTGCCCCCGGGGCTACAATCCCACTCAAAAACATTCTGGTTTACTCACCATCAGACTCAACGTCGCGACCTCCCAAAGAGGGGCGAGGGTCCCATCCCCCTCCTCACCCACCTTCCCCAAGACGCCCCTCCCAGTCTTCTTCGCCTGGCAGCCTGGATCTGGAGCTGGCGGGATTAAGACTCACCGTTGAACCCCGACCTCCGGACCACTGGCCCCCCACTAGCCCCGGCCCTGCAGGTCGCCGGCCCGCCCGGGGCCTTTGAGGGGGCGGGCCGACCTCGCGCTCCGCCAGCTCCGGGATCCCAGCGAGCAGCCAGGCGGAGAGCAGCCTCCAATGCCCGGGGAGGGGCGGGCCGGCCACCAGCGGCAGGGGGGAAGGGAGCCAGAGAGGGAGGGACAAAGGCGAGGAGGAGGGGAAGAGGAAGTGATGGAGGAGAGCCGTGCGGAGCTGGATGGAGAGGGCGGGGCCGGAGGGAGGATGCAGCCCGCCGGCTGGGGATCCCGCGCCCCGGGCTGTGCGAAAAGTGCACCCGGGAAAGAGAGGTTCTGGGGATATGATGCCGAAAGTTAAGGTGAGCAGTAAACAGAGGCCAGAGGGTGAAGAGCCGGTGTCGCAAGAGGGACACCAAGTGACAGTCTCACCCAAAGCTCTCTAAGGCAGAGTCAGCAAGTAAATCCTGGGTCACCTGGGTCACCTTGGACTAGTCACACCCTCTGCGTCCTAGTAACCTGGGAATATCCACAGAGTGAGAAGGATGTCCTTAATAACGGCAGAGGACGTCCAATGGCATTGTATTTGAGACAGAAAGAATGGGGGGCCGGCGCGTGGGGGTTTCCAGGGGATTCAGCTGGGGCACTAGATTGGGCTCTGCGGCTCCTGACAAGGTCACCGTGGGCTGGGAGCTGAGGCCAAGACGTGCTGTGTGCCACGCAGGCCACACTGAGCCCAGCTCCTATCTCCACCTTAATATCTTTTCTCCTGGCCCTCTCCAGGAGACCTAGGCTGGACCAGCGCACAGTCCCTGTCAGAGTCCGTACACTTTCTAGCCCCTAGGCCAGCCCTTCCTCCTCTTAGCCATGACTTCCCGTTGCACCTGTTGCAACAAAGTGCTGTCCCCCTATAAGGAGGGGACCCAGTCTATCTGGAGCCCCTCAATGTCAGGAGCCATCATGAGCCAGACTGGTGCAACTACCCTGCTAGGACCCTAGAGGATTCTCTTAACCCCGAGCCTTACAGGACACACCACACACCACCATCCCCTTTTGCAGACACACTGTGTGCTCAGTCACTCGCACAGCCCTGCACTATCATCTGCAATATATACTGATACCACCCAGTTACACTGACGCTACCTCCACTGTGCATACCCTGAATGCACACCGTCACACACAGTTATTGTCACATGTCCCCAGCCCCTAAACCCACTCTTAGTTATACACTCACTTGAGCACAGCCCCTGGAGGGACTCTGAAATAACAAGTTTCCTTAGAGAAGCCATGAGGGAAATTTTCCAGCCCTGTTGAATAGTCCATCCCCACCCACCCACTGCCACAATACCCACACATGCCACCCACCCACACCTACACTCACATGTGCACAGGAAATTCAATTCTCCCAAAGAAGGAAAAAGGAAGAACCATACAGGGGCAAATGCAAAAAGAAGGGAGGCTTTTAAAAAACAAAACCTCTTCAGGAAGAATGATTCATCCCCCTGGAAACTGAAGGCCAGTTGGACAGACCCAGGCTGACCCGAGGATGTAGCCGGTAGGGACCCAGGAAAGTGAGGGTTCTGGCTTTCGCTCCTGCTCTCCTTCCCTTCAGCTTTAGTAGCTGAGATCTTTATCAGTCTTCCAATCCAACCCAGAAAGCTCCCTAGTTTATAGAAAGAACTGGCTGGGAAAGGAAGAGGCTGCTTGTCCTAGATCCCAGAAAGGCAGTTGGAACTCCAGGCATCCTGACTCCACACAAATCCCTACCCACCAATGGGAGGCTTAGGAAGTGAAGGACAGTTAGAAGCACAGGCTGGCAGCACGTGGTAGGAGTGGATGGGGACCTACTGTCTAGACAGCCTGGGCCCCGAGCCGCGTGGCTTTCTGAGGGCCTTCCCTCCTTTGTCCCCTCCCACATCTTTCATGTGGTTTGGTGCTGTGGTCCCTGGGTGGAGCAGCCTAGACCCTTGATCGAGATACTGCCTCATAGTCTTGGTTCCACTCCCAGCTCCACCCCTTGGCTCTGTAGAGAAGAGGGCAGCATGGGACACACCAAGATGCCTGGGTACAGGGGTGGCTCCCTCACATGTTCATTTTTCTAGGCTAAAGGTTGGCAGCTATTTTCTGGCCTTCTACCCCCCCTTCTCCTAGCCCAAGCTGGAAGAGCCTGTCACCGCCATCTCTGCTTGTCATGAAGTATGTCACTCCAATTGCCTATGGCTGGGCACGGTGCCCAGAATGATACTTCTTCTGAGGCTTGGCCCAGCCAGAGCAGACACTTTATTCCAAGGATACCCGCCCCCCTGGTGCTCAGAGAAGGTCCCCTCTACGAGAACAAACCAGGAAGCAAGAAAAATGTTCTGTTTTGTTTCTGTTTTTTATTTTGATGCTAGGACTTGAACCCAGGGGCTTGTTCCAGCTTGAACAAGTGCTCTACCACTGAGCTACATTCCCACCTCAAAGTGGTCCTCTTACACCCATGCCACAAAGGAATACACACATAGGCCTTGTCCTCCGTTCACCTACCACCCATTTGAACTGTAAACACCAGGAAAGACACAAACAAATACTGAGCCGCACTAGCCCAGAGACACAAACATCCGGAGCTACATAAACACACTCTAGTTACACAGACACACAGAGATAGCACATGTAGCACCCCCCTCACCACCCAGTTTCCAAGGAAACGCACTCTCAAGAATGTCCGGAGTGGGGCCAGGCAGGGCTGGGCTTGGTGCCTTGTTCCAGAGATGAGACAAGGAAACCCTCAACTTCTGGAGCCCAGGGGAGGGGGAGGGCCGGGAGGAAGAACACCCATTCCTTTGTGCCTCCGCCTACCCTGCCAAGCTCCTGAGACGGGCGAGCCCAGACAAGAAGGCTGGGTGTTGGTGGTGTGGAGGGGTGGGTGGCAAAGGGAGTTTAGGGTCAGATGAGAGTGGGAGAGTACATATTTGGCAGGGTGGGCTGCTGGCTGGGGAAAACATGGTCATTGAGGCCACAGGAAATGCTTAAGAATTCCACTGTGGCCTCAGGTCCTTCCTCTTTAGAGCTAAACACGCTCTGGGAAGATGGACCACCACTGCCCTGCTCAAAACATACAGAACAAGAATGTCTCTTCCCAGGAAAGCAATAGGATTTGGGATTGGGAGGTAGAGGCCAGGAGGTATGTGAACCCTGCCCTGGCATGCTGCTCTCTGTCTTACTTACATGCACCCGAACCAGTCTTGGAGCAGATGTTCTTTCTAACCCTGAACAGGACTGTCAGAAATCCGACAGCATCATCACAGCTAAAGCCCCCTGAAGCCAGAGGGAAGGCTGGACCCACCTGCTGCTGCTGGTCCCCACCTAAATAGAAGGGAAGAATAGGGCCTGGCCAGATCCTAAGCTCGCTGAGAAGGAAGTGGCAGTGAAGGGTCTCAAGGATTAAGAACAGAAGGAATTAGGAGACCATGGAGTGGGTGGGATGCCCGTTGCTAAGGGGTTTCCAGACTGTGAGAGTTCGCTTTGGCTCAGAGCAAGGCTCAGCTCAAACTTCCCATTCTCAAATTAAAGTCACCTCTGATGCTTCCGGTCACATTACTTTTCTTACACTCCTAGTTAGAAGATTCACCCTGCAAGTTGATACCCTAAGACTTGTTTCCAGGGTGAATATATCTGGCCTATCAAAATACCACCTAGCCAGCCCTTACCTGCCTGGTAACCATAATAACGAAGGGCTTTATACACCAAGGCTTCTGTTACCCACCAGAAAGACCTGGAACATCAGGAACACCGGGGTAGCCCTCCATGACGCTGAAGCTACTGCTGACCGTCTCGCCACAGGAGCGAGCACATCCTCAGGTTTGCCATCAGTGCTGCCCTTGCCCCATCCCCACAGGGGATTCCATCCTGTTTAGCATCTCAGACAACTCCCTGTTGGCCTCATAGAACACCATCAATCTCTACAACACTAACAGCCACAACCACCCCTGGGCCTTCTGAGAAGGAATCAAAACCTCTTCTCTCCCTGTGGTGTGGAAAGACAGAGTAAGGGTGCCAAAGGAGGGGGGAGGTTGAAGATGATACTGAAGATGTTTGAGATAAAACACAAAACCTGAATATGGCCACTTGGTCAGTTACCATGACAACCGCCACAGCAAGCTGCTCCAACATGCACGAGTTATGAAAAAGACACATGTCCCCGCCCTGGTCAGCGTGGGGGCATCAAACCTTACCCTGAGTGAGCCTAGTGGGCTGCCTGACAGGGAGCCCGTCGATAGTGCAGGCATTGCCACAAGGGTAGAGGGTGAGGGTGCCCCGCAGATTCTCGATGTAGCAGTGCTCTGGAGCCAGGCCTGGACCCTGCAGTGCGATGTCCCTGGCTGCAGAACCAATCACCGTCCTCCCTGAAGACAAGAGGCAAAGTGAGTGGAAAGGGTCATCCAGGTAGAGAAGGCAGGGACGGGGCAAGGGGGCTGCAGCAGCAGTACATTTCCACACATGGGCGGCTCTGTCCCACACTGGTAAGACCCTGAGCCTGGTGGAGATCCCAAGTGACAGCTGCACCTCCTGAGCAGACTCAACTCTGTCTCGGAACTTACAGTCCAAAGACAGAGGCCACAGGCAAAGGACTCAAATGTACTGGCAGCAGGGAAGGGGGACCCTCCTTGGCCCCCTAACTGCTCCTCCTTATGTTTTTTCTCCTTTCCCCCTTCTTGATAGCCCTTTCTCTTTCCTAGCGTCTTTCTCTCTCTCTCCATTCTACCCTCATCCCCTTTCTCACTCCTTCCCACCTCATCTCTCCAGAGCAGTCTCTCCCCTCTCCCCTGCCCTTGGCAGAGCCCCTGGGATTGGTATTTGGAGAATGTGGAGAATGTAGTATCACCCTGGCAACAGGTGCAGCCAGGAGAGGAGAAGGGGCGGGCAGAAGCCATGCCAGGGCCTCCTCTTGGGAGAGCATACCCCTGGCTTCCATCTTTCCATTCTCCCCACCCGTTTCAGACTCCCATGGTAGGCGTTCTACTGAAGGGATGGGGGGCTCACTTCTTGGCTCCAGGGGTTGCTCAGAGCAATGTGCAATTCCTCTTTCTCCAAGTGCTCTAGTTTTGTTTTGTTTTGTTTTCCTAAACTGATCTTTAATCTCAGCCATGGAGCCAGTTTAGCTAACAATGCAGGCAGGCAGGCAGGGGAGGCAGAACAAGGCAGACATGGCCTCCACAAGGCAGAAGGACCCCCACACATGCAACCTCGGGGCAGGAATGCACTTACTGATGCTGCGTCATGCCCTGCCAGCTTACCTTCCTCCAGAGGCAGGAGGGTGATTGCCGTGCTGAGTCGTCCGCTGCCCAGGCTCACCAGATGGGGTTTGTCCGTCTGCACTTTCAGTCCTTTGCCTGTCTCAATCAGATCCAAGGGTCCTTTCTGCAGGTAAGCGGGGTGGATGGACCGATGCACACCATTAGAGACTCTAGGCCAGCACCTGGCCACCTTAGCCCTAGTCACATGGGCTCTTCCTCCAGCCCTTGCTCCTCTCCAAAGGACTCTGAGGCTGCTAAAGGGCTTAGCACAAAAATCTTACGCACAGCATTATTCCACCAAACTGTAATTAAATCTGAATCTAGGCCACTAACTTGTCCCATTGAATTTATTTCATCTTGGCTCAGCCACCCCTTTTGTCTATTAAAACAGAAAGAAGGAGAGAGGGGTGGGCTTGGGGGCACTGTACCCAGTAGTAGGGGGGACAGAAGAGGAGGCCAGTGCAACTCCTTGTGATTTTGCCTGGGTATCCATGAGGCTATGGCTTGCCTCTGCTAAACTGAACTACAGGGGAAGGTAGATGCTCAGACCAGGAGCCTGGGACAATCTGTAAAGTTCTGTCTGACTTTCACAGGGGAGTTTCAGGCTGAAGCAATGAACTAGGTTCATTGACTGAGCTGGTTAACAGGCTCGGGAATGGGGAAGGGCAGGGAGGAATAGACAGATGCTGTCATCTGAAGCTGTCCCCAGCAAGAGACCCTCAATTCCACTCACCTGCACCAGGGACTGGGTCTTGCATCCTGGCCCTACCTGGCTCCTACTGACAGTATCCATGGTCTGAGGGCTCCAGAGCTGCTGGGAACATAGCAAAAGGAAGGGAAGGTGATAAGGCCAGGACTGGAGAGAGAGAGAGAGAGAAAGAGGTAGGCTCCATGACAGTTACTCGGGGCAAGTCCAGCATTGGCCCTGTCATTCTCCGAAGACTGTGCTGAGGAGAAGTAGAGGCAGCTAAGGCGCTTGAAGGAGGTGGAGGCAGCATAGATACCACACCACACCATCCTGGCCCTTGTCACCACAACACAGACAGACCTCTAGGAGCAACTGATATGTCTACACTTTCTTGCTTTAGACTTCCCAGATCTCAGGCCTCAGCAACAGAAGATTTCCCCCCTCCCTCAACCATCCAAAGCCTTAAGCAGGGTAAGAGTGGGGAGAATAAAGTGAGGAAGAGAGCAAAATCCAGGGAATCCCCAAGCGCGTGCCAGTGTTGATTAAACCATAGCTCCCTTCCCCAGCCTTGCCTTCTCATTCTTTGGTTTCTTTTCCCAGGGGAAACTTATGTAGTAGGCTTTTATCTTAAAGGAGACATGGGAAACACAGCCATTGCTGCAATCTCTGTATGTCTCAACTCCCATGCCTTTTCTTTTCAAGAAAGCGATCTCACCCAATACAATCAGCAATAAAGTCTCAGGACTCAGTACTACTAGGAGTCAAGGAATCTTGGATTCTTAACTGGCTTGAGCTGTAAGACACTTGGGCCTTTAGGAGCAGGGGCAGATTCCAGAGCCAGAACTTGAATCCCCCACCCACCTGCTATACTTCAATAAGGCTGTTTGTTTGTTTGTTTGTTTGTTTTTAAGGGTTAGGCGAGAGAGAAAGATGCAGGTCACTATGCTGCTACTAAACAGTAATGCTTCATTGCTTGATACAGAAAACAACAGATCCAAAAAAGATCCAAAAGCAGACATCCAATGGCGTCATTTTTCCATTTGCTTTGTGAATCGCTCAGCAGCAGCTTTATTGCCTGCATGGTGACAGTTGTCTTGTCCTGTGACTTTCGTGGAGTGAAGAATGTCACAGGTAGATTGATGGTTGGCCTCACACTGGTAGAAGCACATAGAAAGGATGGAGAGAGTCACTGAGTGTTTTGAGTCCAGAAAGTCAACTCCTCAAGACAATAATACTGTTTTAGAAGCTGAATTAAGAACCTTTTGGTTAGGACTTATTGTCGGATTCTGTAAGTGATTTGCCTTTAGCGTACTCTTCTCCTTCAGAGAAGCTGTAGTTATCTGGCTGTGGAACTGCAACACCAGGTATAAAGTGGGTAGCAGGAAGATTTTAACCAGCATAGCTGCCTCTTACCCCCCCCCTTTTTTTTTTTGCGTGTGTGCTTGTGTGAATGAGGGCACTGTGTGCCTGTAGGCCCAAGGGTGACTTTGGGAATCACCCTGGATTGTTCTACATCCTCTTGGCTTTTCAGTTTCCCAGGCCCACTTTCCAAGGGACAGAAGTACAGGCCGCCATCATTTCCACTGATGTTTTTCACATGAGATTGGGGATCTAACTCAGGACCTTCTGCTTGCAAGGCAGAGGTTCTTAACCCCTGAGCCACCTCTCCAGCCCAACTACATCTTATCTCAGGAGGCTGTTTTTAAGACAGAATACCAGAGATAATCAGATTTCCTGAATAAAGACAGAGTTTATGTGTTCTGTTATTTTGGGGAACAATGGAAGAGATTCTCAACAGTGGTTGAGCGCTAATTCCTTGTTGCAAAGCTGGATTTAGTTGTCTGTTTGCACTTAAAAAACTTAATTTTGGGGGGCTGGAGAGGTGGCTCAGGGGTTAAGCCTCTGCCTTACAGGCGGAAGGTCCTGAGTTCGGATCCCAGATCCCACGTATAGAGGCCAGGCGGCCTGCACTTCTGGCCCTGGTAGGGCGGAGCCTGTGAATTCTGGGGCAGGAGGTGAAGGCGTCCATGGTGGTTCCTGAATTTGTCCATGGTTCTGCATACACACACACTCTCGCATACGCACAAACGCACAATTGAATAGATAAAAAAAAAACAAAAACAAAAAACTTAATTTTAAAAAGAAAGCAGTTTTCATGCTAAATATTTTCTTCCTACTATATGGACTTAGAGACAATACGATGTTATTAGAAACACTGTCAGATTTTGTTTTATGGTGTATATATATGCACAGTCATGCAGCATTGATAAATCCTAAATTAAAGTGTTTGTTTGCAAAAATAAAAAAAGATTGCATGAAGATTCAAGTAGTTTACTAAATGATACACGGTGAAGTATAAAACAATATAAAAATAGCAAGTCTGATGAGTTTTTTAACTCTGAACAAGACACATAGGTCTAGGCCCCGTACAACCACCACCAGCCATCTCTCTTCCTCAGGCTCATGTTTTCAGAACCTGAAAAATGGTAGAAAGGGATTTTGTACACTAGTATGCGCCCACTTGCCAGGGTCTCCCTCCACTTTCTCTTGGAGCCATTTACGGGGTGACTTTCAGAGGAAATAGAGGCAGGAGCCAGCATTCCAAGGAGTGTCTCTCCCTGGCAGTGGTTCCCGAGGGCCTCAGCCACAGAGCTACTAAATTTACCCTCCCCACTTCCACCCTTCCGGTCCTGCCTGCATCATCTCCATCATCATTTCCACCCAAGCTGGCAGAAAAGAGGCAAGAACAGTGCCTGGGACACACCCCACGACAGCCTGGGTTAGAAGGAAGGCCAAGGCCACTACCAACACCGAGCCCCACGACAGCCTGGCACACACCCCTGCCGTCCTCCAGCACTTTTTGAGGGAGGACAGGCGAGCGAGTGGGTTGGAATTGGAGAGTTACGTAAAAGAGCAGGAAAGAAAAAAAACAAACAAAACAGAAAATAATGGTGAAACAGTCTGTTCTTTAATAGAGTTTTTAAACTAAAATCGGAGACCTCTAAATTTTGTCCTGATCTTATTATTTTATAGCCTTAAGATTTTAGGCAAGTTATTTATTACATTGCTTTGCTGTTTATTTGTTTTACAGACTTTGTCTTGGTTTTTAGTTGTTTTGCAGTTTCAGGTACTCTGGACCTGAACTTCTGATCATTTTGGTTGCCTCCATCTCTAGAACTACAGCCCCAGCCACTCCTCCCCCCCCCTTTTTTTTGAGAGGTAGGGACAGGGCTTCCCTCTATAGTAAAGGTTGGTTTCAAACTCCTGTCATTGAATTTGCAAGCGCTGGGATTACACTAGCTGGTGAGCCACTATGCTTGGCTGTAATATTGCTAGAACAGTGCTTGCCTGGGGCTAGAGCAGAACAGGGATCAATTGATAATAGGCAGAAAATTTTGGTGGGGAGCTGTATATAACAGGAATGCTTAAAATTAACTCACGATGATAATTGAACAACTCTACAAATATTCTGAAAACATTGCACGTTTAAATGGGTTGATTTTATGCCATATAAATTATATTTCGATAAAGCTCTTTAAAAGGTTGTCTAGAGGTTTATTATACTAATATAATACTAAATAACTCTCTATGAAGTGCAAGGCTATATAAAAATGGCAGTCATTATGAACTGTGTGACTCTGAGCAAAACATTGAAGTCTGAGCCTCAGTTTCTACATCTGTCATACTGGAGTATGCGTCACTCTCATCCGGTGAAGCTCTCGATTGCACTCATGTATTTACACGGAAAAAGTTCAAGTGGCGATAAAGACTGTCAAGGAGTAAGGTCGATGGGGACTAAGAATGATTCGAAGAGAAGCGAGAACAAGGAGGTGAAAGGAGAAGCAGAGATAAGGAGAGAGGTGTAGGGAGAAGATAAGAACCGATGTAGCGATTAGGAGGTGCCAGGCTGTGGTCTCAGCTCAGAAACCCGATCCACACGAAGGAAAAAGACACCCGACCAACCTGACACAGCGCTCAAGAGGAGTTCTGACAAAGAGATGTGACCCCATAGCCCTGGGTGCCCTGTACTCTGGCTCCTATTCGGGTGCTGTCCCGCGGCGCCCCCCACTGGCAGGCCCGCTTCGGTCCCACCCTGCTGCCACCCACGACCCAGGACTGTAATTACGCACTCCGGGCGGCCTTCTGGGAAATTCGGCCCCGCCCAGATGCCAAAAAAAGGCCCCTGCGGTGAGACTGGCGCAGGAGGAGCAAGGGCAAGCCTGTCTTTACACAGCCCACCTGCACCCGGGCGCAGACGCACTGGGCTTCCTCGCGATCAAGGTGGCTGAGGCCAGGCTGTGCTGACCTGAAGAGCCGAGGAAGGATGCCGGCTCTCTTCCTAAGCCGCTAGGATGCGGACTCCCCCAAAGGAAACTCCAGACGCCTCTTCCTTTGGGATGCGCCAACAGCCAGGCCACCGCGGGCACTGATGCGCAGCCCTCTCCACCCACCTCTCCCCTTGAAGAGATGAAAGATCAGAGGATGGCCAACCAATAGGCATTAAAGAAGATTCTGGACTCCCAACAAGCCCAAGAAGAAAGTCCAAAGCCAGCCCTAGAAAGCAGGGTGCACAGCAAGCACCCCTGCTCCGAAGCTCCCCAAGCCCCGCGAGCCGTTCCAGCCCTCACCTGGGTCTTAGGGGGCCAACAGAGCCCTCGCGATGGGCGACGCATAGCTGTGGCCCAGGGCCTTCAGGACCGATCTGAGATCCTCCAGCCTCCCCAGCGCACATCCGCCCTCGAGGAAGGACCACCCGTCAGAGGAAGGAATCAGGACGGGAAGGAAAGTGAGGCTAGGAGCTGGGGCGGGCAGGATATCCAGGCGGGGCGAGGCGGGGGTGTCCAAGGGCCGCCAGCGGAGACAATGTAAAGATGAGAAAAATAAGGCAAGAGAGGAAAAAAAGGGTCTCCAGAAAGTAAGGAGACACTCAGGGATTTAGAAGATGGAGTCAAAGAGGCATCCAGCTGAAGATGGACACAGAGAGAGAGACTGAGAAGGAGACAGAGAGAAGAGAGGAAGCTAAGGAGATGGCAGCGCGTGTGCAATCCCAGCACTCCTGACGGGCGTTCAAGGCCATCCTCAACATGACTCAACATCAACAAAGCTGGGGAAAAGATAGCTAAGAGCAGAGGAGACTGGGGGGGGGCGAGTTCCCCAGACATGGGGGAGACTGAGGGTGGAGCCCTCAGATGAAGGGGTGACAACGGGAAGCACTAGTTTGGTGGCCAAGGTAGAGCTGCCAAGTGGGAGAGATGAGACAGGAGAGAGCCAGGAAGACAGACTTGGGATGTAGTGTTGGGGTGTATTTTTTACTGGGGTGGGGCTGGAAAGGTGCACATCCCGAAGCTCACAGGCTGCGTGGGATTTCCCCACACCAGAGGCGGCTGAGTCCCTCGGCCTCGCCCCTCCCCAGGCCGTAGGACGGGACAAGGCCGCAGTGTTGGGCCGCCTGCTGCGGCCGCCCCGCCCGCCCCGACCAGGGGACAAGCGGCCTTTCTTTAGCCGGGCAGGGAAGAGAAGTGGCTTGTTTGAGCCGCAGGGAAAGGGGGCGGCCTCGCAGCTGCAGGAAAGGGAGCTGGTGTGAGTAGGAAGGCACGGGTGTGAGCAAGGCCGCGTGTGAGTAGATCTGCGAGCTGTGGGAACGGTTTCCTGCACGTGGAGCGCGTGGCGTGGGATGTATAATGAGATCTAGGCGCGTGTGACAGCTTTACGTGTGTGCGTCGGCGTGACACTGCGGTGCGTGTGTGTGTGACGTGTCGTGGGGTCGGTGGAGGTATGGCGTGGGATGCTATGCGTGGGCGCTGTGTGGATACTGGAATTAGTGGTAGTCCTTGTTTGTGTGAGCCTCGTCGCGCGATGGATGAGTCAGTCCTCCGGGAGCCTACGGAACCGCTGAGCTAACGGGCCCAGAATGCAGCCCCACCCGGGTTCCCTGGGTCTCCTGCCGGGGCTCTGCGGTCGCGGCCAAGTCCTTGCTGCGCCCGCCTCGGCGGAAGCGTCCGCGGCTCCGGGGCAACGGAGCGCCGAGCGGCTCCACCCAGCCGCCTGCCTGCACTTCCCCATCCCGGGGGAGCCCGAGGACTTGGCTCAGCCTCGGCTAGGGGAACTCCGCTAGGCATTCAAATCCAGACCGCGAAGGCGGGGCGAGAGCCTACGACTCAATGGAACGAGGTGCCAGACCTTGAGGTTTCCCCGGACCCTTAAAGACCGGGAGGTCCTGGCGGAGTGCCCAGAAGGCCCTAGACGTGCTTTCCATCTCCCGGACACCCCCAAGTATTCCTCCCCGACTCGTGCCCTCGGAGCTGAAATTCATATCTCATTGTCCATCAAGGCGACTGGCCCTGGAATAAGAACGGGACACGCCCCAGGGGATCCCCCCATCCTGAGGTGGTGCTGTGAGTGGAGAGGGGGCCGTGTGGGATGCAGGAGACAAGGACACAAGCGCACACGCCACTGCGGACCCTCCGAGGGGCGTTCTGGCCGTCGGGGTGGCCTCAGAAGAATCTGGTTTCGCACGAATCAGGGTTCTCTCCGCGGAGAGAGTACCAGGGCCCCCTCTGGCGGCATCGCTGGCAGAGACTCCGAAGGGCCCAAAGCCAGGAGCTCGCAGGAAAGGAGCGCACAAAGCCCCTTTCCCCGCGCACACACTCACCTGGGATGGCCCCTCCTCCCCCGAGGGTTTCTTCCCAGCCCCCTGGCCCAGAGCTGATCCCGGATGATCCCAAAGGACTTCCCCTTCTGCAGTCCCCGCCACTCAGCGAATGCGATCCCACCGCGTCGTGGGAGCGGGCGCGCTTACCTTGCGGGGAGAGGTGGCCACCGGTCCCTTCGGGCGGCGCGGCCGCGGCGGCCTCAGGCTGCTGAGGACACTGTTGCTTTTCCCTGGGAGCCCGCAAAGGAGGAGGAGAACGAGCCTGTCCCGCCCCACTCCCCCAAGTCCCCGCCCCACCCCCGTCCCGTCCGCCTGGCCAGCCAGAGAAGACGCCCTTGTGGGGCTGGAGCCCAAGGTCCCCCACCCAGCCTTTCCCACAGCAGCACCTCCCCCGCCTACACAGCGCCCGCTTTGTTCGGCTCTACAGCTGGGCGCTCCACCACCTCGGCGGCCACCACTGCACGCACCCTCTCCTCCGGCCCTCCCCCCCACCCCGGACTCTTCCAGACCACCCTAGACCTGGACGTCCTTCCGAGGTGTTTATTACTCATCCCCCTCCAACCTTAGATGCCTGAGTCCTCCATTAAGCCCTGTGAACCCCACCACCGACCCTATCATGAACTGTCAACAACATATCCACAGTATCTACCGAAGGCACCGGGGTCTGCCTTTTCACATTCCCTGTCTTCTATTCAAACGGCTGTGAATGGGACGATAACTTCAGAAAATTTCCTAAGAAGAAATCACGTAGTGCCCTGAAAAGCTGAAAAGAGTTCTAGCCTCTTGCCGTTAGCTCCTCCCCACCGCAGACCTGTTGTGGCTTACAGAATGAGAGGTGAAAGCAGAATACAGACACACCAGGTTGACTGAGAAGTGGGAGACAGTAAGGAAGAAAAAGAGGGGAGCAGCCTAGAAGCGAGGTTCTGGCCGAAGCCATTCTCCATCTCAACCCCCACCCCGAAATCCAACGCCGACAGCGGATCCGTACCTCGCAAAGCCAGATCTTGCCCCAGGAGACTCTGCGGGAGGCCCCAGGGAACAACTCAGCTAGACTTGGCCTCTTTAACCTGCCTGGAAAGGGCCTGCAGAAATCTCTCTCACTAAAGCAAGGGGCAGGCAGTGAGCCCCCAAGTCTGGCTTTAATTCCAGCAAAAAAAAAAATTAAAAAAAAATATTGTAATGTCTTCTTTGGGATGGACAAGCTCTGTTTCGATCTGGTGGCTTTAGTTTGTGTCCTCCCTCGCTAACCCAGGAACAGCGGGAGACTGAACTGTAGGAATCTAGTCACTCATTGACAGAACTAGCATGAGCAAGCCCCCACCCCAACCCCCACCCACAGCTGGGGACTGAGCTGGTGGCAACCAGTGAGTGGACCAGAGGGAGGAGGAGAGAAGGTGCTGTTTATGTCACTTGCTCCAGCTAATGGAGGTGTGTCAGGCCCTAGCGCGCACAGTGGGGGCACCAGGAAGCCACTTTTTCTTCCTTTCTTTATATTGCCTGATGTTCACAGAAGAATTTTAACTCTGGTCATCTGTGGGGAGGCACATCATCACAGTAATCTTTTCCTGGCTGGTCTCTCTTTTTTTATTTTTATTTATTTTTTATTTTATTTTTTTGCTGTTGTTGTGTCAACACAATCTCCTGTATCCCACACTGACTTTGAACTTGCTGTGGAGCTAAGGATGAATTTGAACTTCAGATCCCTTGCCTGTGATTACAGACACTCACCACCACACCGGGTTTATGCATCACTAAGGATCAAACCCCAAGCATTGTACATGTTAGCATCACTACCAACTGTGCTATATCTCCAGCCTTGTTCTGGAGGGCATTTTGTTGTTGTTTGGTTTTGTTTTTTTTTTGGAGGAAAAAAACAGAATTCTTGTATTTTATATGCGGAGACCTAGCATTTGAGGAGAGGCTTAGAACGGGGTACCTTAGACATTAACCCACAGCTTCTCTTTATTGACTTGGTCAGGAGGAATGTTAAGCCTGCCTTAGAGACAGATGATGCTGAGGCCGGGGGTTGAAACAGCACTGAACTCTTTTCGCTGTCCTCTCAATCAAGGGACAGTTGACCCCATGGTCAAGGCGCAGTGCAATGTGTCTTCTTTCCTGCTGTGTCCAGCCTCTGCGTTCCCACAGTTACAACACTCGGGGGACTAAAGACCTACTGCCCCCACCCCTCCACCCTCATCCCATTCCACATCTGGAGCCCATCAAAAAAAAAAAAAAACTCAGTGCTAACAGTTACGCAAGAGGTCGAGCAGCTGGGAGCTCAGGAAAGGGGGAGGAAGAAAGCAGAAAGCAGAAAACAGCTTTCCAGGCATGCTTCAGACTTTCCGAAATGGAAGCAGGGGGAGAGGGCAAAAGCTGGGTGTGGAAGGAAAAGTGGAGTTTTTAAAGGTCCTCTGCACTTGGCTATGCGTGTCAGGGGTGCATTTCCACAGGCTTTGTGCTCTTGCTGAGGCACATTTCCCCTTTCAGCCTTCCTCCCCAATCGTATTCCCTCAAGTTCCAGAAGAGATGCATGTCACTCACTTTGTAGTAGACATCTACTCTCCTAAAGCTGTCCATCTCTGACCCCTTGGGGTTCCTGAACTCAGGCATTCTCAGTGTAGGTGTGGTGACATCAATGATGCCAAGTTAACTCCTTGCTGCATCCAACTTGGGAAAAAGTCCAAAGTTTGCTTAGCAGCTGCAAAGCAGAAGCTTTTTTCAACTGGTCTTAAGAAATTTGCACAATCCACACTTTCATCCAAATCTAACACAACTAAGCCTAGTGGAAAACTTGGATGGGACAGATGTCTGGTCTTGTCTACCTCGGTGGCTCTGGACCTGCCTATGAACTGAAAAGAATAAGCATTTCAGGACTGAGGGTGCAGGTCAGTATACAATGTGTGTTGTATTTAGACCTTGAACTCAATCCCCAGCACCAAACAAACACTCATTTGGACAAAAGAATGGGAAATGTGATCTATTTCATTTCCCTCGATGCCTTAGGTCTGTAGCACCTCTCTTTCAAATAGCCCCTGCTCTGGTTTGTTAACCTGATCACACAAGGGACATCTAAGAACTTTCCAGAACTATATTAGCACTCCAACCTTTTGATGTAGCAACATCACTTGTTACTACAAAGTACATGATCAAAAAGCACTCAATGAGTTATAAAAAATTTGTAAAATAAAACCTCCTGTGTTTAAGTATTGTAGTTAAAGGTCAACAATTGAAGGTTTTTGGCTCTGGGCACATTTGCAAGGACTTAATAATTAAGTCCTAAGCAAGGATATCGGAGATTGTGGAATTGTTGTGGGAAGGCCCAGTCCATGGTGGGTGGGATTAGTCCCTGCACAGGTGGAGAAAATTGGAAGGAGTTGATATTCTTTGGCATACTTGGACAGATATGCAATCTGGCAAGGGAAGTTTGCCTCTTTCAGCTGTATTGTGAGTACGCTGTGGCTAGTTCTCTTGGCCTTTGGTGTTAGTGTGAATTCTCCTGCCAAGCTGTAACTGGGGTTGAAGAGATGGATCAAGGGTTAAGACCCTGCCCCCCAAGCAGGGTTTGGATCCCAAGTCCCACGTAAAAACATCAGGTGGAAATGACAGTGGCCTGCACTTCCAGCCATGGTAGATGGAGTCTGGGAAATCCCAGAGTGAAACAAAAAACAGATAGAAGCAATCCAGGATGATTCTCAAAATTACCCTTAGCTCTCCACAGAGACACACAGTGCTTCTCTCTCTCTATTTCTCTCACACACACACACACTCTCTCTCTCTCACACACACACACACTCTCTCTCTCACACACACACACACACACACACACACAGGCTAAATAAAGTTTTTTTTTTTTAAAGAACTGTAACTGGACAATTATAAACCAAGAATAAAACCCCTTGTTCCTCTTAAGCAGTTTTGTCATGAATTTATTAGCAACATGCAGGAAAACTGTTCCAGTAAGTAAATTTATTTCTTTCTTTTTGGTTGGGCTGCACTTAGTTATTCTTGACTGTTCACAGCCCATGAGTTAAGAGTTGTATTAATCACTTAGCCTCTGCCCAATGAGGCAAAAGACTTTGCCTTTATTTTTTAAAATATTCTTATTTGAGAGGGGAGGGCGAGGGCAAGGGAAAGACAGAAGGGAGGGGGAGAGACATGTACGCCATGGCACACTGATGGAGGTCAGAGGACAACTTTTGAAAGTCAAGTGTCTCCACCCTATGGGCTTCCAGGAATCAAACTCAGGTTGTCACAATTGTGAGCAGACACCTGACCAGCTGAGCTATCTCACTGGCCTCTAGACTTTTCCTTTGTGGCAGAAAATGGATAATTAATTTATGTTTGTGATAAGGAAAAGGCTGGTTGGGAGAGTCCTGCATACACAGGTAAAAATGAGACTGGTAGTGCTTGCTTAGGCAGCACATATACTAAAATTGGAAAGATACAGAGAGTAGCATGGCCCCTGCACAACGATGACATGCGAATTTGTGAAGCGGTCCATATTAAAAAAAAATGACACTGGGAGAGATGCCTTCTGTCCTTGGGTAAGAGCTACATACAACCACCAACCTTCTTGTGGAGTGTCTCCTAATAAGTTTCAAAGAAACTTTGGTGCTGCAAATATTTACCTAAGGGGGTGAGAGAAGGAATGGGGCACAAGGATAAAGATGTGCACAGGAAAACAGATTCAGTCTTAGCTTCTTTCAGAGGAGTCTGTGTGACAAGAAACTCTATCCCCCATTATCAAGACACCTGTCATCACTTAACCGTAGAATACTGTGCCATTAGCAGTCGCTGATTCTACATCTTTTTGAGGACAGAGCAATTTTCCCCCTTCTTAAAATAAGCCCTGCCAATGCCAGTACATGGCTCGAAGTGTAAAGGTGCTTGCTGCCAGAACTGATGACCTGAGTTCAATCCAAACCCCACATGGTAGAATAAGCACCAAGTCCCCCAAATTGTCTTCTGATCTCTATATGCATGTTGCAACAAATGTGTGCTTCCACCCTACATAAATGTAAAAAACATTTAAAGCCCTGCCAAGTAAATGGGGCATAGTGGTGCATGCCAGTAATCCAAGAGGCAAAGGCAAGGGACTAGAGAGATGACTTAGGAGTTAAGTTTCTGCCTCAAAAGCAGGACAAGAGTTCAGATACCAAATCCCACGTAAAAACAGTGTATAAATGGCGGCAGCCTGCCCTTCTGCCCCCGGAAGGCAGAGCTTGGGAAACTCCAAAGCAAAGCAAAAAGTAAGTAGAGCAATCCAGGATGATTCCTGAAATCACCTTGGAACCTTATAGGCACATAGTACCTTTGACACACACGGTAACACGCACAAAAAATATTCTAAGTCGGCTATGATGTAACAGCATCATCTGTAATGCTAGCAATAGGTAAGTAAAGGCAGGCGGATCACAAGTTCAAAGGTTAGCCTCAATTACATACCAAGTTTGAAACCACACTGGGTTGGCTACCTGTCTTCAAAAAAAGTAATTAGAAGGGGACTGTGGACTTGGTTCAATTGGTAAAGTACTTGCCAAGCAAGCATGACGACCTATGATCAATCCCCAGCATTCATACAAAAAGCAAGGTATGGTGTGTTTTTAATTCCAGTGCTGGGAAGGGAAAGACAGGTAGATGCATGGGACTGAGACCCCACTTCGTAAATGACAGCTCCTGACATGCAAAGCAATTATTAATCCAGGGAATCTCAGATACTATTAACTTGGAAAAATCATTTCCCCTGCCAGAGATCCACGTATGCATGCGTTGAGACTTGGGCTTTCAGCTAGTGAATTAATGATGGCTTTTTTTTTAAGTGTTTTTTTTTTTTTAATTCAATTGAGTGTGTGTGTAGAACCACAGGTGAATCCAGGAACCACCATGGACCGCCTCCACCTCGTTTACTCTGCCCCAGGATTCACAGGCTCCGCCCTACCAGGACCAGAAACGCAGGCTGCCCCCCCCCCACGGTGTCTATATATGGGGTATAGGATCCGAACTCAGGACCTTCCACCTGCAAGGCAGAGGCTTAACCCCTGAGCCACCTCTCCAACCCCAATGATGGCTCTTTTTAAAAGGGGTATCTCTGTTCCAGAGGTATTTTCTGAACCTCCTCTACAAGGATTAACTAGGAAAGAATTGTAAGCCTCCTACATTAAACAGAATGCCCAGTCCAATCTAATTATTTTGCTGACCTCCTTCAGAAGAGGACAGGAGTGTCTCCTTGAAGCCATAGGTTTAGCAGTCGTTCTGGGAATATGGCATGACTTGGGCGTTCATTTCATTACATTAGTCTCAGGAAAGAAAGCTGCATTTTAGCATCACTAAATCAGTACTATTTCATTAAAGGGAAAAAACTGAGAATCCTGGCTTTAGCCACTAAATTTGTCATCCCTATTTTATTGCCTTCCAATTTGTTGACATCAGAAGATATTCCAAAGCAAGCAGACATGCACCTCACTCCCTGGTTCACTTACCACTGTCTAATGCCAAGACACTTAATGGTGCTCCTCTTTAGACTTCATCTGTGACTCTACATGAACAAAACCAAGACTCCAAACCTGGTAAAATCTGAAAATAGCTTCAAACTCAAAAACTAATGTGTCAGAGAGAGTGAGATGTTGGTGTGTGTGTGTGTGTGTGTGTGTGCGTGCCTACACAGGCATACAACACAGGGAGGCAGAGTGAAGGCTCACACCTATAAAATGGAGAAAAGGCAATGAAGACCCTCAGAGATTATTTCCACTTAAAAAAATGAGCAAACATATACTATTAATCTTTAATCTTAGATCTTATTACAGCACCTTTAATCAGCAAGCAGATAACCAAAGTCAAGAGTCCAGTAAACATTTCATTTTATAATACTCTTTTATTTGATTAAAGAATTCGCCTTCTTTTTTTGTGTACACTGGAATGTTATATTCCCTATGTATTTTACAGGGTTACAAAATGTCTCTCATTTTAAATATTACCCCAAAAGTAATTTCAGAAAAAAAAAGTCTTTGTGAAATTAAACTTGACTTTTTAAAAATCATATTGGACAAACAACTCTCAAACACAAGTGGATTAATAAGATTTCTCATCTACTCAACTACATGACAGACTTCATGTCCCAGTCCCCTTCCTCCGAAAAACCTCATGTGAAAACAAGCTAGAGATAAGGACTCTTCCCTGATGCAGTTAGGGCAAAGGGAAAAAGGCCAGAGATTTCTTTGGCAAGCCATCCCACTCATGGCCATTGTGTGGGACCACCTGCTTTATACACAATGCGCCCTTGCAAGGCGTAGGGGGAACACAGATGTTCAGAGTGGGAGCACTATTCTTCATCCAGCTGAGAGTGCGGAGTCATCATCTGCAGTCATCTACCTCTTCCATTGCCATGGCCTGCAGCCTTGCAGCAACCTGTCACCCACCTTACTGAGTACAACACTTGGCGGGTGGGCTGGCAGGATCGCCACTGCAAAGACAATGGATGAAATGGAGCTGAAAAACGTCACTACATGAAGACACTAGAAAAGGCTTGGGAGGAAGTGAAGGGATTTCAGAGACAGGAACAAACAGGCTGTTGGAAATGCTGGGTTAGCTGGAAATGGGGTGGCACAAGTCATCTCTGTACAGCAACATAATCAACGCTTCTCAAAACGCCAACACTTAAACAGTGGTGAAGATGGAGCCTCCTCGATGGTTTAGGACCAAAGGGAAATGGCACAAAGACAAACCATCTCCAAAATCAGAAGTTCTTTCTGCTAGAAAGGTGAGGACTGAGGACAAGAAGAGTACCAAGGAAGAGGGGCTGGTGCTCTTGGGGAATTTGAATGGATTACGATGACTGAGCGATCATGCTTCAGCTCAACTACTCCAAATGGGGAGAACTGGAGGCTTGGGTAACACGAGCAGCAGACATGATTGATGTGGGAATGGATAACCATCCTTCTCTTAGACATCTTGAAGAGATATATGCTTCTGCAAGCTGCTTCTCAGCTATCTTTAATAACTGACACAAGTGGGATTCACAGTTCCAGTTAAAACTAGAAGGGGAGGTCTTAAGCGGGAACAACTTGGCAAAAGAATGGAGCAATGGACAGATATAGGAAAAGGACAGAAGACAACCTTATATTTTAATCTAGATTCCATTACCTCTTCAGCAGTTCACTGGTACTGTCCAAAAATCAAGAATGAGTTAGATAACCTTGTTCTGGGAGTGTCAAATACAATGCCTAGAACAGATGATCCCAGTGCTTGACTGAGCATACAGACAGAAAACTGAAAGTAAAGGAGTATGGAAGGTTAAAACCCACAGAGAAAGCTTTTTAAAACAAAGTATGACATACAACTATTATTTAGAGAGTAAAATAAAATGGCAACTTAGGCGAAGGCAGAGGAGTTTACTGGGGCACTCTCTGGAGTTTGCTTTCCTGCTGGCCAGTAAAACCTGCCAAAGAAATCAGAGCCTTTCCCTTTATATTGGTGTCATTTCTTTGTCAAAGAATGTCTCTGTGACACGGAAACATTGGGGGTGAGTTGTGGGTCCTTGAGCACAGACAACGTGCACTGTATCAGAAAAAAAGGGTCTCTGATGGCTTGTAAATTTGGAAAAACTCTTCAGCCACTTTTGCCGTCTTCTTTATTCATCTGAAAGTTTTCTTTTTCAGTTCTCTCTTCTTGCTATTACAGGATTTCATACTTATCCACTAGGAAAGTGGTCTCTGTGGAAAACCTGACAGGGCTGTTTCCATCTACCTGGGTCACTTTGGTAACCTAGGAAAATAAACAAAGAGTGTGGTAAAGCAAAGGAGGTCAAGTCTCAAGATTCTGATAAAATTCTCACCACAGACCAAATTCTCTAAAAGCTAATTAAAAGCAGCTCAGAATTACTAGAAAGTATTCAGTTCACAGCTGTAGCTTAGGGAACCACTCTTCATGATTAATCTAAAGAAAGGACGATCCTTGTGGGAACATGTAGAGCAGCAGTAACAGAATGTAAAAGTTCCAGGGTTAGTGGCTGCAGTAGGACTCTGCCCAGAAAATATGTGAAACACAGTCATTCTATCAGGGTGATCAACTAACATTCTGACCCCGTGCTCTTCAACATTACTTATAAAAACTGTTTCAATCTCTTATGTCCAAAACCCCACCAAACTGCTATATACTGACTTTCTAGGCATGACCAGTCTTTTCCATGACTTTCTCTTTTCTTGTTCTTATGTGTGTGCATGCACATGATAGAATGTGTGGAAATCAGAGATAGATATCAGATATCTTCCTCTATACCTTTCCTTGTTATTTTGTGTGCATGCCTGTGGAGGCCCAAGGGTGACTTTAGAAATCATCCTAGATGTTCTACCTCCTTTTTGCTTTGCTCTAGGGTTCCCGGGTTCTGCTTTCCCAGGCCAGAAGTGCAGCCCACTGCCATTTCTGCCCAGTGTTTTTTCCGTGGGATCTGAACTCAGGTCCTTCTGTTTTTGAGGCAGAGGCTTAACCTGAGATATCTCACCAGCCCTTTCGTCATTATTCTTTAAGTCAAGGAGGGCCACTCACAGAACCTGATCTTGCCTTAGCCAGCAAGCTACAGGAACTCATCCTCTTTCCATCCCATGGGGTTACACCATACCAAGCTCTTACGTAGTGCTAAAGATGCAACTCAGACCCTAATACTTGCACAGTAAGTACTTTACCCACTGAGCCATTTCCCCAGCCTCCTAGTCTTTATCTAATAACAACAAATACTTTTTTTTACTGAATTGCCTTTAATAATGGTATCTATGATGGCACCAACACACGAATCACTGATTCATAAGACTGCTTATGAAAACTTTGAGAAAACATTTCTATCTAATATCTTGGATTTAAAAAAATACATCATAATACTAATGGGGTTATACTACCTAAAAGAGGGAAAGAGAGAACTATTCTTTGAAATAATCTAATAGATGAAGCTGAAACTTCCATAGCACTGACTGGGGAGATAAAAGACCATCTGGGAGAAGAGAGAGTGTTAAAGTAGTAAACAAGTCAGAAAGAAAACAGTATAAACTGAGTCCTAGTAATTAATTTAAAAAGCCAGAGGTGAATTAAAAAAAAAAAAAAAGGATCTAAGCCAGTTGTGATGATACATCTACAATCTCAGCATTCGGAATGCAGAGGCAGGAGAAGAACTGTAAATTGGAGGATTGCCTGATCTACAAAGCAAGTTCCAGGTCAATCAACAACATATAAGAACCTGCCTTAAAAAAAAAGTACACATTTCCATTGTTTTACCCAGTAGAAACGCCTCATGATTATGTGTTGTAACGAACAGAGTTAGAATGTAAGTAATCCAGAAATTATTTTCATTTGTATTAGAATTTTTTTTTTTTTTTTGCTTACTGGTGGTGCTAGGAATCAGACCCAGAGTCTCAGAGACATTAGAGAAGCACTCTCCACTGAGCCACATTTCCAGTACTTTATGCATAATTGTGCTTCCAAATACAAAAATTGGGGACTGAGAGTGTAGTTCAGTGATAAAAATATTTACTTAGCATGCTTGAAGCACCAGGATAGATGCTCAGCACAAGTAAATATGCCAAATAAAATATTTTCTTGAGTAAAAACTAAGTGACAACGAGGCATTGCAAAACCTTGTGTTCGTTGTTTTGACAAATGGATTTTAGGACATATAAGGTTAAAACAATAGACAGTGTATACAAATCTTGTACAGTTCATAAGTATTTGTAGGAAAACATTTCCCTTTTTTTTCACTTTGATCTAGAAAATAAGTTGAAATGAAGTGAGGAATTTGAAAGGTCAGAAATGGGATCTGCAGGGGGCATCAGCTTTTCTGATTTTTCCCTTGACATTAAGCTATGATACTTGCATTTATCCTGCTTTCTCCACACATGCACTCCATTAAACCTGAGTACCTGTATGTTGCAGTAATTCTTTTTGGAGATGAAGGAAACTTGAACAGGGAAGAAGTCATTGGGCTGCCCAACAATGTTGAATTCCAGGCTACCACTCTTATTTTTGGCATCAATCACGGGCAGGCACCACTCCAAGGTATTTCGCCGACTGTCATGTCGATACTCTCCATCAATCTCACCAATCACAGGTGCACCAACACCCGATCTGTTGTAAGAAATAGCTAGGTCATGTCAGGTGTCCAGAACTCCAAGAATTCCAACAAGGAAAGCCAATCCCAAACTTGATTACGCTTCTCAAATTTACCATCAAATTTCTAAAAACTAGGCTGCCTAATAACTTCAAAGATCAAAGTCCTAGCACCTTGACAAAAGATCCTATTGAATCTCCTTTCATGAGCATGCATGTGTGCGTGTGCGTGTGCGTGTGCGTGTATCAGAAGGAACCATTGTACCTGTGGAGGCCCATGGGTGAGTTCAGGAAACATCCTGGATTGTGCTACCTCCTCTTTGCTTTGCTCTGGGGCTTCCCAGGTTCTACCACAGCCAGAAAGGGAGGTTCCAGCCATTTCCACCTGGTGTTTTTCCATGGGATCTGGAATCTGAACTCAGGCTCTTCTGCTTTCGAGGAAAAGGCTTAACCCCTTGAGCCATCTCTCCAGTCCCACTCTTATTCCCTCTATAAGCACATATACATACATGAGTATTTGACAGATAGCGTGGGGATTGCCCAAATTTGCAGACTAGACCTAAGTGGTAGCAGGGACTGCAAATATCTGTAGGAAGATAGATATGTTTGCAAAGATCACCAATGTTTTGTTAGCCAGTTAAGAAGTTTTAAATTTTTTAACATTTGTTTGTGCACATTGTCAGTGTGTCCATGGGTGTATGCACATCATAACACATGTTGCGTATGTCACAGGATAACTTGTAGAAGTCCATGTGATCTATGTCAGTTCCAGGGATTGAACTCAGGCTGTCAGACTTGACAGGAAGCACCATTATAAACTTACCATCTCATTAACCCAAGGAGTTTTTTTTTTTCCCTGTTCTTTTCTTTGCATAGCTGGAGGAATTTTTAATAATGCAACTCTCAAAAATTTTAAGTAACAATAGAGAATAAAGCAGATAGATAGTAGGAGGGGAAATTTGCATATCAATACTGGCGGTAAATTTGGATTTTTGAGATGTTTCATTTTCAAAAGAGTTTAGAATGCTTCAAAACTCACTGATGTCAATGCTATTGAGTTTATATGACTTACAATCCAGTAGCTGAAATTTATTTGGTAAGCAAAAGCATGACTACAAATCTTGGATAAAATGGAAATATGATGGGAAAGACACATGCACAGCTATCTTTAATTTGGAAAAGGATAAGTAGCCACAAATGGCTAAAAGGCAGTAACACCTACTCCCACACTTTCTAAATTTAACATCTCTTAATTCGCCAGAAGCACTGGATGCTTATATTAGGGACGGGGTAAATAAGAGAGACAAAGAAAATGTCAAGGTTAGCATAAGGCTGTTTATTAACTCTCTCCTAACAACAGTGCTATCTTCTTTTACATTCCTTCTCTGTGCTCCAATTCTGATCTTACTTCATCTAATCTGATCATTTCTAAACACTTAGAATAAAATACCATCTAAAAGTCTCTTCTACAGGCCGTTCTAAAATTGATAGCATACTGAAATCCAATGAGGAAGTAAACTTAAGGACATTTCCAGAGAGTTTTGTTTGTTTCACCAATGCTGACCAGCAATTACTATATATCCCAGGCTGACTTTAAGCTACAGGCGATCCTCTTAAAAAGCTGGGATTAGAAGCTTCAGTCACATGCCCAGCTTGACAAACATTTTAAATATGTTTAATGTACTTATTTATTATTTGGGAGGAGAGAATAAGAGAACACACATGTATGCTCAAATATGGATGGAGGTCAGAGGACAACTTTCAGAAGTCAGTGGGCCCCTAGGAATGGAACTTCAGGTCACTAGGGTTGGGAGCAGGCGCCTTAACTGTTTTCGATAACTGTCTGGATAACTTAGTGATATGATGTCCTACCTATCATGAACAAGGATTTCAGTTCAATCCCTAGTACCACCCAAGGGAGGTGGGGGAGAAACAGCAGCAACAAATGTCTTAGAATGGATAGCCAGTGAAGTACTACCTCCCAAATGAGTTTTAAAAGATCAGGAACTATCTCTACAAACCGGTGTAGGGAACAGAACTCCACTTACGGGAGTGGGATGGTGATGACCACATCATTCAGTTCTAAATTATCTTCTTGCAATTCATATTCTATGTTGACATCACAGCCATTTCCACTTTCTGAAGGCCAGCAATTAACTGAGGAGAAAAACAAAGCAGCCGTGTTAGAACATTAGAGAAAGAGTAGAATCATTTACTGGCCTTTTGGCTGATATCAAATGTATGAAGAGTGGAAAAAGGTGAAAAAGGCAAACATAAGCTGACCAACAAATGCAAGCTTAAGATATCCTAATGTAAACTGTATTTACAATGATGACTTCGAAATCAAATTAAAGTGAGTGATTAAAATATATAAAATACAGCACCAAGTCAATTTTGAAAAGACAGTGATTTTTGTGAAAAAAAAACTTGCTATGGCAACAAAGAGAAGCACACACCAGCCAGAGGCACTTACTTGTCAGTGGAATGAAAGATTCCTCTGTTGTTTGTAGTCTCCACTTTAGCACCCCTACATCACTGTTGACTGGAAATGACTTCTCTGGATTTTTCAAGCCAATTAAAGACTCTGCAGTGAAAAGTTTTTTATCCACGTTTGGATGGGTCTGGAGCGAGAAGAGAAAACAAAAACAAACAAACACTTGAGGTTCAGAAATGGTAAGAGAAGAAGCTGGGAATGTAATTTGTTAGGCAGAGTTGGCCTAGCATGCTCTGAGTTTGATCCTCAGTGCCACATAAACCAAACCACAGTGGTACACACTTGTAATTCCAGCACTCAGGATAGGGAGGCAGCAGGATTGTAAGTAGAAGGTCATCCTCAACCACACAACGAGTCTGAGGCTAGTTTGGACTACCATGAGATTGTCTCAACTACCCTACAGAGAGAAAGAGAGAGAGAGAGAGAAAAAGAGAGAGAGAGAGAGAGAGAGAAACTTTTCCTTCTCTGGGCTTAAATAGTCTTAACATCTAAACATCTTAAATAGGATAACTAATAATCCCAATTTTCCTCTTTAAAAAAAAAAAAAAGAAATACTTGCCTGAACCAACAAGATCTCAGCTGTAAAAGTGTCTTTACACAAATCTGGCAACTTGAGTATGATTCCCGGAGCTCACGTGGTAGAGAGAACCCACCATTTTCAAAAGTTGTCCTCTGATATCCACTTATGCCATGTGGCATGTGGCATTCTCTCAAACAAGTATTTAAAAGAGAAAAGATTTATGATATTTACCCAGACCTAGTGGCACACATCTATAGTTGCAGCACTCGGTAGGTAAAGAGAGGATTTTGAGACCAGTCTAGGGCTACATAGTGAGGTCCAGGCTCATCAGAGCTATATAGTAAGACCATGTATCAAAACAAATGAACAAAACACCTAGAACCAGGGATAGTAGCACGGTGGTAGTAGTGTGCTTGCCTAGCATCCATAAATGCCCGAGTTCTATCTCCAGCACTACAAACAAACAAAAACAAAAGGAAAAAACAAAAAGAAAACTGTGCCAAGTAGACAAAGTCTACTCAGTGTGAAAAGCCTCAACACACCTGTAGCTGCACCCCTTTCTTATCTTCATTTTCCACATGAAGACGAATTCGGCCAAATTTGTCATCTGAGATCCTAAGCATGATCATGCCATGCAACTCCATATTCTGCAATCCTCCATCTCGTCCACATGTTAGTGTGATCTTTTCTTCAATCTTCATATGCACGCTATAAAGCAAAGGTAATAATTTGTCAGAAAGTAGAAACCAGGCTGGAGATAAAGCTCAGTTGGTACAGTGTGTGCTTAACATGCACAATCTCCTCCAGATCCCCAGAGTCACAAACTTGACACAGTAGTGTACTTAGGAGGTGGAGTCAAGGCAAGCAAGAACTCAAGGCTAGTCTAGGCTACACAAGACCCTGTCTTTATGAGACTGATGTGCTCTACCTATTAAATTAACAAGGCACCTATCTTTAAAGACAGAAAGAAACACACAATAGTAGAACCAAAACAAAATGTTTCTCTAGGATTTAATGTTGATTTGTCATCTTTAAATTAAAACTTTAAAATCTTTGATCTGGTAAATCTCCATAACTTATCCCCAAAATAAATTCTTATCCTTGCAAAAGAATACTAAGCTACTTTCCGAAGAACTGTTTATAATAGCCATCTGTTTATAATTTCTATCTGGGTTGGAGCGATAGCTCAGGGGTTAAGACTCTGCCTCAAAAGCAGAAGGTCCTGAATTCAGATCCTAAGTCCCACATAAAAACACCAAGCAGAAATGGTGGCAGCCTGCACTTCTGGCTTTGGTGGGCAGAACCTGGGAAATCCCAGAGCAATGCAAAAAGACGGTAGAAGCAATCCAGGATGATTCCTAAAGTCACCTTTGGTCCTTCACAGAAATATATAGTGCCCTCTGATACACACGCACATACACACACACACTAAATAAACAAACAAGTTATAATGTCCACCTATATTGGGCTGTCTATGAGTATATATCTGCACAAGTGAATACTAGGCAGCAGTAAAAAAAAATTATACAAAAAGTACATATATATCCTCTGCACTAATTTGCCTACTGTTGACATCCTATCTCATTTGCTTCATCACTTGTATATGCATATTCTCTCTTTAAATATTTTATGTATATATTGGGCCATTGAGATAACACAGCAGTTTAAAGTGTTTGGTTGCAAACCTGGAGACCTGAGTGCAATCCCTAGAAGACCTCATGATGGGGAAGGAGAGGACTAACTTCTGAAAACTGTACTCTGACCTCCACTTGTGCACCACAGCACTCATGTGTGTGCCTTCTCTCAGTCTCTCTTTCAAATACATATTTTGCAAAAAAGATTTAACAAATATTTGTATACACTGACTTTTTTTCCCCAGGGACAATTAAGAGACAAGTTATGAACATCATATCCTTTTACCTCTAAATACTTTATTCTTACTTTGTGAAAATAGGGATATTCTTTGACTGGGGGATATAGCTCAGTGGGTTTGAGTCCCCATGACCACCAAAAGACAAAACAAAGGAACAGATATTTTCTTATATAATCATAATGCCATTATCAACCTCATAAATCTATGATGAAATAATATTTCTATCCAACCTATCAACTGCATGAGCACTGGGTCAGTAACCTAATGACATCTTATTACTACTAAATACAGTACAGGATCCAGTCCCAGGGTAAAGTATTACGTTTAGTTGTCATGCCTCTGTAACTTCAAAGAAGGAAATTCTTTTGCTTTTTTTCTAAATTTTTTTATATTTAGTTGTATTTGTATATGAATGTACACGCATGTGTAATGGCTCACATGTGGAGGTCAGGAGACAACTTTATAGAAGTAGTTCTCTTCTTTCACCAAGATTTCAGGGATGGAGCTCAGGTGGTTGGTTGGGCAATAAGCACCTTTACCTGCTGAACCATCTTATCGGCTCCTCTCGGGTTTTCTTCTGTGCTTCTAGGGAATGAACCCAGAATCTTGCAGAGGTGAGACAAGTACCCTACCACTGAACTGTACCCTCAGCCTTCACATAAGGAAACTATTATCTGTAAAATAATTAAATGTGAAAATGCAATTGAATGTGTCCAGTATTCAGCTGCTTGTATAAAAATTTTTAAAAAGGATATATTTCTATTCTTTTACACATTGTAGCTTATTCCTTCAAGATGCATAGAAAAAAAAGGAAAAAGCTAAATATTAGTTGCTTCTACATGTGAAACTTGCATGGCTGGGTAGAAGACATTGTACAGTAAAAATTTCTGAATCTTTTGAATTTTGAACTATAGAAATATGTAACAATTTAAAAACAAATAAAAATTTAAAATGCTGTTGTTTTGGAAATTAAGTCCAATCTACTCCTATTTTGAATAGAACTGTTTTTTTAGCTAGGTGAAATAAGGCTACCAAAAATGTTTTGGTCTCTTACTTGGTTCTCTGTCCCAACCCTAGGTCTTTCAGAAACAAAAGTACCATACTTGAAAACACAAACAGCTACATCTTTCAACAATGGAGGGCCCTATTTGCCTTCACAAGAGCTTGTTCTGTGCTTCAAAAATAACTTTATCACTTAGAAAACACTTTAACGTGGTGGTCTCCAGTATCTGTTTAAAAGTGTGAAGCTTCAGGTCTTTCTCAAAACAATCACTAGGAATAGTATAGGCACTTGAGTTAATCAAGAGATTTATCCAGATATAATGGTTCATTTTTAATAGAACAGAACACATAGAGTTAATAGTTTCCTTTCATGCACACCTGACAGAGGTATCCTACCTCTTATCTTTCACTTGACCTTAAAACTATCAGCAACAGTAGAAGATTTGGGCTTCAACCAAGAAATCTGAGAAATGAAAATGTGAACTTGATTAACCTACACTTAAAAATGTCACCAACTGGGCTGGAGAGATGACTCAGGGGTTAAGACCCTGCCTCAGAAGCAGAAGGTCCTCAGTTTTAATCCCAGATCTCATGTAAAAATACCAGGCAGAAACAGCGGCAGCCTGCACTTCTGGCCCTGGTAAGTGGAGCCTGGGAAATCCCAGAGCAAAGTAAAAAGGAGGTAGAAGCAATCCAGGATGATTCCCAAATTTACCCTTGGGCCTCCAGAGGGACACATAGTGCCTTCTGACACACACACGCATGCACGCATGCACAGAGGAAAATAAAGTTAAAAAAAAAATCTCGCCAACCACTTCTTCAGCCCTGAGATAAAAGAGAAATCATTATGTGTTATACTGTATTCAGATACTTAAAAGGCAAAATGTTAATATGCTTTAAGGACTTTACAAATTAAGGATTTGGCTCCCTCTATAGTTTCACTTAAAAAAAGACATGCCAAAATATAGCATAGGGTTATCATGGTTCTAATCCCAGTTGCTTGTTTTGAGATGGGATCTCATGTAGCTGACACTGACCTCAGACTCCTGATCTTTCTGGCCACCACCTCTCAGGCACTGGGAGTACAGGCATGTGCCACCATACCAGGCTTTTTAAGTCTATTTTGAGACAAGTTATGCATTAGGCATAAAGAAATATAACTTTTGCCTAAACTAACTGATAAAAGGCAAGTTCTAAACTTCATAAAAAAACAGATGCCAGAGAGTCCCTCAATCATGTTTAAAGAAAAAACAAACCAAAACCAAAAACAACCTTTACATAGTATCTGGAAAATGCTCTGAATAAATCTTTCAAATCAGGAAAGAGTCTTAAAATCTTTACTTATTTGTTTGTTTACTTATTTGAGAAAGAGAGAAGGAGAGAGAGTCATGCTATCATGCATACCATGGCACAATGGTGGAGGTCAGAGGACAACTTTTAGAAGCCTATTCTTTCTATCATTTGGGATTCCTATGATTGAACTCAGGTCATCAAGTTTGCCAGCAGAAGCCTTACCTGCTGAGCTCTTTTACCAGCTGCTAAAGCAGAAAGATTAAAAAGCACAAAAACACAGGGCTAGGGTTACACACAACTTGGTGGTAAACATTTTGATTAGCATGTGCAAGGTTCTGGGTTTGATCTCAATTCACTCACAGAAAGAACTGACAGAAATTAAAGTTATATGGTTTGTTTTTCTTGAAAAAATTACTGCTTACCTCTCCATATTAATAGGTGGAGCATGCACTTTGGTTGTTTCAGAGGTACGTTTCCCCATATTAGAGGACATAATAGTTTCGCCTTCAGATTTCAATTTGTCCACAAAATTATCTACTTCCTTTCCTTTGACTCCAAGTTTCAAAGCCTTGCTGGGGCCTGAAGGTCTAAATGTAAGAATATAAAACAAGAAAAACACATAAATATGTTAAGAAAGTATTCATGATAAAAATACAAAAAGAATCAAAACATTAATTGATGATCCTCTATCAGCAAAGCTTTCTCTGAAGCTATTCTTTAAGAGTAATGTGAAGACCTCAGGGGAAGAACACAAGTTTCCTAGTGTTGATAGATAACTAGAATATTGACATTTTAATAAACATCTGTTCGAACCAAGTCATTATTAATATGCAAGCTAAAGACGTATTTTTATGATCACGCACGATGTGATCATAGAACCTCCCAACCCGATGTCATTATACACAAGTGAAATTTAACATATAATTCAGGTTTAACATATAATGCAGAGATCCCTTTAGTCATTTAGATTAGAAATCCACATACCAAATAAAATGCCTATCATAAGAAATTGAAGTTGTGGCAAAATTTGTAAAAGAACTCTCTTTTAAACAACAGGAAAAACAACAGAGGTTTCCTTTATTCTCTTACATAGTTGAATTTAGTACTACAAGTACTCAAGTTCCTCATTATTTACAGCTAGTCTGGAAATCAGATAGCACTCCAAAAGACAGACAGACAGACACACAGACACAGACACAGACACAGACACAGACACACACAGACACACACAGACACACAGACACACACACACACACACACACACACACACACACACACACCCCACACCGCGTTCCTCTGTACTCTAGAAGTAAGGTAATAGTATACCTGGCTGGTGCAGGTGCCACTTTCGGTTTATCAGTTTCAATGATGGTCTCTGTGATCATGGCTGCTGTGCTGCTGCCTGACACTGCAGAACTACCAAATCCCCCAAATCCTGGTGCCTTTTTGCCCTGCCTCTCTGCATCTCTTCGGGCCTGTTGTAATTCCTTTGCTTTACGCCGCATCTCAGCCTTTGCTTCACGTTCTTGAGTCTATGGAAAAGAGAAATGTGTATGAATGCTCTATATTAGTAAGCAAAATTAAGAAAATCAGATTAGTGAAGCCTAAGGAGAGGATATTCAAACTAGCAGTCCCAAAAAGCCTCACTTACCTCTCTGACTGCTCTGAACACTTTCTCCTCATGGGAATCCATCTCTGTGAAGGTTCTGATCTGTGCCAGGTTAACATTTTCCCGGTATCCCAGGGCAACAATTTCATCAAAAGCAAAAATCAAATCAAAACAGTGCTCAGATATTTCATTTTCCTCTAAGGCTCGGCAATATTCAGGGATCTAGTCAAGGACATCGAGGGAAAAGATTTAGAATTTAACAGCTACTATGTTTCCCCGTCTTATCCTTTAAGACACATGAATTTCAAAAAACCTGAATCCCAGCACTCAGGAAGTAAAGGTAGAAGATCAGGAGTTCAAAGTCATACTTAGTTACACAGCAAGCTTAAGGTCAGCCTAGGCTACATGAAACCCTGTCTTAACCTACAAACACAAACCAACCTGAAACCCTTTCTTAGTTCCTTCTAGTTCTTATTTTAAACACTATTTTGGCATAAAGTCTCAAGGTATTTATGTCTGTATCAATAGTTTTATCTAAAAAAATATGTCCAAACAAGTTTCAGAAGGCACAGTAAGTTACTTAGGAACCAGAATATAAAAGAGCAATTACTATATTCTTCTTTTGGAATACTTATGGCCTTAGAAGGTATCCAAGAAAAGTTTGCTGAATGAAAAAGGAGCTGCAGGGGGAGGAGTACAATTCAGTGACAGAGCGCTCATTTAGAATGTACAAGGTTCTGGGCTTTATCCCCAACATTATAAATTAATTAGCAGCAATTTAAAAGAAAAAAGACGAAGCAGTAATTGCAATGGGAGTGGGAGTGCAGAGTTCAGACACTGATAAGCATCAGCTACTTTAAAGGAAAAAACTAGTTTCAACAAAAAAGTAATATAATAAAAAGTAGAATCCAGCACTACAAGACTCTTACCACTCTTGAGAAAAGCCTGAGAGTCTCCAAATCTTCTAAAATGTTGCTGTTTTTGGTAGTGATCAGTACCATGTACAATTTCTCCATAGGCTGGTAGACATATCTTACACTCTCAGTTTCAACAAATGTATGTTGTTTTCCAGTATTCATGAGCTTTGGAAAAGCTGCTAATAAGCCCTCAATGCGAGTTCGGGTCATTTCCACAAACTGTCGGGAAACAATAGCCTTTCCTGCTTTCGTGCAGACAGCTGCTGCCAACAGCACCTGCAAAGAGCATGCATATAAAAGTACTTATCAACTATTTCTTCACATCTGTTTTCTCATCTTAGAGGACTTCCACACAATGACATGACACATTCAATTATTTGGTGACAATATTACTATTAGAATGCTTTCAAACTCTATTTCACTGTTTCTTTAGCTACAATATATAATTTATAAGACAAAGACAAAGTTAAAGTACAAGAAAATGAAGCCATTACTCCATACCTAAGGAAACTTAGCAAAGAAATAATTTTTGCCTAGTGCATATAAAATCTTAGGTTTGATCAACTCAAGTTTTTCTACAAAGGACAAGTTTTCTATAAAGTCTGCATATTATTTTTTAAAAAAATTTATGTATTTATTTGTGTGTGTGTGTGTGTATCAGAGGGTACTGCATGTCCCTGTGGAGGGCCAAGGGTGACTTCCAGAATCATTCTGGATTGCTGCTACATCCTTTTTACTTCACTCTGAGATTCCCCTGGCTCTACCCACAAGGGCTGGAAGCACAGGCCGATGATTTTTCTGCCTGGCATTTTTACGTGGGACCTAGGATCTGAACTCAAGACTTTCTGCTTGTGAGGCAGACTCTTAACCTCCTGATTCATCTCTCCAGTCCAAGTCTGCACTGATTAGCCATGACTCTGAGATGGGTTTGCTCTTACTTTGGTAGAACCATAAAAAAATAGCTTAAACATTTTCCTAAAGTAGAGAAAGGAGTTGGCAAGATAGTTCAGTAGTTAAAAGAACCTTCTACTTATTAACTTAGTAACCTAAATTCAATCTCTGGAAGCTTATGTGGTAGAAGGAGAAAATGGAGAGAACTGACTTCTAAAAATTGTCCTCTAAATTCCACTTATAATATTGCTTCTCTTTCTTCCTCTCCCATAAAATATTTTTTTTATGAGGTATACATTTCTACAACCCAAATAAAATCTGGTCAGGCAGATCAAAAGTATATAAGAGAGCTGGGTGCTGTAGCTCGTGCCTTAATCTTAACAATTAGATGCTGAAAAACAGGAGGATAGTTAATTCCAGGCTAGCCTGGGCTACATATTTGTCTCAGGAAAAAAAAAAAAAAGACAGAAGGAGGTGGTAGTATATAAGAAACCCCAATGACTTTCTTCTTTCTTTTGCTTCTTTCATTTGTGGGGGTATGAGTGTGGGTGTGTAGGTGTGCTCATGTCATGGAGCACAAATGGAGGCCAGAGAACAACTTTTGGAAATCGGGTTCTCTCCTATCATATAGGCTCTAGGGATCAAATGCAGGTCACCAGGCTTGAACAGAAAGCACCTTTGCACCTTTACTCACTTCCATTTTATGTGGAATATGAACCCATACATATATATATGTATATATATACATATATATGTATATATATGTGTGTGTGTGTGTGTGTGTATATATATATAAAGTGTTAGTTTGACAACTGAAAGGCTGAACTCTAGGCACATCTGTGAAGAACTGTAACTAATTAATGTGTGAAGACTCAGTCCATAGTTGAATTCCCTGGGCAGGAGGATAAGATGGAAGGAGTTGGTTCAGTGCTTTGGCATTCTTCAGCATACTCTGGCAGTCTTGTCTCTCTCAGCAATCTTGTGGATATGGTGTGGCTAGTACACCCTCAGCCCCTACTGTTGGTATGAGGTCTCCTGCCAAGCTGGACTAAGAACTGTAACAGTGTGAGACTAAAACTCTCTTGTTCCCCTAAGTCGTTTAGATGTGGATTTATCTGCAAACTACAACAGAAACTTATTCAACTCTACCCTTCACTTCAATGTACAAGCCAACTGTAAACTGAAAGCCTAAGTGACCTAATGTTTCACATAAGTTTAGACAATGAGCAGTGATTAAGACCCAACAACCTTCTCCTGGTATCTGGTATTTCGTTAAACAGAACTAAGCACTACAAGAAGAAAGGAAACCTCAAATGCTAATTGCAGAGGAGTAAGAAAATGAAGTACAGCGTTAATCGTATCTTCAGGGCAGGAATCCAAGCAAAACAACGACAAAACACTATGAATACCCAGAAAGCCTTGATGCTAGAATACAATGTCTGGGACATCAAATCCTACTGATTGAAACTCAACTTCATAGAAACCCATGCATTACAGGAGGGTAGTTTGAAACAAAAGCTAATCAATCTGAATAAATATCTGATAATTTCGATACTTTTTTTAAAAATTTTTTTTATTATTACTATTATTATTTATTCAACTGTGTGCATATGCGTGTGTATGTGCGCGCGCGTGTGTCTGTGTGTGTGTCTGTGTATTTGTAGAACCACGGATGAATTCGCGAACCACCATGGACGCCTCCACCTCCTTCTGCCCTGGGATTCACAGGCTCCGCCCTACCAGGACCAGAAGCGCAGGCCGCCCCTGCTTCTGCCTGGCGTCTATACGTGGGATCTGGGATCCGAACTCAGCACCTTCCGCCTGCAAGGCGGAGGCTTAACCCCTGAGCCACCTCTCCAGCCCAATTTCGATACTTTTAAAAATTTGTTTTGACAGTACTGGAGATTGGACCCAGGGCTTCCATCATAAAGCATGCTATTTCATCTTTTCTTTTTTTCCTCAAAGTGTTTAATCAGAAACAGTGAGAGAACTCAGTGGATAGCTCATATAGTAGAATGAGAGAATGCTTGCAGAGAGAACTGACTTCTGAAAGGAGGATAAGATGGAAGGAGTTGGGGGGCTGGAGAGGTGGCTCGGGGTTAAGCCTCCACCTTGCAGGCGGAAGGTCCTGAGTTCGGATCCCAGATCCCACGTATAGACGCCAGGCGGAAGCAGGGGCGGCCTGCGTTTCTGGTCCTGGTAGGGCGGAGCCTGTGAATCCCGGGGCAGAAGGAGGTGGAGGTGTCCATGGTGGTTTGCGGGTTCGTCCGTGGTTCTACACATACACAGACACACGCACATGCACACAGTTGAATAAATAATAATAATAATAAAAAAAAAGATGGAAGGAGTTGGTTCAGTGCTTTGGCATTCTTCAGCATACTCTGGCAGTCTTGTCTCTCTCAGTAATCTTGTGAATATGGTGTGGCTAGTACCCTCAGCCCCTACTGTTGGTATGAGGTCTCCTGGACCAGGCCAGAAGTGCAGATGGCCACCGTTTTTCCACCCTGGCATTTTTATGTGGGACCTGGGATCTGAATTCAGGAACTTCTATACGCAAGACAGAGTCTTAACCCCTGAGCTTTATCTCCAGCCCCTACTGAGCCATCTTACCAGCCTGATTTCAGCTTTTTTTTTTCTTTTCCATTTTTGTGTGTGTGCTTGTGTGGAGGACTGAAGTTGACCTTGGGAATCATCCTGAACTGTTCTTCCATCTTACTATTTTGAGGCTGGGTCTCTAATTAAACCCAGAGATCACTGATAAAGCTAGTCTGACTAGTCAACTAGTTCTGGGATTTCCCAGACCTGCCTTCTGAGGCAGACCACTACATCTACCAGGCATTTTTATGTGGGATCTAGCCCTTTTGCTTGTCCAACAAGTACTTTAACCACTAGGCCATCTCCCCAGCTCTTACTTTTTTATTTTATTAGAATACAGGCTGTCTTACAGTCAGTGTCTTTCTGCCTCAGCCTCTAAAGCCTCTTTTGGTTTTGCTATTGTTTTTATTTGTTTGAAACAGAGTCTCACTATGTAGCTCAGACTGGCCTGGAGAGTTGGATCCTTCTGCCTCTGCTACTATGCTGGGATTACAGACACGTACCACAATACCAGGTCTGAGTAATTTTTTACTAATAAACTATTCTACTCACTAGATGCTCTTAGACAATTACGAGGCAACATACTTGCTTGTAAGTAGATATATAAGAAACAAAACATAAAATATTGTAATATGAGACAGAATGTACGTACTATGACTTAACATGAACAGAGGAAGAGATTATCTTATCTGATGGAAGAAATAACATCTGAATCATGCTTTGATTAATTAAGATAAAACAATAGGATAAAAGAATGTCTCAGATAGGAAAACTGGCACTATTACAATCACTTCATTATTCAGCCATAAGCAAAATAAAGATCAAAGTTCCCTTACACTACGCATGGATAAATCTCCAACCTTGGAACACCCAGGATACCACAATCATAGAGTCAGAGCTGTTCTCCAAGGTGATGTTCATCTGACAGTTTCAATGTCACCTGGCTTCAAAAGATCTTCAAGTAGCCAAGGTTCGCCTTGATTTCCGGATTCTTCTGCCTCTCCTTTTGTGTATGTTTATACATTAGTGCGTTGGATGCATTTGTTTTTCCATGTATGAATGCCAGAGGCTGTCTGTCTATCTATCTATCTATCCATCTATCTATCGATCTATCTATTTTGAGGTATCTGTTTGAGCTAGACTGACCAGTGAATCCCCCCCGCCCCCCATCTATCCTGTCTCTGGACTCCCAGGGCTGGCATTATAGACAGGGACAGCTTTTACGTGGTTGATCAAGTCTTCATGGTTTGTACAACAAGCACTTTACCCACTGAGCCAACTTTCCAGTCTGTAATTTTGCTTAGTATTTATTTATATAGTTCCATTAAGCTGCCCAGGCTGACCTTGAACTCACTCATGCCTTGCAAACTTCTTACCGCAACCGCTTAATGGCTGGGATCACAGGCCTGCGGCACCAGGCCTAGACATGTCTCACGTTTTTAAGACTTGACAAGTGCAAGGGAGATAAATTCTGAACATGACAAAATGGCTCAGTAGGTAAGGTGCCTGCTCTCAAACCTGATGACCTGATTCAATCTCCATAGAACACCTGGTGGAAAAAGAGAATTGACGGGGCTGGAGAGGTGGCTCAGGGGTTAGGCCTCTGCCTTGCAGGCGGAAGGTCCTGAGTTCGGATCCTAGACCCCACATATAGGTGCCGGGCAGAAGCAGGGGCAGGCCTGCGTTTCTGGCCCTGGTAGGGCGGAGCCTGGGAATCCCGGGGCAGAGTAAACAGGGAGGTGGAGGCGTCCATGGTGGTTCCCCAATTCGTCCGTGGTTCTACAGACACATACACACACATACATACACGCACAATTGAATAAATAATAAAATAATTTTAAAAAGCTTAAAAAAAAAGAGAGAATTGATCTCTGAAAGTTGTCTCCTGATGCTGCTGATGGACAGTGAACACCTGTATTTGCATGCTCTCAACAAAACAGGATTCTCTAAGTATTTGAAAAACTTTAAAGAAACAGAAAATGAACAATGATTCATTTCATATCCTACTCTATAACACATCTTTATTAATATTAAGCTCATAGAAAGCAAACAGTCTAATTAAAACCAAAATGTGGGGGGCTGGAGAGATAGCTAAGGGATTAAGACTCTGCCTCACAAGCAGAAGGTCCTGAGTTCAGATCCCAGGTCCCATGTAAAAATGTCAAGTGGAAAAGGCAGAGGCCTGAGCTTTCTGCCCTAGTGGCGGAGGCTGGGAAACCCCAGAGTGAAGCAAAAAGGAGGTAGAGCAATGCAGGATGATTCTCTCTGATACACATGCACAATAAATAAATAAAGTTAAAAAATGTATATTTATAATTGCATGTGCAACAAAAATACAAGCACAAAACATGTCAGCCAGGTGAGGTGACACAAGTCAATAACCCTACAACTCGAGCAACTAAGACAAGAATCAAGTGAGGCCACACCGAGAAATGCTATCTCAAAAGAACACAAAAAACAAGCTCGTGCACAGGCCTGTAATCTCAAGGCCTGTCTGTACTGCAGAGTGAGTTCAAACTGAGCAATTTAGTAACTCAAAATAAAAAGCAAGAGGCTAGGAGTTCAGTAATAGAGCTCTTACAAGGACATGGGTTCAATCCCTAGTTGGGGGAAGATAAAGGGTGGTCATTCAGTATAAATATGCACAATTTTATAAATAAACAAACATATAAAGTCAAGGTTTTCCTAGAACCTTTAAATACTTCAAAACTCAGTACTTAGAAATACTTTAAAATAGTAACATTCCAGAATTCTAGTCATTTTCTACTCTGAATTTTTTTTTTGTATGTGTAATTTTTTTGCACTTGAGTGTGTGTGCCTGTGGAGACCCAAGAGTGACAAGAATCATCCTGGATTGCTCCACCTTTTTGTTTTTTGCTGTAGGGTTTCCTGGGCTATACCTTCCATGGTGGGAAGTGCAAACATTAGATAAATAGATTAGATAGATAGATAGATAGATAGATAGATAGATTAGATAGATAGATAGATAGATAGATAGAAAGAAAGAATTTGTGTGTGTGTGTCGGAGGATTCTGTGTGTCTCTGTGGAGGACCAAGAGTGGCTTTGGGAATCATCCTGGATTGCTTGTACCTCCTTCTTGCCTCCCTTCTGGGATTTCCCAGGCTCCACCTACCATGGCCGTAAGTGCAGGCCGCTGCCAGTTCCATGTGGCATTTTTATGTGAGACCTGGGATCCAAACTCAGGATCTTCTGCTTGCGAGACAGAGTTTTAACCCCTGAGCCATCTCTCCAGCCCTCAACTGCTGTTTTTTATATGGGATCTATGATATGAACTCAGATTCTTCTGCTTGTGAGGAAGGTTTTAAACCCTGGGCGATCTCTCAGCCCTCTTCTCTGAAATTTACTGTAATACCACACACATACACACACACACTCTTCATCTTAAAGATTACTTCTACAACTACCATAAAAGAACTGCTTTGTCATCCCTATTTATATGAATTACAGAATTTTTTTTAGAAAAATAACAATCAAATTTAGGCCACGAATAAAGTCTGAAATTTGCACAGTAATTTCAACACAGGATTTTAATTCAATCACTTTTGTGTTCTAAAACAAACACTTTCAAAGATTAAAAAAAAAAAAAAAAGACATCAATCATTACCTATTACTTAAGTGAATGCCCTGGATGAATGGAATGTGATTTCCATTCTTTGCTTTACCCTTAAACAATAAAAGACACTGCTATACTGTTATGCTGCTACACTGTTCATGAAAAAGGAAAAAAGTGTATCAATAATAATCTTCTAATTCTAATCTAATACAAACCTGTTATTTCCTTTTCAAATTTTGTGTGTGTGTGTGTGTGTATCAGAGGGCACTGTGTGTCCCTGTGGAGGACTTCTGGATTGCTTATACCTCCTTCTAGCTTGGTTCTGGGATTTCCCAAACTCTACCTTCCAATGCCAGAAGTATAGGCCTGGCATTTTTATGTGGTATCCGGGATCCAAAACCCAAACTCAGGTCCTTCTATTTGTGAGGCAGAAATCTTAATCCCTGAGCCATCTCTCCAGTACATGAACCTGTTATTTTTATATAGGCTTCCTGTTTCTTCTCTATCATGTATAGAAGCTGAATCTAACTTTGTAATAACTAGTGAACTTAATTTAATCATTTATGTTTAATGTGATTACCACAATAAGTCTATTTTGTCTCTTCTTAATAAGAACAAAAGTCTACAGATAAGCCAAGATTTTATAGATGACTGCTAACTTGAGACTTACCAAGTTTAGTCAAATGTAAAGCTAGTAAAAGAACTCACTATGACATTTGACAAATGTTAAGAAAATTAAATTTGCAAAAAACTAGCAAAAGATTCAATCAGAAGATGCCTTTGAATTGGCTTTGATGGTGTATGCCTGGACTCCCAGCATTCAGGAGGCTGAGGCAGGAGGATGGTGAGTTTCAGGACTGTCTGGAGAGCAAAGAGTCTGTCTTAAACAAAAACAAAAAAAGAAAGTTAGAAAGAAAACCATATCTTCTTTTGTACTTTATGCCCCAATGAAATCATCATAAGCCACTAATTGTTGCATCTTGTTCAACTGTATATCCAGAGACTGAAGTTTTGGACATTTTGCATTGATATTCAATAGCTAAAACCAAGGAGAATGTATTTTTTAAAAACAGAGCCAGAGAAATGACTCAGCAGGTAAAGGTGCTTCCCACTGCCACATGAGCTCCATCCTGAAACCCCAGGATAGAAGAGAACCTCCTCCTGAAAGTTGTTCTCTGACCTCCTCATGCACCCACTGTGATAATGCCTGTGCCTGGCACTCCCGTGCCCACAAACACACAAAATAAATGAATGGACAAACAAATAATGTTTAAAAAATGGTTATGAGGCTCATGAGATGACTTGGTGGATAAAAATGCTTGCTGTGTACGCATGATGACCCAAGTTCAATCCCTGGAAGCCAAATAAAAAAGCCGGACAGTGGACAAATGCGTAATCCCAACATTCCTACACGTAGAGAGACAGGAGAACTGCCCAGAAGCTCCCAGGTGTGCCAGCCTGCAGGGCAGGAGAAATAAGAGAGACCCTGTATCAAAATCAAGGTTCGAGGAGAAAATCAACTCTTCAAAGTTCTCCACTGACCTCCACAATGTACAATGTGCCAGACAAAATACATATCTTATGCACATGCCTAGAGAATAATTTAAAAATGCTTATGTATCTGTAACAAGCAAATTTTATATTTTACATACAGTAGAAGAGTTTGATCATTCCTTGATTATGAATGAATTCAATACTGTAAGTTTCAGAAACATCTCAACAAAAAAGCATTTTGTAAAAATTATTTACAGGTGACTTATGATGCAAGGCTTTAATTTTGCTATTTAAATTTAATATATGGCTAAAATGTACAATGAAAACCAGCAAAGTGTGAAAGAAAACAGTTTTTAAAAATTCTCTATCCAAATACTGAGCCTCGTACTGGAACTGAAAAAAAAAAAAAAAAGTGAAATTTGGAATTTTATGTCCAGCACAAAAGATTTAGGAAGCCAACCTGCTTGGTGCAATTTATAAGCCCAAGACAGGAAAAGAAACTCTCAGTGGTTTAAAGAACAATCACGAATCTCCCCAGCATCCAAGCTCTTATTTAAAAAGTTGTCAAGAGAACTTAATATTATCAAGCACCAAATTATACTGTCATCTATCAGGTACACATGATGCTTTAAACCAAAGTACCTCTTTACATTAAAAAAAAAAATGCTGCAAAAGATAAATGATTAGCTCCTTTGAGGCCGCAGAATCTATTCTACCTCGTGAATTATCTGCAGATCTCCGTGGAGTCAGCAGTTCTGTTTTCTCGCATCTTCCCTACTTCTGCGGCGGGCGACACCGCCAAAGGGACGCACCCACCCTCTCAACCGATGCTGCCCCGGGGTGCCGCCGGATCCCGGGGTGCCGCCGGATCCCGGGGTGCCGCCGGATCCCGGGGTGCCGCCGGATCCCGGGGTGCCGCCGGATCCCGGGGTGCCACACACACGCCGCACGCACGGTCAGGTCTCCGCAGACCTCGCCCTATGCTCCCCGACTCGCCGCCGGCCTCGGCGGCCCCCGCCGCCGTCCGCGTCCAGCCTCGCTCACGAATGGACACCCACGAGGCTTCGGCGACACTCGCGTCCTGCCGACGAGTGTCACAGGTCGCTGCTCCCCGCCGGGCCCCCACTGTCCGCTTTCCAACATGAAACAAAGACGCGCCGATGACAGGTCAGGCACGGCCCGTGGACCCCGAGCTCCCGCGGAGGGAGCGGGCGCGACCACCGCGACCAGGTTTCTCGCCGCAAAGCCCCCCGGGTCCGTGGCGTGTCTGCGCCGGGCGGCCGCAGAGGGGTGGGGTCGGCGGCTCGGCCCGAGGGGCCGCGAGCGAGGCCCCTCGCTCGCTCGCGGGGTCCCGGAGGCCGGGCGCAGAGGCCCGCGAAGCTCCCGGGCCCGAGCGGCAGGCAGCGGGCGCCAGAGCCTCCGAGGCGGGGCAGGCCGGCGGCCAGAGCGGCGAGATCGGCGAGCGAGGCCCGGGCGGGGAGCCGCGGCCCGGCTCGGGTCTTACCATGGTGAGGCCGGCGGTGGGGCGCGCCCGCGCTCCGGTCGCTGGGGCTGGGCTGCGGCTGCGGACCCGGGAAGCGGGGCACCCGCCGCTCCGGACCTGCTCACCCCCTGACAGCAGCCGCCGCCGCTTCGCCTCTTGCCAAGATGGCGGCCCCGAGCCACGTCTCCAACCGGAAGCGGCGCGGGTCAAAGGGCGGGGGGCGGGGCCGGCAGGGGGCGGATGGAGGGGACCAGGATGCTCGGTCCTGCTGAACCCGGGACGCAGGGAACGTTCTTCCGCAGCGGTGGGACCGCCTGTCTCTACCCTTTCGCCCTCCTCGCCTTCCTTCATTTGACGTCACTTCTTCCCGTTAGTGAAGGCACTCGATCATGTAATACATAAAATAATACTTGTTCACGAAGGACTAGTATCCAGAGTATATAAAGAACTCTCACAGGGGCTGGTCAGATTGGTCGGTGAATCAGGCACCTGCTCCCAAACCTGGTGTGCAATCTCCAGAATGGTAGGTAGAAGGAGAGAACCAACTTCCGAAAGTTGTCCTCTGACCTCCATCCGTGCATGTGTGCACCTTATCTCTCCAATAAAATATTAAAAAAAAAAAGAAGAACCATCAAGATAGCTCCGCAGGCGTCTCCTTGCAGACTCAGGGAAGTAAGTTTGATCCATGGAAACCCACATAGTAAAAAAAGAGATCAGACTTCAGAAAGCTGTCCTTTTAATGTGCCATGATATGAATGTGTGTGCCCTTTCTTTTCCCCCTTCTTTTTTAAATAAATACTTTAAAAAAATTTTTAAAAAGAATTTTACAGATCTTTAGTAAGCTAAGAATATTGTCCACTTGTCTGTCATTCTAGTATTTAGGAATCTAGGCAGGGGATCATGAGTTGGAGGCTAACCTGAACTCCAGTTTTAATCTGGCAGACCTAGAAAAACCCTGTCTCAAAAAAATTGTATAATAAAAGATGGCATGGTGTAAAAATGGACAAAGGGTTTGAATAAACATTTCTCAGATGATATACAAACTCCTGAGAAATGCATAAAATATTTATTTAGCAAAATGTGATTCAGTACATTGTCGGATACAACTTTACAATGCTGTAATATTGTTTTGGCAAGGATGTGAAGAAATAGAATCCCCTTATAAATTGCTAGTGAGAATGTAAATAGTACAACCATTTTAGAAAACAGTTACACAGTCCTCAAAAAAACTTCATAAAGTTAACATTTAACTCAGTAATTCCACTGGTAGGCATATACTCTCAAGATATTAAAGGTATTCATCAGCACAAAAAAATCTATAATTTGATGTTCAGAGAAGCATTCTTCATAACGGTCAAGGAAAAGATTCAAGCAAGATAAGTGAGTGACCTAACAAAATGTGGTATAGCCATGAAATTGAATATTATTTAGCCATAAAAAAGGAATAAGGACTGGTGAGGTGACTCAGTGGGTAAAAGCATTTGCCCCCAAGCCCGAAGACCAGAATTTGAACACTGGAACTCACATGGTGGAAGAAGAGAATCACCTCTACAAAGTTGTTTCCTGACTCCACATGTAACCAGACAGTGAAACAGAAAGTAAGGAAATTCTGCATGTGAGGACTGTCAGAAAAACAGAGCCCATGATCTGAAACTCCCCCAAGAATATTATGCTGGGAGCAGAGAAGAACTAGTGCCAGCTAAGGGATGAGTTTGTCCACTGAAAGAGACACCTTTGTAGGATAGTGGGCAGAACCACATCTGGAAGAGAACTGTTTTGTTATACATATATCCTTCCTGGTCTCCCCACCACCACCTTTAAACTCTACCTCTTCAGCTCAAACTTTGATGAGGAAGCAAGTGGACTAGAATAAGCCTCTTCCCAATATGACTATATCAAATAAGTTTCCTTTTTTTCTGCTTTTCACTAACAACTTGAATTATATTTCATTTAACAAGGACAGGTGTCTGAATTGGAATCACAAACCTGGCTCTTCTGGTTCAGTAACACACATGTATCATGGCGTTTATTTCATATACCCCTGTATACACACACACACACACACACACACACACACACACCATCAAATAAAAAATGTAAAGCGGGGGGAGGCTGGGGAGGATTCAGGGGTTAAAGCTTTTGTCTCACAAGCAAAAGGCCCCGATCACAAATGAAAATACCACGGAAAAATGACAGATGCCTGTAATTCAGGCCCTGAAAGGCAGAGGCTGGGAAGCCCCAGAGCAAAGGGATAAGAAGGCAGAGTAATCCATAATAATTCCCAGAGTCACCCCTGGGCCTCCATAGGAATACACGTTGAAATGCCCTCTAGTACACATACGCACACACACACACACACACACACACACACACACACACTTTTTTGTACCTGCCACGTGAAGAAGAAGAAGAAGAAGGAGGAGGAGAAGAAGGAAGAAGGAGGAAGAGGAAGAAGAAGGAGGAGGAGGAGAAGAGGAAAAAGAAGGGGGAGAAGGAAAAGGAGGAGAAGGAGGAGGAGGAAGAGGAAGAGGAGAAAGAAGAGGAGGAGGAAGAGGAGGAGGCAGAGGAGGAGGAGAAGGCATCCCTGAGATGGCTTAGTGGGTAAAGGTGCTGCTCACAAACTTGGCCACCTGCGCTAGATTCTGCACTAGATTCCTGATGCCCATGTAATGGGCTTCTTCTGAGTACCATGCATGTGCTGTGGCACATGCACCGTACTCTCTCAAATAAATAAAATAATACTATTCTGATTAACTAATACTAATATGATTAATTTTGAGAAGTGATTTTTTTAAAAGCCAGATTTAAAAGCCACCATTTATATGAAATGTCTTCTGAGTACCATGCATGTGCTGTGGCGCATGCACCGTACTCTCTCAAATAAATAAAATAATACTATTCTGATTAACTAATACTAATATGATTAATTTTGAGAAGTGATTTTTTAAAAAAGCCAGATTTAAAGGCTACCATTTATATGAAATGTCTACCATAGACAAGTCTATAAAAATAGAAAGCAGATTAGTGGTTTCATGGGGCTCAGGAAGAAAAAGAGTAGCCACTCCCTAGTGACTACTAGTGGGCCTAAAGTTTATTTTTGGGTAAAGTGTTCTGGAATTAGAGATGAATAGTCTAAAAAAAACACAGAATTGTATACTTTAAAAGGGTGAATTTTTAAGGTTTGTAATTTATATCTTTAACAAAATTGTTAAGGGTCAGCAAGATGGATCAGTGGATAAAGGCACTTATAGCAAAAACCTTACGATCTGAATTCGATCCCTAAAACCACAGTAAAGGTGAAAAGGAGAGAATCGATTTCACAAAATTGTCCTCTGATCTCCTCATGCTGTGCCAAGGCACAAGGGTACACACACATGCATCATGCACGCATATGCACAAAATAATGAATAAAATATAAAGCAAAAAACCAACAACAACAAAAAATGAGGTTAGGAAGCGGGGATTGATCCCCAGACCCATCTAAAACTGGTACAGCTGAGCTAGCAAGACTATTCAGCCCATAAGGTACCTACTGTAAAGTCTGGCAACCTGAGTTCAATCCCCAGAAGCCTAGATGGTGGAAGGAGAGAACAAACTGGCTTCTAAAAGTTGTCCTCTAACCTTCTCTTGTGAGTTATGGCATGTATACGTGCACCTTCTCTTTCTCCTTCTTTCTTTTTCCTCTCTTCCTACTAATAATAAACTGTTAGAACTGGTAGCAAATACCTATAACCTCAGCACTTTGAGGTGGAAACAGTAGGATCAAGTCAATGTCATTCTTGGCTACACAGGGAGTTTGAGGCTAGCCTGGGCCTCAAAGAAAGTAAGAAGGAAAGAGAGAAAAAGAGAAAAGAAAGAACGAAAAAGAAAATTGCAAATGAAGGAACAAATGAAGGAAGGAAGAAAAGAGAGAGTGACAAGAGGTAGGTGTGGAGTTAGGGATGTAGTTCAGGATTAGAGTGCTTGCCTAGTCTGTTCAAGATTCTGGTCTTCATTCTTAGGACCCAAATCAATCAAACAGCAACAATTCATGGATGTGCAGGAAGCAGAGCAGTTATTACGCTCATATCCATTTTGAATATAAATAAAATGATGATATATATTTGAGAGATTTAGCCAAAACTTCTAGACAAGTATATATAATGGAACCAATTCTAACCTCTGGCCTTCTGATTCTTCTGGAATTTTTCCTATGACAAATTTCAAGACACAATTGATTCAGCAATTCTTCCCTATGTCATTCAATCTATCATCTTATGTATTCCTGAGTGAAATAGTGTTTTCCCATATTAAACACATATGTCTGCCACAAATGACAACAGCAATCCTTCAGTGTTTTTTATTTGACATTTTGCATGTATTATTTCCATTTTTTTCCTTTGAGAGACAAGATCTTATATATTCCAAGTTAGCCAAGAGGCTAACTTTGAGCTTAGTTGTATTTATTTATTTATTTGAGAGAAAGAGAAAGAGAGAGAGAAAATAAGAGAGTGTATACACTGTATACATGTCATAATGCACCAGTGGGGGGATCAGGGGACAACTTTTGGGAATCAGTTCTCTCCTCCTCCCATGTGGGCTTCTGCAGATCAAACTCAGATCTCCAGGTCTTTGAGCAGATGCTTTACCCAGCTTACTAGCTGATCCTGACTTTGAATTTCCAGTCCTCTTGCCTTCACCGCCAGTGTGTTGGGATTGTAATCATGTCCTACCATGCCTAATTTCTTCCCAGGGCTTTGTGCACACTAAGCAAGCAATGTACAAACTGAATTACCTCTCTTGCCTTAAGCATGCTATTTCTTGCCACTGGGTCCTTGCACCTCATCGGAGAGGAGGACCCAGAGGAGAGTCTGGCATGCACATTAAAGGATGCTCCGGGGATGGGAGGGGGAGGCACTAGGGGATAGGGGAGGGGGACATAGGGTGGTGGGAGGTTGGAGGTTGTATGAGTAGAAATAAAAAAAAAAGCATGCTATTTTTAATCTTTCATAACAACTCAATAAAGACACTGAGGACAAAAGAAATTTAACACTTGTTCAGACTCACAGCCAGTTTCAAACATGACACATTACCTCTATTTTTTCAGATTTCTAACACTTTCTGGGCACTTATAAGGCTCCAGAGCACCACACAAAGTAGCTCATTTAATCCTTACAAGATTTCTCCAAAGTATGCGCCATTATTATCTCCACTGAAAAGATCAAGGCACAGAGGAAAACTGTCTTATTGAAGGTTTCGTGGCTGGAAAGCAGAGAAGGCAGGACTTGAATAAATTGGCTCAACTGAAGAACCCCAGCTTTAAAGCACAACACTGTAGACATCTCATCCCATTCATTGCAATTCTCCTCCATTGGAATGACCCAGAATTTTAAAACTTTGCATTTCTGTGGGGTTTTTGATTGCTTGTTGTTCTTTTTTTAACGTGCACAAGTGTGCGTGTGTGTGTGTGTGTGTGTGTGTGTGTGTGTGTGTGTGTGTGTGTGTGTAGGGGCCCAAGGGTGACTTTGGGAATCATCCTGGATTGTCCTACCTCTTTTTTGCTTTGCTCTGGGGTTTCCTAGGCTCTACCTTTCAAGACCAGAAGTGCAGGCTGCCGCCATTTCTGCCTGATTTTTTTTACGTGGGATCTGGAATCCAAACTTAGGTTCTTCTACTTACAAGGCAGAGGCTTAACCTCTGAGCCATCTCTCCAGCCCTGTTTGTTTTTCGACAGGGTCTTGCTATATAGTTCCAGATTGGAACAGAATTTGCTACATAGCTCAAGCTGTAATGAGAGTGGTAGCTGATCTTTAACTCATTATCCTCCTTGTTTAGCCAACAACCTCCAGAGCCTTCAACATAGATCTCAGAAGCTCAGTAAAGAACAATTGATGCTCATTCCTTGGAAATAAGATTATTACTGAACTGAAGGAGAAAACTCATCCCTGGAGGGCTGGGATGCAGCTCAATTGGCAGGGAGTGTGTCTAGCATGCAAAAAGCTGGGCATAAACTGGGAGTAATGGCCCACACCTACAGGCCCTGCATTAAGACCCTGTTTCAACCCCTATATGCTGTCCCCCAAAAGAAAGAAAACACATGTTCACAAGCACACTTTGCATTGCAAGAGGAGTCTTTGAGGCTACGTGTCATGATTTAAAGCAGAAAACAATCAAACTGAACTGGTTGCCTTGTTTTCAGTACTTACTAGCTGAGTGACAGGCAAGTTACAGCAATTCTCTAAGCCTTACTTATTCATACTTAAATTGGCAGTGATGTTTATTTCATAAGTTTGTGAAGCTACATAATATGAAATATTATATATAAGCTAAGTGTTCATTCACAGTATGCGTTTGACAATTTATACTTGTTATTTTAAAGCAATTTTTCTTGTTTTCTTCTGGCTGACTTTTAGGTTGAATTTCTTATTTATTTTTAATATTATATATATACACTATATATACATATATACACACACAAGTATGCACATACAATGTGAGCATGTGCCATGGTACACATGTGGAGATCAGAGGACAGCTTGCAAGAATCAGTTCTCTTTTTCCACAATGTGAGTTCCTGGATTGAATTCGAGTAGGCAGGCTTGGCAGTGAGTACCTTCCCTCCCTGAGCCATTTCTCTGTCCCACTGAATTGAATGTCTATTTTTCTTTTGTATGTTTCTCTATCCTTGACTCCCCAAAGCAATTATGCCTGTAGTTTTACTTATTCTTTTTATCTTCTTTCTCACATTCTTTGATTCACACCCATTCTGTTGTTCTTTGTTTACTGGTATTCAGTCCTGGGTCCTATTCACGATGAGAAAGCACTCTATCACGGAGATACATTCCACCCTTAACAGTGAGTATTTTGTGTGTCCTTTTAAATTTTTTTTTTTTTTATTTGAGAGTGAGAGAAAGAAAAGGAGAAGGAGATACATGCATGCCACGATGTAAGGAGGTCAGGAGATTGAACCGAGGACATTAGGTTTGCACACTAGAGTCTTACCGGCTGAGTTATCTCCTGGCCCCTGTTGTTTTGAGACAGTATCTTAACTGCTCAGAATAGCCTTGAAGTCACCAAGTAGCAGAGGATGACCTTGAACTTCTGATCCTTCTGTTTCCACCTCCCAAGTGCTAGGACTGCAGGTGCCCACCACCATGCACGACTCAGCGCTCTTTAGCACGTAAAAATACAGGACACAGATGCGCATCTCAGATTAAAGAAAAATAATTAGGTGTGAGTCCATTTAATAGAGCACCGTGTAATAGAGATACTATAAAGGATCTCTCAAGAAGCTCGCACTATTCTCTGGAGAATGTCTAAATCCTGATTAGTCTTATCTAGGAGAAATTGCATACCCAGTGATTTATGCCTGTGAGGAGACAAACAAACAAGCAAAAACCCTAAAAAACCAGACACTTGTTTTCCGTTGGTGGGTGGAAACTTATTAGCCCGCTCTACCTCTTATGACCACTAGGTGTCACAACAAGAGCAGCTGTAGAAACCATAGACACTCTTGCGACTGGCTGCCCAGAGCGTCCAGGCTGCTCTATCCGAACGCCGTGGCTCTCCTTTCTGCGCGTTGGCAACCAGCGCTGGAAGACGCGGTGCCAAGGGAACCTCGCTTGGGTGAAGCCAAGTCTCGCGAGCGTTTCTTTCTTTTCTTTCTGCCTTTTTTCATTTTCTTTCTTTTTTTCTTCTTCGTCTTCTTCCTTTTTTTTTTTTTTTTTGGCCTGGCGAATGACCACAGGCCAATTGCTCCACAAGTAGGATCCTTGAAGTGGCCTGGCCTGTGAGTGGCGTGAGACCCCAGTCCTAGGCTGGGGTTCTTTTTATATAGAGGAAACGGATTCAGAGGGGCTACAGGTAATTTGACCTCTCCTAAACGGACTCCTGTGGTCGCCATCTCCATGAAATCTGTTCTTCTCCCCTCTCCCTGCCCCACCAACCATCGGAGTTCCTTTACACCCCAAGAAACAAATGGGATCTGATCTTCAAGACGAGTGGGGATAGATATGATGTTTTGGGGGGACTACGGACTCTGACCAAGAGACTGGAGTTTATCTTCTCTTCAGGACTCCCCTCCCCCTTCCTACCCCTTCCCAGCAGTGATCCACAGATCACTTCTTATGGAATGAATTCCTTATAGAGAACCCTCTCTTTCCCAGAACCCCCCCAGTTGTGGAGAAACTGACCTAACCTATTACAAAGTCACCATCTGTCTAGAAATGATCTTCCTCCCTTGCGCGCAGATCTTACATGTAGCTTTTGGATAGATGCTGGGAAAGTTGGTCGTCTTTTCCTTCACGATTCCCTCTGCACTCAGCCAATCTGTTAGTTGTTCACAAGGGTTGCAGCAGAATGGCCTGGCTGCTCGCTCTGGGTCAGAAAGCTTTCATCAGGGCAGAGGGCTTGATGTATGTTCCATGGTAGGAGGTGTGTAATCCTCTCTCCCTTTGTTTAGACCAAAATTGTTGAGAACCAAACATATGATGAGCGTCTAGAGATTAACGACACTGAAGACCCTGCAGGTGTCTGTACTTCAGCCCCAGCACACCAAGGTAAGAGATCACTGAAGAGGAAAGAAATGATTCTTTTTATTTATTTTTCATGTGTGTGTGTGTGTGTGTCAGAGGAAACCCTTATGTCCCTGTGGAGGACCAAGGGTAACTTCAGGAATCATTGTGAATTGCTTCTACCTTTTTTTGCTTCTCTCTAAAATTTCCCAGACTCCACCCACCAGAGCTGAAAGTCCAGGCCAGGTGTTTTCACCTGGCACTTTTTAAGTAGGACCTGGGATCTGAACTCAGGATCTTCTGCTTCTGTGGCAGAGTCTTAACCCCTGGGCCATTTCTCCAGCATGGTAGATGATTCTTAAAAAAAGAAACTTCCCGGGCGGAGGAGGCCATGGCAGCGGTCTTGGCTCACCTCGGGCTCCGGCGGGTGAAGCGGGTGAAGCAGGTTCGGGTTCAGTTCTGCCCGTTTGAGGACAACGTGGAGTGGACCAGGACCTTCCTCCAGGCGGTGAGCAGCAAAAGGGTCCGCTCCACCAACCTCAACTGCGCGGTCGACGTCGACATGCGGCAGGAGGGCTCCCAGCCCTGCGTGGATGTACTTACTGTTCGGCGACCGGGTGAGAAAGCCTAGTACTAGTGCCCAGGTGGAGCTACCCTGATGGCGAAGGCCCGAGCAAAGCCCTGCGCGAAGCCCTGGCTGCCCAGAAAAACCTTAGGAACGACACATACCACTGCCCATCTCGGTTCCAGCCACTGTCACGAGACCCACTGAGGTGACGAGTGACGGTATCTGAGCGGGTGAAGCTACAGAGGCCTGGGTATTCCCTCCCAGGCTGGCTTATGGGCAAACAAAAACCCTTTAGTGGGCAAGTGACAAAGCCAGTTACTGCCTGTCTCACCCTGAGACCATCCCGCTGGCCCCTGGGGCCACGGGCTGAGAATGGTTTTCCCAAAGCATTGTGGCCGGCCCCTCCCTAGAGTCCTTCCTGAACACTGCAGACATCAGTCTGCACAGAAGCAGATGTCTGCTACATCACCCTCGCCACTCCTCAGTGACAGTGACCTCTAGCAGCCACAGCATGGAAGCTCAGACTGCAGAAGGGCGAGGTGGCCCAGAGGAGTGTGATACCTAGTGCAGTGCCAGGCTCACCAGAAGGCCTCTGACTCAAAGGATGTGCTTCTGTTCCAACAACGGGAACTTTTATTCATAAATTTATGTGATAGGTTTCCTACCAAGAACGTGACAAACAACTGATACATTTTTAAGAAATGTATATGGGGGAGGGAGTTGACAAAGTAATAAAAACATTCAGAGATATCATAAAAAAAAAGGAGGGCTGAATCCATGTTTGCAGCCAGTATCTAGACAATAGCAAACGTTGTCCTTTAGGAGTTAAGCACTTACTATTGATTCTGCTCTCTAGGTAGTGAAGGAGAAATCAGCTTAGCAGATTGCAGGATCCTCCTACTGCACAGCCCACCCCCTGCCACCTTCACTTTAACTCACATGCTGCCAAGGACTCATGGTGCTTTTCTTTTAAACTTAGCACGATGCTTCACAGCCTGCCCTGTACCTGCGATCCCAGCTAAAACAACAACAGAGTCTTGTCAAATGTCTTGACACCATTCATGTAGTCTAATAACAGGTTGGAATGCCTAGTATGTGCCATGCTGGAATTACTCCTGGCATTAGGTATACAGTATTGGACAAAAGACACATTATCTCTGCCATCTTGATGCAATGACCAAGGAATACAAATGTCCTAGGTGCATTAATGGAGGTACATTGTTTGCTGTTATGGGAAATGATGAAAAGGGATCTCTTGGTAGCCAGGGAAGACTGTGAAGAGTCTAGTGTGTGGGATAGGAGAGTGGTACTGTGGTGGATCAGAGGAAGGCAGGAGAAATAACGGCAGAGCGTGGGAGGCCATGTTGCTGTTGTTTATGGCAGGTGTTGCCGTGAATGGAAGTTCTGTGGCAGTGGGAGACTTCCATGATAGTGCTTTGGATGGTGGTGAGCACACAGAGACCAGACACAAATACAAGACAGACTTGTTGGTACCTTGCATTTGACTCCTGAGTTAGGAATTGAAGATGGCACTCAGTGTTTTTGTTTATTGTGGTAAAACATATGCAACATAAAATACACCATCTTAAGTGTAAGATTAAATAGCATTAAGTGCATTCACAATGTGAAGTTAGCTATCACCACTGTTATTTCTAGAAGTTTCTTATCATCTCAAAAGGACCTTTGCCTATTAAACAGTAACTCCCGATTCCTGTCTTCCTCCCAGTTCCTGATGACCACTATATTTTGTCCCTATGGATTCAGCTATTCAAATACTGAATAAATGAAATAATATTGAATTGTCTTCCTGTGGCAGAGACTCATGCCACATAAACATGTTTCATTTGTGCTGTAGCATGTGTCAGAGTTTGAATAGCCCTTTTCAGTTCTTTTTTTCTTCAAGGGTTTAATTCATGCTCATGGTTTCAGGTTATAGTCTGTTATAGTAGGACAGTTAGACCAACATCAGGAGCCAAAGGAACATCTCATTTGCATATGTCGTTTTCAATTCTTTTAGGTGTATACTTAGCCATCATGTTAAGCCTCTGTTTCGAAAGCAGAAGGTCCCGAGTTCAGACCCCTGATCCCATGTGAAAATGCCAGACAGAAATGGCAGTGGCCTGCACTTCTGGTGCTGAAAGGCGGAGCCTGAGAAACTCCAGAGCAAAACAATCCAGGATGATTCCTGAAGTCATTCTGGGGCCTCCACAGGCAGACACCCATACTCATTGCTTGCTTTAACCCGAGCCAGCCTTCAGGAACTCTGTCTTAAATAGATGGAGCCATGGTCAGAACTCAATTTCTCATCCTTTCCCTTCATGTTCTTATAAACCCTATTCTGTGAAATGATGGACTTATAAAATACCGTAAGCTAAAAATGCCTGTCTTTAAAAGTCAATAACTTTAAACCTAAAGGGAAAATTGTTCTTCCCAGGATCCCCTCTTTCTGCCCGTCTTCATAACAAGACTATGGCCGATAACAGCAGTGATGAGTACGAAGAGGAAAATAACAAGGTGTAGTATGAACCACAGCTGTTGTGAAGTTTTTGCTCTGTGTGGCTAGTGGTTAGTCTGAGAGACTCGGTTCAGTGGGAAACATTTCCTACTCACTGCCAGTGGTTGAGAGATAATGAGAAAGCAGGAGAGAGCAGGTGTGTGCACCACTGTGTATGCGTGGAGGTCACAGACAGCTTTAAGGCACCAGTTCTCTCCTCCCACTATGTGGGCTCTGGGAATGGAAATTGGGTTATCAGGCTCGGTGGCAGGTATTTTACTCGCTGAACCACCTCACTGGCTCAGACTTGAGATTTTGGACTTGCACCTTGTTATTTCATGGACTTGAGTGAGTAAGAGGGAGGCTCAGAAATCTAGGTCATAATGTCAAGAATAGAGGAGCCCTTCGCACTGAGTTAGAATGCATAGTCACTCCATCTAATGCACAGGGAAAAGAAGGGGACTGTAGGTAAATCAGATGCCTCGTGAAAGAGTATCATTGAGCAAAAATGGGAAACTTCTGGCCTCTGAAGCTGCCAGTGTGAACTTTCTTCTGGAACTTTCCAGCAGATTTCTCTGGGCATTTTTGCAAGTTAAATGCTTTTTTTCCTGTGATCTTCTTGAATTTTAAGAGCTTCTAAAGTTCGTTCTCCCCATATTACCTCTCTCTACTTCTTCCCAAAATACTTGCAGGTTGCACCCTTTTCTGAATTTTAGGGGTCAGGTTGTCTGGATAAAGTTTGTGTAGAGGTCAAGCACATACCCTAGACATAAATTGGACAGAATTCTCAAGTAGAGGAATATGATTCTAAAAAGTGGGGGCCCACTGAGCAGGAGCAAGAGCTTCTGAGGGGCATCACTTCTTTCTGGTGATGCCAAGTGTATCTGGGTGGCACCAATAAGATCAGCTGGGTGTAGGTGTGTTGAGTTGCTATCTGTATGAACCTTTCTCTCTTACCCTGCCGCACCCAGGAGAAGAAGAAGACCTCACAGTTGACACCTCAGCGGGGCTTCAGTGAGAATGATGACGACGACGACGATGATGACTCATCTGAAACTGACTCTGATGAAGACGATGATGATGAAGAGCATGGAGCTCCTCTGGAAGGGTAGGCAGGACCTGGAGCTCAGGGGGAATGTGTCTCCCTTGGGATAGTGGGCTGGGAGGACAGTGCTAGAAGCAGCATTACAGCATCTCTCTCTCTTTAATATTTAGTGTATGTGTATATGTGTGTGTGCATGTGTGTATGTGTCCCCATGTATAAGTATGTGTGTATGCACACATGTACATATACCATGGCATGAGTGTGGAGATCAGAGTACATTTTTGTGGAGTTGGTTCTCTTCTTCCACCAAAAGTGAGCATCAGGTTGTCAGGTTTGGCAGCAAGCGGCTCTACCCACTGAGTGACTCGCTGACCCCACAGCATCTCTTTTGATGTCCTCTATTTGCGATTCTCGAGTATCTCAAAAACTCAGCAGTATGAGTTCTCATTCCTTTCTGACTCCATTGCCTCATCTAGTCCTGTGATGTCACTTATACTCTCTGAAACAATGATAAACTCACGAATTGCACGTGGCTTTGCTGGGTCAACCTAAAAGATGGTCCCTCCCTTCAAGGAGCTTCTGGTTTGGGAAAGGAGATTTGCATTTGCATATGTAACAAAGCATTTCTGTTTTGTGAGGATAACTATGTGCATACAAACATTTCCATCCAGGGCTGAACTCCTTCCCAGCAGGAGTAAAGAGGAGCTTCGGGGCCCTTACTGAGGCTTAATGTTCCCGGATAATGCTGAAGTAACACAGTCTCACCCTGTTCCAGCCCTGGTCTTACAGAGAGTCATGACCATGCTTACCGGTTTTAGTTAACATCTGTTCTAAAGACTGTTCTTTTATGCTGGAGATGTAATGTGGCTTAGTGACAGGGCACTTGCCTAGATGTAGAAGGCCCTGGGTTTGATCCCCAGAACTGCAAAATAAACAAACACAATAGAATCATTGTCAGATGTAGTGGCATGTGACTGTTTTCCCAATTATTTAAGCAGCTGAAGCAGGAGGATATCTTGAACTCAAGAGCGCAAAGCCTGGGTAACAGCAAGATCTCTACTTCAAAACAAATTGATAAATAAATTTAAATTAATAAGAAATAAATGCAATAAAACCACTGGTTAAATAGATGATGGAATAACCAATCAATAGAATTCTACCTACTTGTTAAAAGTCTGTATGTAGCAGGGCCAGCAAGATAGCTTAGAAGGTAAATGCATCTGTCTGCCAAGCTGGTGACCTGAGTTCAGTCCTAGGACCCATGTGGTGGAATTGAATTCGGAAGGTGACCCCTGATCTCCATGTGTGTGCCATGCCACACATACACTTGTTCATATTCTCTCTCTCTCTCTTCCCCTCTTCCTTTCATAAAAATGTTTTTAAAAGTATGTGACAGCTGTTATGCACTCATAAAGGAACATGTCTAAGCTAGGTCAGTTGACTCATGCCTTTAAATCCCAGCTCTCAAAAGGCAGGGGCAGGATTGAGTGTCTAATCACTAGATTTTAGGCCAGCCATGGCTACAGTAGTGAGACCCTGTCTCAAAAAAGAATCAAGACTATTGAAAAGAACGATCCCTAAGAAAACTTGATTTTCGAAAAAAACAGAGAAACATGTTCATGCTGTGCAACTTTGTGTATACAGCTGCCATTGTGTAGAGCATCTCTGAAAGAACCTTCTAGAAACTAGGAAGACCAGGGGCCATTGACATGACTCAGAAGGTAAAGCAGCTTGCATGGAAACTATTGACCTGAGGTTGATCCCAGGAGCCCACCTATATGGTGGGAGGAGTGAACTGACTTCTGAAAGTTGTCCTCTGACCTCCTCACTCATGCCTTTCTTGATTTCTCTACCTCAAGTAAATTTTTAAAAAATAATAATAAAAAAAGAAATTAGGAAGATGGGAGTATTAGTCAGGGTTCTCTAGAGTCACAGGATCAACAGAATGAATATATAAAAAAGGAATTTATTGAGTTGGCTTACAAGGTATGGCTGAGGTAGTCCAACAATGGCTGCCAGTGGGTGCTCAGCCCAGTAGTCCAGTGGGTGACGGCTGAAAGCTGGAGGATTCCTGCAGTGTCTTTGGTCAACGAGTTGAAGGCTTGGAAGGTTGGAGGGCTGGAGGGTCAAAGAAGCGAAGAAGCTGGTCAAAGAAGAGAGTTTTCTAGCACAGCTTCAGAGAGTCTCTCTTCAAATTCTTCTGTTTTGTGGTTCTTTTTATCTGGTCTGCTACTGGGAGGTTCTAATCAGATCTAGAGCTGGTCTTTGTACTGTGAATGTATTGATCCAGATAATCTCTTTAGGTGGTCTGACAGCTGATCTTGGTTAATGCCGAGTGTTGTCAAGTTGACAACCAGGATTAACTATCACAGTGGTTTACCTTTGGGAGAAGAACTTAGTGGCAAGGGACAGGGAGGAAAGAGAAACATAACTTTTTGCCATATTTTGAATTCTTATATTTTGAATACTGTGTATTGAATTCCTATTGCCGTCATGTAGCTCAGGCTGGCCCAGAACTTGTCTTCCTTCTACCTCAACTCCCGAGTGCTGGGATCACAGGTTTGAGCTACCATGTCTAGCTTTTATTAATACTTTTCGCTGATCTACATCCCCAGCTCTTGGGCTTTTTGATACAGGGCTTTGCTGTGTAGCCCATGCTGTTCTCAAGCTTGTAATATTTCTGCCTCAGTTTCCTCAGTCCTGATTACAGAATTGTGCCACTATGCCCAGCGTCACCGCATATATTTTTTACATTTATTTTATCCTCCTAGAGCCTCACTCATTCTAAACAAGTGTTCTACCAGTGGGCTAGGTCCACAGTTTTTTTTTTTTCTACTTTTCTTTTGAAATATGTCTCATAAATTGCATGGATTGACTAGGAACTCATGATCTCTTGTTCAACCTCTGTCAGGAGTATAGGCATAGGCAGGCAGGCCTGGCCTTACATACCTTTTATTTCCAGTCATGTGCATGATTTGATAAAAATGTTTTCTTTTTTTTTTAAATTTTTTTATTATTATTATTTATTCAACTGTGTGCATGTGTGTGTGTGTGTGTGTGTGTGTCTGTGTCTGTGTATGTGTAAACCACGGACGAATTCGCGAACCACCATGGACGCCTCCACCTCCTTCTGCCCCGGGATTCACAGGCTCCGCCCTACCAGGACCAGAAGCACAGGCCGCCCCCGCCTCCGCCTGGCGTCTATACGTGGGATCTGGGATCCGAACTCAGGACCTTCTGCCTGCAAGGCGGAGCCTTAACCCCTGAGCCACCTCTCCAGCCCGATAAAAATGTTTTCTAAGAAAAAAAGTTTTAAAACTTTTTTGGATTATCCCCCTGCAGGAAGGCATCAAGTTAATTAGGCACATGTGCAGTGGACTGATTTCCCATGTGTTGCAGTTCACTTGCATGTTGCTGATAAAATCATGACAAAACTGCTTAAGGGAACAAGGGGTTTATATTCTCAAGATTCCTGGTTACAGTTGTTTGTACATCTTGGCAGGAAAGGTCACACCAACACCAGGGCTGAGGGAAGTGGCCTTACCATATCCACACACTAACTGAGAGAGGGACAATCCTTTCTTGCCAGACCAGCATGTCTGGCCAAGTGTACACAAAGATGCCAAGTTCCTCAAACAACTCTCTGTATTTTATTCACTGTCCAGGATCTAGTTCCACCGACCATGGGCTGGGCTTTCCCCATCTACTAGACCAATCTCCTACAGGTTCACTCTGGGCTTAACTCAATTACTAATAATTTACAAAAGTGCCCGGAGCTTGAACCCTCAACCATCAAGTTGACACTATACCTAACTATGACACCATGGATCCCAACTTGCTTCATGATCAGGTCCTATTTCTGTATGTTATATTCCGGAGAAATAGAAAATTTAAGTCATTAATATTTTTAATTTTTTGGTTGAGTAATTCCTCCAGAAGAACCTTATTAGAGATCTTCTGAATCACTTATATACTTTGCAGTGTTCATCATATTTAATTGCAATAACGTTTAGGTGTTGTTTTTTTTCTTTCAAATATTTATTTATTTAAGAGAAAGGAAGGAGAGAGAAAGAAAGAGAGAGAGAGAGAGAGATGGATGTAAGCAGACAAAGATGTGGGCCTCGAGGATTGAATTGCGGTCTCCAGGTCTAGCAGCAGGCACTCTATCTCCTGAGCCATCTCTCTGGCTTTGTGTTCTGTGTTTATTGTCCAGGCTGGCCTAGATCTCATGATCCTTCTGTCACAGCTCAGGAGTGCTGGCATTACAGATGTGTGTTGCCACACCTGTCTTCTATGGTTATTTATTCTATGTAATTTTTTACATCAGTAGAAGTGGTTTTTTTGGGGGAAAGAAAAGTCCCTGTTTCATGCATGCTAGGCAAGTTCTTTACCTTTGAACTATATGCCAGACCAATATAATTTGTGTGTGTGTGTGTGTGTGTGTGTGTGTGTTAGTGATGAAACCAAGGTCTTACACATGCTAGGCAAAAGTTCTACCACTGTCCTATATCGCTATTGCTTTACTTTTTATTTTAAGACAGGATCCTGATAAGCTAGACAGCTGGCTTTGATACTCTATAGCCTTGAATTTTCAGTCCTTTTACCTTAGTCTCTCAAGTAGCTGTAATTAATGGGCCAGCACCATCAGGGCCTGATTACAAGTACTTTTGATATCTATGCAATAGGAGCAGGAGAGATAGCTCAGCAGATAAGGTGTCTGCTCCCTATATTTGATCCCTTGAAGTCCACATGGTAGAAAGAGACAACTAACTTCCAAAACTTCCACCTGTGAGCCATAATATACATATGTGTTTGTTGTCTCTCTCTCCTTTTTCTCTCTCACTCACTTGCTCTCAGTCTCTCTCCTTTCACTCTCAAGTAAATACAATTTAAAAAAGAAAACAAAATTATTCAGTATTCAGTATAACTAGCCATTTCCCAGATGTTGGATATTTTATTTCTTCTCTTTTGTAATTTTTTTTGAATTAAGGTCTCATGTAAACCAGACTGGCCTTGAACTTGCTATATAGGGGAGGATGACCTTGAACTTTTGATTCTTTTGTCCAGTCTCCCTAATGCTTAGATTATATATGCACCACCACACCTGGTGATTTATACTCCATTTTTAGATAAAGAAATATTGTGGGTGTTCTGCAGCTCTGTCCTTCACAGGCAGAGGTAATTGAGAAGCAACTCTAACCAATGCCGAAGTTGCCTTGTAAGTCTCCAGGAGAGGCAGATGTGAGGGGCAGAAGATGGGGTCAATGTCTTCCCTGTGGTTTGAATCTTGGGCTGGCCAGGGCTCTGCCGCTGTGCTCCTCGTGATCCAGCCTGACCACCACATGTTCGTTCCTAGGGCGTACGATCCTGCAGACTATGAGCACTTGCCTGTCTCAGCTGAGATCAAGGAGCTCTTCGAGTACATCAGCCGGTGAGTGTGAGTGTCTCCTCTGTGCCTGACGTGCCCACCTCGCTTTGGGGCCTCTCTCTGTGCCTGACGTGCCCACCTCACCCCAAGAACTTCCCTCTGTGCCTGCCGTGCCCCTCAGCCCCAAGAACTTCCTGCTGTGTCTTCTGTGCCCATCTCCTCTAGTCCAAAGGAAGGCTGAGCTCTTTGGATGGTTTTAGTCCAAATCCTAAAGCAAGTTTTTCCGATTACTCCTGCCTTCCCTGGCAATGTCTTCCAGGTACACACCTCAGTTGATCGATCTGGACCATAAGCTGAAACCTTTTATTCCGGATTTTATCCCAGCTGTTGGGGATATTGATGCATTCTTAAAGGTACAGTCAGGGCATTCTGAAAAGGATTCCTTCCCTGTTTGCTCTAACCCCTCTGTTTTAACTGTTTCTCTGATGTCTTTAACTGGCACAGGCTGTCTCCACAAATAGTCTGCATTTCATTAGTTTTTTTTTGTTTTGTTTTGTTTTTTAATGTTTTGCGTGCATATGTGTAGAAGACAGCACTTGAGTGTGTGTGCCTGCGTGACTTTAGGAATCATCTTGGATTGCTCTACCTTATTGCTTTGCTCTGGGGTTTCCCAGTCCGGAAATCAGGCCACCGTTTCTGCCTGGCATCATTAGTGTTTTTTTTTTTTTTATTCAATTGTGCGTGTGTGTATATGTGTGTGTGTGTGTGTGTGTGTGTGTGTGTGTGTGTGTGTAGAACCACGAACAAATTCGGGAACCACCATGGACGCCTCCACCTCCTCCTTGTTTACTCTGCCCTGGGATTCACAGGCTCCGCCCTACCAGGACCAGAAACACAGGCTGCCCCTGCTTCCACCTGGCGTCTATATGTGGGGTCTAGGATCCCAAACTCAGGACCCTCCACCTACAAGGCAGAGGCTTAACCCCTGAGCCACCTCTCCAGTCCCATCATTAGTGTTCTTAACCTTTCTCTCTTTTCCAAATGTTGCTCATGTTTTATTGGTGATGGTGTTCTGTTTGCAAAAGTAGTAAGAAAACATGCTAAGCCAAGAGATAGAAAAATCAGGATATACTGCAAGGGAGAGCGGCCTCATGCGTGAGGATACTTAAGGGTCTGTGCACATACTGTAATGTGTCTGCATTTCCATGTTTGCCTCCTAATTAACTATACATTCATCCTTATGTTTACACTCCCATAAATCATATAGTTTTTTAAAGACAGTATTTAGTCTAGTATAATAAGCATGCTTCTTGATTCTAATCATACTATTGGGAATAATAATTCCCAATAGCTTCTTGGAAAGCTTTGTTATAACTCTCCTCTTCCTCACCTTGTTCTCCCCTTCTTCATAATCAGGTGCCTCGTCCTGATGGAAAGCCTGACCACCTTGGCCTATTGGTATTGGATGAGCCATCTACAAAGCAGTCGGACCCTACGGTGCTCTCGCTCTGGTTAACAGAGAATTCCAAGCAGCACAATATCACAGTAAGCAGCCGGTGTGCTCCAGGCCCAGTGGGAAGGTGTGCCAAGGTCAGAGGCTTCACCCTGTTCACATGTAGTTAAATCTGCCTAGCAAGAAGGAGAGTAAGGGGAACACAAGAAAGGGTTCTGGGAAATGCCCCTGGATCCTTGCACCTCATCGGAGAGGAAGACCCAAAGGAGAGTTTGGCATGCACAGTAAAGGATGCTCCGGGGATTGTGGGGGGGAGGCACTGGGGGATGGAGAGGGAGGAGAGAGGGGAGGGGAGAGCAGGGGGGTCGGGGGGGGGAGGTGGAGGGAGGGAGGGGACCAGTATACCTGTTAAGTTTGTATGAGCGGAAATAATAATAATAATAATAAAAAGAAGGATGGGTGTGGCTTCAGGCCAGCCCAATTTTTCCACAGGCTCTTTCCCTCCTTCCCTCCTTTCTTCTCCCTCCCTCCTTTCCTCCCCTCCTTCCCTCCCTTCTCTCCCTTCCCTCCCTTCTCTCCCTTCCCTCCCTTCTCTCCCTTCCCTCCCTTCTCTCCCTTCCCTCCTTTCTCTCCTTCCCTCCTTCCCTCCTTCCCTCCTTCCCTCCTTCCTTCCCTTCCCTCCTTCCCTCCCTTCTCTCCCTCCCTCTTTCCTTCCTTCCCCCTTCCCTCCTTGCTTCCCTTTCCTTCCCTCCCTCCTTCCTTTTTTCCTTCCCTCCTTCCTTCTTTCCCTCCTTCCTTTTTTCCTTCCTTCTTTCCCACTTTCTCTCCCTCTCTTTCTCTCTTCTTTCTCTCTTTCTCTTTCTCTCTCTCTTTTTCTCTCTTTCTTTCTCTCTCTTTCTAAAAGAAAAGGTATACACATGTATGCCATGCACATAGGTAGAGGACAACTTTAGGAAGTTAGTTCTTTCCTACCATCATGTAGGTTTCTAGGGATTGAACTCAGGTTGCAGGTTTTTGAATACTATACTAAATAATATATACTAAATACTATGTACGATATAGTATACTAAATACTATACTAAAAAATATACATTCATGGAGTAAATTTTCTGCTATCACGATCAGATGATTTTTTTTTCATGGTACTGTGGATCAAACCATGACTTTCCACATGTTAGGCAGGTGCTTTGGCACTGAGACACATGCCCAGGCCTTTGTCACTTTTTAACTCAAAAATATTTTCATAATTCAGCAAAGAAGCCCTGGATCTGTTCGCCTCTTAATAACTACTTCATTCTTTTTTATGGCCGAATAATAATGCATTGTATGTGAGTACCCCATTCTGTCCATTTGTACAGTTGTTCAGTTATGAACATTCAAGTTTTTGCATGAATGTACATTATTATTTTTCTCATGTGAATATGTGTGTATGAATGAATAACATTGCATGGCCATATTGTAACTCTACAACTTTTGAAGAACTGCCAGAACGTTCTCTGAAGTGTTAGGATTGTTTTGAAATTCCACTGGTAATGAAAGAAAGTTATAATTTTTCTTAGCCCTTACCAACAAATTATGTTTGTCCCTTTTAAGTCTAGCCATTCCAGGGCTGGAGAGGTGGTTCAGGGGTTAATCCTCCGCCTTGCAAGTGGAAGGTCCTGTGTTCGGATCCCAGATCCCACGTATAGACGCCAGGCGGAAGCGGGGGCAGCCTGCGCTTCTGGTCCTGGTAGGGCGGAGCCTGTGAATCCCGGGGCAGAAGATGGTGGAGGCGTCCATGGTGGTTCCCAAATTCGTCCGTGGTTCTACACACACACACACACACACACACACATACAGACACACATACAGACACACGCACGCACGCGCACACATACATACGCACATGCGCACAGTTGAATAAATAATAATAATAATAAAAAAATTTAAAAGTCTAACCATTCCAGTAGGTGTGAAATGGCTTTGACCTCCATCCTTTCCATGTCTTTAGCTGTTTTTTTATTTTTTTCTTTTTTGAGACAGGTCTCATGTAGCATGGGCTGGTCTCGAACTCCTGATCTTCCAGCTTCCAGCCCCCAAGTTCTGGGATGACAGGCCTGCAAGTCCAGTAAATTTGATGAAGATGTCCATTAGTCAGATAGGCATTACTGTAACAAATACCTGAGAAATTAAGTTATAAGAAGAAAAATTTTATTGTGACTTAGAATGTGGGAAGGCCCTGTCCATGATTAATTGGCTCTGGTGTTAGGGTGAGGCAGAAATAATGGCAGAAGAACAACAGACTCACTCATCTCATGGCTAGGGAGCAAAAAAAGAAGGAACTGGGTAGACCTGAGAGCCCACAATTTCCTTTGAGGAACAACTCCAGTGACCTCCTGGCCTAATTATGCCTCACCCCTTGTTTGGCGGGGGTGGGGCGTTGGAGGGAAGTATCTCTTAAATTTTCCGCTACCTCTAAATAGCACCACTCTAGAGAGCAAGCCTCTGCCACATTGCCCTTTGGGGACGCTTATGATCCAACTGTAGTGGTTTATTATAATTCATTATAATTCTCATCTGACTGTTGGATGGTTAGTAGTAACTGTGAACCTGACACCTGGAAGGCAGAACTCTGGGCACACCTGGGAGGGATGCTCTATTCTAAGGTTGGCCTCTTGGCATGTCTCTGAAGGATTGTCTTGATTGCATAATTGAAATGGGAAGACCCAGCCAGCCTAGTGTTGGTGGGGCCACTCCCTAGGCAGATCCTGGTCCTAGACTGGATAAAGATGGAGCTGGCTGAGCATAGAGAGGCAAGCAAACATGTATGTCAGCTCATCTGTTGCTTTCTGGTCTCACTTTGGCAAGTTCCCTTGGCTTTTGCTCTTTGACTCTTCTGCTGTGATAGATGTACCCTGGAATCGTGAGCTAATTAAACTCCTTCTCCTTTAAGTTGCTTGGGTCAAGTGTTTGGTTACAGCAATGTGTAGTGGTAAACAACAGCTTTCCACTAGCTACCTCATGCATGCAGTAAGTGCAGTGCATAAGAATCAAGAGCCCTGCTTTGCTGCTATTAGCCAGCTTTATCTTTTTCCCCAATTTGTTACACTGGTGCTTTGTTTTGTTTTTTTGAGATGAAATCTCATGTAGTGCAGGTTGACCTTGAATTTCTGACCTTCCTGCCTCTGTCCTCTGAGTGCTGAGAGTACTGTGTGTACCACCGTGCCCCTCTAACAGCATTTTTAAAGTTAACTGCACAAAACAGTGCCATTATAGCAGGTGTATGACATTGTACTCTTTAAATTTTTTTTTTTTTTTAGCAACATATGAAAGTAAAGAGCCTGGAAGATGCAGAAAAGAACCCCAAAGCCATCGACACATGGATTGAGAGCATCTCTGAGTTACACCGTTCTAAACCCCCTGCCACTGTGCACTACAACAGGTAAGGATGGCCCTGCTCTTATCCAAGAGAGAGAGGCATGATCTCACTGTGTGTCTTAGGCTGTCCTTGAATTCACAGTTCTCCTGCCTCTGCCCTCTGAGTGCTGGGATTATGGTGTACACAGTACCTAGTAGAAATACAGCATTCTTCACCACAGTGATGTACAAGCTTCCTTCACCATCTTTGACTCATTGCTCCTAAACTGAGGCCCAAAGTCTGGGAACCAATTTGATTAACTTGAGGTCCTTTTTAAAAAAAGGACATTGTGGGCTGGAGAGATGGCTCAAGGGTTAAGACTCTGCCTCACAAGCAGAAAGTCCTGAGTTCGGATCCCAGATCCCACATAAAAATGCCAGGAGGAAATTGTATTAGCCTGCATGTCCAGTCCCAGAGGGCAGAACTTGGGAAACCCCAGAGCAAAGCAGTAAGGAGAGCAGTCCAGGCCTATGAAGTTACTCATGGGCCATCATAGGCACACACAGTGCTCTTTGCCACACACACACACACACACACACACACACACACACACACACACACACACGAAATTTGTAAAAAGCTGTTTTCTGACCTCCTGTCATAGTTAGGGACAGGTGTCAACTTGACAGTTGAGGGTTTGAGCTCTGGGCACTTTTGTCGAGTTAGTGGTTGAGATAAGCTCAGAGCAAACCTGCAGGAGATTGTCTAGCTGATGGGGAAAGGCCCAGCCCATGGTGGGTGGGACTAGACCCTGGAATAAAATACAGAGAGCTTTTTGAGAGAGTTGGCATCCTTGTGTACACTTGGCCAGACATGCTGGTCTGGCAAGTAAGGATCGCCCCTCTCTCAACCATTATGTGGAGATGATATGGTCATTTCCCTCGGCCCTGGTGTTGGTGCATGCTCTCCCATCATGCTGGACTATGAACTGTAACCGGACTATTGTAAGAAAATAAACCCCTTGTTCCCTTAAGCCTTTGATGTTGATTTATCAGCAACCATGTGGGCTATCTGCAACACCTCCATACAAAAACACAGCACACATGCTCGCTTCTTTCTTTCTTTTCCCGAGTAAATAAAATATTAAAATAAATCTATAAAAAAAAAAAGAAAGAAAATAGTGACAACCTGTGATTCTGGCTGGGAAACCCCAGAGCAAAGCAATAAGGAAGTGTAGCAGGATGATTCCAGATGTCACTTTGGGCCTCCACAGGAGGAGATTTACATTGTATGTCAATCTGTTTGAAACTGAGCTGGGTGCTGCTGGCAGCCATGAAGGTTGGGATTGCCTGCTGTCACTGCTTAGCCAGCTGCTCCAAAACCAGGCTCTGGTACCTTTGGCTTTCAACCCTGATGGACCACATTGAGGGCCTGACCTAGAGAGGTAGCCGATGCCATTGGTCTCTGATTGCTGTTCATACTGCCCCTCTTTTTTAGGCCCATGCCTGACATTGACACGCTGATGCAAGAATGGTCCCCAGAGTTTGAAGAGCTTTTGGGCAAGGTGAGTGAAAAGCGTAGGAAGGAAGGCAACGTGGCATTCACCCTGTCCTCCTCGTTCCCAGTGTGTTCTCACCTTCTGATCATTACTGATGTTCTAATTGAGTTGTGATACATGATTAGAAATGTGTGCGTATCTTAAGTTTCATGCAGTTCCATCCTATTTTCCTGCAAATTCTTAATTTCTTTTTCTTTATGGTTGAATGAAATGCCATAGTGTACATGTATCGCATTTTCATTACCGATCCATCTGCTGATGGGCATCCAGTCTCTTTCATCTCCTTGCTGTAGTGGCTAGAACAGTGATAAACATGGATGCAGCGGCATCTCTGCGTAGGAGTCCTCTGGGTGTGGTTCAGGCGCGGGAGTACAGCCCTGCACACTGCTCTGCACAGCGGCTACACTGGCTACACTCCCACCAACAGTGTACCAGGGCTCTGCTTTTCCCACACCTCCACCAGTGTTTGTTCTTAATTGTTGTTTTCTTGATGATAGTCACTCCAACTGTGTTGAGATAGAGTCTCAGAGTAGCTTTCATTTTCATTTTCCTGAAGGCTAAGGATATTGGATATGTTTAGAAATGCTTACTGGCCATTTGTATTTTTTTTTTTTTGGAAACTATCTATTTTTGTGCCAGTACTGTGCTATCTTTGTCACTGTGGCTCTGTAGTGTAGTTTGAGGTCAGGGAATATACTTTTGACTGTGTTCTTTCTGTTTAGGATTGCTTTGTTTACCTGCCAACCTTTATGTTTCCATATGAATTTTAGGGTTGTCTTTTCTAGCTCTGTGCAGGTTGTCATTGGTATGATGGTTTGTTAATGGTCCACTGATGCCTCAGAGGAAGGAGTCTAGATACACTTGAAAGATTCTCTAGATTGAGGTTGGCCTCTGGCTGTGCTTGTGAAGTGTCTTGATTGTATAATTGATGTGGGCAGACTTGGCCCAGTGGGTGGGACCATTCCCTAGGCAGAGATCCAGAATTATATAAAAATAAAGAACAAGCTGGTGAGATGGCTCTGTAGGTCAAGGTGCTTGCAAGCAAGCCTGGTGACCTCAGTTCAACACCAGGACCCCACATGGTAGAAGAAGAGAACCAACTTCCAGACATTCACTTAACTTCCACACTCAAACCAGGACTCCTGTGTTTTCTCCCCCCATAGATAAAATTTTAAGACGTGAAGAGAGAGCTGAGCACTACCATACCAGCATGCATGCTTGGTCCTTGACTCTTTTTTTGTTGTTTTTTTTGACTGTGATGTGACCAGCTGCTTTGAGCTGCTGCTGGAGTGACTCCCCTGTGGTGACAGGCTGTAACATAGAACGTGAGCCAGTTAAGGCTCTTCTCCCCTAATTGCTTGGGTCAGGTATTTTGTTGCAGCAATGAGTAATGATACTAAAGCCTGAGCATCGCATTGGATGTAGAGATTGCTCTTGGTACTGCAGCTGTTTTCACAATATCAATTCTGTAATCAGGAGCATGGATTGTCTTTCTGTTGTCTAGATTATTTTTTCAGTGTCTTAAAGTTTTCCTTATAGAGATCTTTCAGCTTCTTGGTTAGAAAAACCAACATTTTTTAAACTTATGACTCATTTAGCTCCAAAGCTTGTCCCCTGAGTGAGATGCCATGTTCATTTTTTCTGTTCCTGTGGTGGTCCAGAGCCTCTAGGCATTGAACCGCCAGTCACTAGCCATAACCTAGGATCCTGTCTTCTTCGCGAATCTACACTGTAAGACAGCCTTACAGCAGTGTACTTAACCTGCAGAGTACTCAGTCCTGAGTAGTTCATGTGCATGTCAGTTTCATCTTACTGAGTTAGACAGACTGGGAACATGTACTTGCTTGTTGAGGCTCTTGTGACAAAGTGCCACAGACCGAGGGGCTCAAATAGCAGAAGTTTATGTTCTTCCTGTTCTGGGGGCTGGAAGTTCTAGATCAAGTTGACAGGGTCGATTTTTTTCCTGGGGCCAACGTTAACCATCTTTATAGTCTTCCTGGTTTTTATGTCTGCGTCCTGATTGGTCTTCTTGGAAGGACCCTGGGCATATTGGAGAAGGCTCACACACATGGCCATGCCACTTAATGATCTCTAGAAAGATACTCTCCAAATACAGTCACCTGGGGAATTGGTCAGGGCCTTGACACAAGTATTTTGGGATAGTACCATCTGTCTACAACACATCTTCTGCTCGGAGCTCTTCCTTCAGAGGTGGTGCTGGGCCCACTGGTACTTCAGCCTTTTGACTATGATCCCCCCTCATCCTTTCCAGGTGAGCTTGCCTACAGTGGAGATTGACTGCAGCCTGACTGACTACATTGACATGATTTGTGGTAAGGACCTCCTCCCACTTTTCCCTGCCTACTTGTCCCGTATAATTTGGGGGAGATGGGCTATTCTAAACACAAATCCTGCCTCAATCCCAGTTTGTTTTGTTCATTCCTGGGAGTCATTCTTTGTTTCAGCCATCCTAGACATTCCTTTCTACAAGAGTCGGATTCAGTCCCTCCACCTGCTCTTCTCCCTCTACTCGGAATTCAAGAACTCACAGGTGAGAGTGCTTTGGGCATGGTGAGGACCCTGCAGTGCACCATCCTGGGCCTGCCTGTGTCTTCCGGCGACACACTGTGTCCCTGCTTGGGTTTTCCATTGCCTTTCCTGGTTAAGCGACCAGCAGTAGGGGCTGGCGTAAGGGAAGTGAGGCCTGGGCCCTCAGATGCAGCTCTGTCAGGGTCCACTTTCACAGAAGGAAGAGGCCTGATGAACGGATGGGAGTTTGCTATTGAAGGAGATGGGTAAATTTTCAATGTATTGGTTTGGAAGCTGAGTTGGTAGAAAATTGGAGCTTAAAGTTTTGTTTTGTTTTTGCTTTGAGACAGGGTCTCAATCTGTCAGCCAGACTTGGTTAGTAGCTTGGCTGGTCTTGAACTTAGAACAATCCTCCTGCTTCAGCCTCCTGAGTGCTGGGATTTATTGGCTTGTGTCACAGCTTAGAGGTTTGCTGTCGTTATTGTTTTGTTGTGTTGTGTTTTAAGACAAGGTTTTTCTTTCTTAAAATTGTTTTAAAGAGATTAGTTCTTACTAAAATGTAGCAACTAGCATATTCCGAACAGTCAATATTCTCTCCTCTCTTTTTTGCAGCATTTTAAAGCTCTTGCTGAAGGCAAAAAGGCATTGACTCCTCCATCCAACTCTACCTCCCAAGCTGGAGACATAGAGACGCTCTCCTTCATCTGAGCCACCTCTTCAGCTTCAGACTGAGAGAAGAGGTCCTTGTGGTAGATTGACACCCACCTGCCCCACAGCTGGGCTCAGGCAGCTCGTCCTGCCACCTCTCTGTCAGAGTGGGACACACATCTGCTGACGGGCTCTACCTGTTCCAGAGAAGTGCACCTCACCACTGGGAATTTAGTTAGACCTGGATTTTTGAGACCCCCCCTCAAAGCACAGGTTGGGAGGAGAACTTAAGAAGATAGTCTTTAGTCATTCAACAAGGATTTACAAATAAAACGCTATCAGAGTGTGACAGAATACAGTTTCCTTTTGCCCACAGTGCCTGGCTCATTATATCCTGCAGCCCTGCTGACTTCTAGTGACTGGATTGTGTTGGTTGCCCCAGACTCTAAAGCGGGCGCTGAAAGTCATGCCTTATCTCTTGAATCTTCTGTAAACTGCTCTTTTTTCCCCCAAATTTCTCTACCTCAAGACGAGTCATAACATTTCGTCGTACATTTTTTTTCTTTTTTCTGGAACAGGACTGTGATGGAATCTCACGTAGTGCAGGCTGATCTCTAACTCACTTCAAAGCTCAGGCTGACCTTGAATTCCTGATCTTTGTGCCTCTGTCACCCAAGTGCTGGGATTGCAGGCATGCACGGCCACACCTAGCATATTCTTATTTTCTTTGAACTGCTAACTCAAAACCCTCTTTTTTTAATTTGTTGTGTGTGTGCGTGTGTGTATGTGTCAGGGCACCGTGCATCCCTTTTGGAGGCCCAAAGTTGACTTTGGGATCATCCTGGATTGCTTCTAACTCCTTCTTGCTTGGTCCTGGTAGGACACAGGCTCAGTGGGCCACAAGTACATGCCACTGCCATTTCCACGTGGGACCTGGGATCTGAACTCAGAGAACCTTCTACTTGAGAGGCAGTTAACTCTTGAGCAATCTCTCCAGCCCAAGACCCTCTTTTCATAAGAGTTCCTGCCCAATGTTACCAAGGAGGGAACACTGAACAGTCTTGACAGGCCCTGCTGGGCATCCTACCCAATCCACAGTGTTAGATCGGCTTTTCTGCCAATCACATGTCAGCATGGTGGTCCAGGCTGCAGTCGTGTCTTTGTAATGCAATCTGCACCCAAAGGACAAGGTTAAGGAGCTTCTGGAGAGTCAGCTGAACTTCCAGAGGAGGTTTCTAGAAGTGGCATGCCAGCAGAAAGCGCTGGAGACCCACACTTTCCTCATATTTCACCTTATGCAGCTTCTCTTTCTTTTGAATTTTTAAATTTTGTTTATTTTTGAGACAGGGTCTCACTGGATAGTTCAGGCTGGTCTGCAGCTCACTATGTAGTCCAGGCTAGCATTTAACTCATAACCTGTTTCCTCTGCTGCTTGCCTCTGCTGGACTACCGCCACAAGCCACATGTCCTCTGTTCACCTCTTTGTATCTTTTGGAATATCCTTTGTGATAAACTGGTAACTGTTCTTCTGAGTTGGGCAAATGGCTTGGACAGATGAATTGATTCCATGGAGCGGGTACTTACTACTGAACTTATTACTAGTTGTTTAGAGACACCAGGCAAAACAACCGGAAACTTGAGTCTGAGAGCAGAAGATGGTGCCATCTTGGGGCTGAGTCCCCTGCCCATGGGATGGGCGCTATCTCCAGGTGGTGTCAGAACTGAGTTGAGGGGCTGGAGAGATGGCTCAGGGGTTAAGCCTCTGCCTTGCAGGTGGAGGGTCCTGAGTTCTGATCCTAAATACCAAGTATAGATGCCAGGCAGAAGCGGGGTGGCCTGCACTTCTGGTCCTAGTGGGTGGAGCCTGTGAATCCCGGTGCAGAGCAAAGGAAGGGAGGTGGAAGCAATCCACAATGATTCCCGAATTCGCCCTTGGTTCTACATGCACAATTGAATTAATAATAAAAAAACTTAAAAAAAAAAAAAAAAGAACTGAGTTGAATAGGGCATGCCAGCAGGTGTCCACTGCTGTGGGTTTGCTTACTGGTCATGAGATCCGCTTTCTCCCAGAACTTAATTGTTGGGGCAGGGGCGGTCTGCGTCCAGTGAATTCTGCTTTCCTCTAGCTCAGACCTGTTTGGCCGTGGTGATAGTGATGGGGGAGGGGTGGAAAAACAGCTTGAGTAGAGTGGTCCTGCAGGAGAGATTCCATGATTTCAGCCACATTCCAGTCAGGAAACCTGACACCATTTTAGTTATTTCTTACCAAGGGTATTTAACGGACTTGGTTATAAATGTGCAGGAAGGACTGACCAGAAGGGACAGTGGAGGGAACTGAAGAAAGGTGGAAGTTGAAGGCTTGGGTCCTAGGACCAGCGTTGACTACAGCTGTGGCCAGATGTTGAGGGGACCTAGGAGATCCTACCCCCGCCCGAAAGGATGATCTTGGACCCTTGGTCATTGCAGGGGACTGCGGTCAAGGTCAGCTGCCTCTGTTCTCCTATTTGCTCCCCTAGTGGCAGCACCTCCCACTGACAGACGGGAACAGCAGCAAAGGGTCTGGAGAACCCAGCAGTATAGCCAAGCGTGGGAGGGAATACTGTGTGGAAGCTCTATTCTGGGAGAAAGTGGATCTCATGACCAATAAGCAAACCCACAGCAGTGGACACGATTTGTGGAGACAACGATTGTATAGGCTTGAGTGAAACCTGGGCAACTGGATAGAAATGCTACTGGATTCAGGTACACTGGGTAGGAAAACGCAGCACGCCCCATCTGTTCAGATTCTTCAGTATTCCCCCAGAGGCCAGATCAGTAGAGCTAAAACCAACTGAACTGGACATGGAGGATAGAGGGAAAGGCAGCTAGGATGACTTGGAGGTATTTCTGGCCTGTGTAGCTGAATGGATAATGCAGCCAAGTATTGTAAGGGAGGAACTAGGCCAACGGCCAGTTGGAAGAGAGGTTACACTGCAGTGTGCTGTCAGCCTGATCCGCCATAGTGCAGACAGGCAGGCCAGCCAGGTGCTGTTCACAGCTTACCATTAGTGCTGGCATTTAGCTCAGAGAGGGGCACCATGTGCAACTGCTCCATTAGGTGTCCAGGGAACAGACTGCCTTTTTGCTTAGCGCTCTTAGGGTCATTTTGTTCTATGTTAAATTAGCAAATACTGAACTCTTGGTGGGTATGCAGATGCTTCTGTGTTTTCTCTAGTATGAGGCCGACAAGTGTCATTTAGGGGCTGGCCATGTAGCTCAGTGGTAGTGCACTTGCCTAGCATGCACCAAATTCTGGGTTTTATCTCTGAGGAGTAAAAAAAAGAAGTCATTTAAAAATATATTTGGAAAACCAGACATGGCGGTACACTCTGTATTCCAGCACTTAGAAGATGGAGGCAAGAGGGCCAGACCCTTCCTTGGCTATATAGTGAGTTTAAGGCCAGCCTGAGATACATGAGACCCTCTCTCTCTCTCTAGATAAAACAAAATAAAATTAAACTCCACAAAGCTAAAAGCAAATTTGCAGGGATAGATGGACAAAACAGCTCAGTAGATAAAGGTGCTTATTAATAGCCTGATGATCTTAGTTCTGTCTCTAGAGCCCACATGGTGGAAGAAGAGAACCAATTTCTTCAACTTGTGACTTTTGTGGCTTGTACACATACACACACACACACACACACTTAAAACAAGTTTGAAGAAATGAAGTAGACACATTTAGTCATGTTAGTTTACTTTGTGCTCAGCACTGTCTTAATCACTAAACATGAGAAAAATTACAAAACAAGGTATCAACAAGGGAAAAATATATTCCACACTCTAATTCCTAATTTTCTTGTTGCTTTTTAAAAGTACTCTTAGGTCTTTGGGACTATGTAGGGACCCTCTTTCTCCATGTCCCCCCATGTCTGACCCTGTTGAATTATGTGCCTGCTATGACCACTCCTGAAAGAACAGGATGGGGCAGGATGGGTGGATTCCAGTAGATGGGGTGGCCAGGGATTGCTTGGGGATGGGGTCCTGTGGTAGGGGAGACATGCAGAAAGGGGAACCATCAATCCTGAGTGCTCAGAACACTCACACTCACAGTGATCACTGAAGGCCAAATATAGGGAAGTCCAAAGGACTTCTCTGGCCCCTCTGTAGGGCATGTGCTTGAAGTGCTAACACTACAAAAAAGTGCATAGCTATAAGAACAGGGTGTATCACACTTGTCACCTCTCTTCCTGCCTTGTGCTAACACCAGGTGTGACACCTTGGGGGCCTGGGCCAAGTCTAATGCCCCAGTGAAGAAGAGGTCTAGGGACTGGCGAGGTAGCTCAGTGGGTAAGGTGCCTACTTGTATAACAGGAGACCTGAGTTTGATTGCCAGAAGCCCACATGGTAGAAGAAAACTGACTTCTGAAAGTTGTCCTCTGAAGTCTACCCATGAGCCATGGCATGCATGCAAACTTGCTTTCTCTCTCCCTCTCAAATAAATAACACACACAAAAAGAAGTGGAGATCTAGAGTATTACCTATGATGCCCAAAAGGAGTCGGGAACAGGGGGCAGAGAGGTGTGTGCCAAAAGGGACTGGTATACGCTTGGCTAGGGTCCCTGGGGCAGGGATGGCTCCTATGCAAAGGGTGGTTTGATTCTATACAGCTAGTAGGGTCTATGTTTTCCCTGAGGGAACAAAGCAGCATCTCATAGGAGGAATATCCAAGACGTGCAGGGTCCTCTCTGTCCCCCACTCAGGTATCCTTCATGCCTACTGCACAAGATGCTGAGGATACTGGAGTGGGTCATGTAGCAGGCCATACCACACTCGGATACAAGCAACATATGAAAATGGAGGGTTACATCTGCCTGGGCCCAGTTATCACATGCAAGTCCCCAAACTGAGCAACCCGAAGGGGCCTAGTTCTGGCTGACAGACTTCCCTAGGTTTGCCTTTGCCCTGCAGGTCACAATGAAATAGATACATTGTGCACTACCCACAGGGTAACCCAGACAGGAGGGTCAGATGGCAGTGGCATGGCCGCTTCGTGGTGTCAACACAGCCAGGCAGAGGAAGGCTTGGAAGATGTAGGGACGGGTGCACCAAGAGTCCAGAAGGCACGGGGCCCTTGTGCCTTGCCCTTGGCTCAGAGCCAGATCTCATCACTGCTCACACTGGACACTCGGTAGATGTAACCCAGCATCGGGAGGCGGATGAAGCCTGCAGATCAAGAAGCCCAGAGACTCAGCAAGCTTGGCTTTTTGAAACTTCAGGGAACCCTTGGGCCCTAACACAAAGAGGAGGAGGAAGAGAAGGAGGAGGAGGGGGAAAGGAGGAGGGCAGCAGGCCTTTGCTGGTACCTCGACTAGTAAGGAGGCCACCAGGCTCAGCTTCCAGAAGCTCTGGACGGCTGCTGTGCTGGGCTGCTGTCCGCTCCGCTGCTTTCCCTGTTGGGTGACAGAGCAGATGGTGTGTGCCTAAAAGGGTCCGACTCCTCCTACGTATATCTCTTGCAGAAACACTTAAGGAAAGCACGGCAAAGAGCAGATTCACATACATACCTCTGAGATCTGGAGTGAGGTCATTGAGCTGAAGGTTAGATGGGAGGGACATATTCTCCCGTGGCAGGCGCACATTATTGAGTTTCAGGTTGTTGGAGTCACTACAGAGTGGATAAAAACCAAGATAGGCCCTGACAGCAACAGGCACATGGTCTTGCTTTGAGACCGATCCAGACCTCCCAGAAGCCCCAGGTTCCCACCTGTCCCTCCCTGCATTTTGGTTTAGCCCGGCTGCCCAGACCCAGGAAAAGTTACCTAGATATCAGAGATGGGCGCCGGGAGGGGCCTGAGGACAAAGAAAGCATGCCACAGAGTCAGGACCTCCTCCTGCCTCGTCAGACCCAAGACCCTCAGGCCAGAAATCTCTCAAATGACGTGTCTATCCCTGTGCCCACAGTCACACTCTGCAAGGGCACTACCATGTGTGCCAGAGACGACAGGCTGCCCGCTCTGCTCGCCACCCTTGCAGCTCTCCCTCCAGTTTCACTGTCACTAACAACCTTTAGTCCCTACTGCCTGTGGCCATACCTTTGGTCTTCTTCTCTTTCCTGCAGACCAGACAGGCTACCAAGGTGCTGAACCCCACCAGAGTGCCAAAGGCAAGTCCTCCAGCCACAACGATGCCCAACAGGGGTACTTCTACTCGGGTGGCCAGGAGCCCTGCAGGTTGGCCACTGATTAGGTTCCAAGGGGGGCAATTACCTCCAACCCAAAACTAGCGACTCCTTTCCCCAAGTGGCTGAAGACAGCTTGTCCACAAGATCCACCCACAGAACTAGTCCCGTTTCTGTACCAAGATCCCTGAAACCGCATGAGCATTTGCCAGGCCAATTGCTATTGAGGCTCACCTGGAGCTGGCAGGGAGGCACTGGTGACACCCACATCATTGGTGGCCACCACAGAGAGGTTGTGCGCCAGGCTTTGGAGCTGCAGCTGCACCGTGTGGTTGGTGAGCCAGGGATAGTTCTGAGCATCCAGCACCAGGAAGTCAGAGGCGTTGACAGTCACCGGCCCATCCTGGTCAATCCAGGTGACATTGGCGGGTGGGTTGGCCCGAACCAGGGCGAACAGGACAACCAGAAGGCCTGGGCTCTGAGCTTCCTGGTACTTAGCCCCGACTTGGGCAATTTCTGGCTTAACTAGAACAGAACAGAGAACAATATGTTCTCTTCCCAGCCCTTCATAAACTCTGGTTCTTTTTTCCCAAACCTGGAGGAGACCAAGTGGCTGGACCTCTCCTCGGGTAAGACACAGGACAGTACACTTGGGCCTGATGGTGCAGTTCACGATGACTAAGAGTAGACTGAGAGCCAGGGATGCAGCCCAGCTGGTAGAGTGCTTGCCTAGCACACATGAGTCCTGAGTTTGATCCCTGGCACAGCATACACCAGGCTCAGCACTGGAAAGGCAGAAGCAGGATCAGAAGTTCAAAGTCATCCTTGGTTACATAATTCAAGGCTTGCCTGGGATACACAAGACCCTGTCTTTAAAAAAAAAAAAAAAAAAAAAAAAAAGCAAGAGAAGACTGCTTAACTTCTGTGTGCCCTACATTTCTCATTTGTAAAACAGACATAAAAAATAGTTCAGATTTGCAAAGACTTTAATGCTTGTCGAATGTCCTGTTGATACTGAACATGGTAGTAAATGCCTATAATCTCAACACTGGGGAAGCTGAGGCAGGATGATTACAAGTTCAGAGTCAGCGTAGGCTATCCGGTAAAGTTGTCTCAAAAAAACCAGAAATACAACAACAAAATATCCTGCTGAACACTTGCCCAGTGGCTGCTGGGGTCAGGAATCTCCCCACCCACCTCAGGGATACTCACACTGCACATTGAGGATAACAGAGGCATTGGCTGGCCGTCCACTCCCTGGGTCCTGCAGGGAGCAGTTAAGCTCATGCTGGGCCCGCTGGGCAGTGACCGTGAAGGTGCTGGTGCCTCCAGAGAAGGCCTCCCCACCCACACTCAGCAGTCTTGAGGTGGTAGCCTCCTGTAGCTGTCCATCCAGGTACCAGGCCAAGTGGGGGGTGCCGGAGCCCCCTGCCACTCGACAGGTGAAGGCATGGCGCTCATTCTCCCGAAGTGCACGCTCAGCCCAGATCTGGCCATCTATTTGGGGTGCCAACTCCCCCCAACCTGGAACATAACAGATAGCCTGTGGGAGGGCTGGAAGAGGATTGGTAATGATTCTGTAGCTGGGGTGAGGTTCAGTTATACAAAGGGGCAGTAGGTCAAGAAACTGGGCCATTGGGTTGTCTCACCAGAGCTGGGATGGACCTAGGGAAGTCAGAGAGAGGAACGTGGCTTTGGAGCCTAGAGTGGGAATCTTGAGGAAAGGTGCAGATAAGGATGGGGCCAAGGGATGAATAGAGTTGTACCTGAGCTCAGAAGGGATGGCAGGAACAGCAGTGTGTCCCAGAGAGTAACTGGGCCTGGAGACATGTTGGCCAGAGCCTGACCCCAGGCTGTTGAGAGAAGCCAAGTCTCAGTGTCAGCCTGGTTGGTGACAGCAGGTAGAGCTAAAGATTCCTGAAGAAATTTACTCTCCACAAATAGATAAAAACACGCATAATATAGACTGGCTCACGGTGTTTGAGGCATGGACAAAGCCGTAACAGCAGTAAAGCGCCAAGACGACTCATCCAGGGCATTCCGGGTAGGGAAGAACTCAGCACTGACAGCAGGAGGCAAACCACGCACTCGCAGATGCACAGAAGCAAATGCAACCATGCATTTATGAAACACTACACGCACGCGCACACGTACATGCACGCGCGCGCGCAACACAACACATACACACACCCCTCGCGTGTCAATAAGTGCCCTTCCCCTAGGGATCGTCCTTGTCTCGACCCGGTCTTCTAGCTTTCCCCTCCTCCCATCTTTCTCCGTACGTCTCTATCCCAGTCCTGGTTGCTCTAGTGAACTTGGGTCGAAAAGAGCATCACGGAGTCCCGGGCCGCGGAAACATCCCGCTCAGCTCGCCAAGCATCTCACCTGGCTCCCTCTTGGAGCACAGCGCGAGCAACTGATCTGGTCTGATGAGCGCCGCAGTCCGCGGCAAGGGCGGGGGCGGTCAGGCAAGGCCAATCGATGGCCTACCGCGCGCAGGTGGGCGAACGCTCTCGCCCCGCCCCGTCCCGCCCCGCGCGTCCCGCGGTCCCCTCGGCGCGTGTGCGAAGTAGAAGCGGGTTCAGTAGTGGAAAGCCGGCAGCTTTATTGGTTCCGGACCCCTTTCCAGCCTCCGAGCCGGCTGCACTCAGCGCCCATTGCAGGGGCCGCGCAGCTGCCCCATCATGTCGGCCAGCATGCGGTTGCACAGCGCGGCGTACGGGTTGAGCAGCACCAGCTGGCGCCGCGCGAAGGGGCTGCCCAGCTGCGCCGCCCGCTCGAAGTCCCTGCGGGCGTCGTCATCCCGGCCTTGCAGCCGCGCCAGGAGCCCGCGCTGCACGAAGCTCTGGCGGGCGGCGCGACCCCGGCCGCCGCTCAGCGCCACCGCGCGCTCCAGGTCCTCCAGGGCGCCTGCGGGAGGAGACACTGGTCTGTGGCACGCCAGACACCCGAGCTCCGGGCCACCCCGCCTTATCGCCCTCCTGCACCTCGCCAACATTTGAGCCGAGAGGGATCGTCATTCCAATTACAGAGATAAACACTGTAAGGGTGGATCGGCCTTGTCCTGGGCAGTGATAGGGTCAAAAGGCAGGTCTCGCCTTGGCCTCGTTCCTAGCATTTCCTACCACTGATACACCAAACCTGGATCGTTTGTTGGGAGGACTTTGGTCACTGTATTAGTGAACCTGCCAATCGTCCTTTCAGGCAGCTGTATATCGTAGCACAGATAAATTACCAAGCACCTTTAGTTTGTCAATCATTAGCACACACCTATTTCATACTATGAAGTCAGCTCTCTTCCTTTTGCTGCCTCCCCTCTTCTCATTGCATGTTAGGGAACAGCTGCCACCTGTCTCCCATTTTTTGAACTTACTTCTTTCCTCATTCTTTGCTTATTATGGAAGGCAATCGTGGACTCCTGAGTCACTGAGCATTTCTGTTTTTGTAATCCTCAAAAGTTTGGGCCTAAGAATTCTGAGCTTAGAACCTCAGGCAGTCAGCTTCTTTTTAGGGGCTCTTTCGACCCACCGTTCTCTAGTGTCCTAAAGAGGCTGACCAGACCCTTGGAGACCCTGGGCAGCATCCCTGGTAAAGATTGAGTTTCCCTGTCTGTCTTTCCTCATTTGTCAGGGAGGCCACAGAACTGCTCTCCTCAACCTAGACTGAGAACCGAAGAGCTCTGTCTAAGGCACTGCTCCGTGGCCTGGTCTGCAGGAATCAGGTTTTGTAGGGGCCGTCTGTGCACTTCTGGGGTTTCCATCTGCAGACTGTCTTCCAGCTTTCTAGAACAGGCAAGCCTAGAAAGTGGGAACTCCGAGGAGTCGCCACTGTTCCCAGGATGGAATCCAAACTCTCCAGCTGAGGTCCAGGGACACTTCCGCCGAGTTGCCCTATCTACTACCTGGTTCCCCATCTGGCTTCTGTGGATCACACTACCATATCAGTTGGCCCTCTGGTTTCCAGTATGATTGTCACAGTCTCCTGATCCCCATTCTAGCCAGAATAATCTGAATACAATAGGCTTGATCCAGTAACACACACACTTTTTGAGTGACCCCCCCACTTCGATGTTGTAATCCCGGCCTCACACTCCATTTGTCACCACTTGGTCCCTGTTCACCTCCACAAGGGTTAACTCCCTGTCCTTCTATACAGCCTGTTCAGCAAACCTGGAAATATGAACTCCCCTGAGCTTTCTAGGTCCCTATAGACCTTAACAGCTAACTTTTCTTCATCTTTCAAAACTTGTCCCTCAGGAATAAGCCTCCTGCTCCCTCTTTCAACTTGTCTGCCATTAACTTAACCACATCCGTTCTACTTTGTGGATTGTGCTTCAGAGGAGCAGTATCATGGCTTTAAGAGCCCAGACACCTGGTTCACATTCCAGCTCCACTTCTCAATTGGTGAACGAGATGCCTGACCTTTGTATACTTGGGTTTCTTTCTAGGATGGGATGATACTATTCTACACTTTTAAGGGATATTGAGGACTGAGTTACTACAACCTAGCTAGGAAGTGCTAAATGTTTGGTATGCAGTTACTAATATATAAATGTTACTCTAAATAGAGCATCTTTTATCTTCAGATTTCTACTTCTATTGTTGCCTAATGGGCACTATTAAAACATTGCTTAAAAATCAATGACTAGAATGCAATGTGATAGTTAATCCTGGGTGTCAACTGGACTAAGATCAGCTGAGACCACCTGAAGAGATTATCTGGATAATACAAAGATCAGCCATAGATCCGATTGGAACCTCCCAGTAGTGGACCATATAAAAGGAGCCACAGATCAGAAAACTGAGAAGAAGAGAGACTCTCCAGGAATCCTCCACCCTTCAGCCATGTGGATCGGAGTGATGTAGCCTGTCTCCAGCTTCGACCAGCCAGCCATGCCGCTTCTGCCTTGACAGACTGTATCTCCACTCTGGAACCTTAAGGTGAATAAATTTCCTTTTCTCCCTTAAGTTATTTAACTTTGAATGCTCTCTCACAGCAATAATTAAGAGTAACAGTTACATGCAACAGTTGACTTATATAATAACCTCACAAGAATATCAGGGTCTATATCCTATCTTGTGCTTTGTAGTAAGAACACGGACTCCAGAGGGGGTTAAGTAACCCTACTATGCTCATGCTCCTGTCCCACAGTCAGCTCATCTCTGCCCTTCAGGGGCCCCTTTTGTGGAGGTTCTTGGATGCTTCCAGTTACCTGCCACATCTCCCTGGAGCCTCCGGGCCTGGGCGCGGTTGTTGTAGGCAGAGGCTCTCTCAGGCAGCAGGTTGATGGCTTGGCCAAAGCTCTCCAGGGCAGTGTGGAGGTCACCAGCTTCTGCTGCTCTCACCCCCTGCAGCTCCAGGGCCTTGGCCTGCTCCAGTTGTGCTTGAGGGAAACCATCTGTGCCAGGGAAGAAGCAAGGTGGGACACACGTTAACAGTTGGGCACAAAAGAAGATCTAGGCTGGTGACATGGCTCAGAAGGTAAGGTGTCTGTGGAAAAACCTGGTGACCTGAGTTTCATTCCCAGAGCCCACATGATCACAAGGAAAGAATGGACTGCAGTCCTCTGGCTGCTACATGTGTGCCTTGGTACACTATGCCTGTGCTTGCTCTATCCCCTACTTGAATAAATAAATAAAATACTTAAAAATAAAAACAAAACCTTCTGACTTTGGAATCCTGGGGTAAGATGTGGCTGCGTGTGGGGCATGACGGGTAAGTTGCAGTATTTGGGGTAGGAGTTGAAGTAACCAGAACAGGGCTAAGTGAGCTGAGAAAAGGACACTGGAGAGCTCCCTGCAGCCAAGAGAGGCCAAACTCCTAAACAGTCTGCCAGTTACTTTCTCAAAGTTACTTTCTCATAGTCTAAGTTACAGAACTTGGATGCATGTAAGTGTGGGTGGGTGTTGTGTGTAGGTGTGTGTAAGTATGGGTGGGTGTTGAAGGCACTGTGTGTGCCTGTGGAGACCCAAGGGTGACATTGGGAATCACTCTAGATTGTTCTACCTTCTTATTGTTTTGCTCTGGAGTTTCCCAGGCTCTGCCTTTCAGGACCGGAAGTGCAGGCTGCTACCATTTCTACCCAGCATTTTGACCTGGAATTTGAGATATGACCTCAGGTCCTTTTGCTTCAAAGACAAAAGCTTAACTTCCAAGCCGTCTCTCCAGCTTCTCCCCCTCCCCTTTTTGACAGAGAGAGAGAGAGAGAGAGAGAGAGAGAGAGAGAGAGAGAGAGAGAGAGAGAGAGAGGGAGAGAGAGGTATACATGCTGCCCTGGCACACAAGTGGGTCCGATGACAACCTTGATAAGTCAGTTCTGTCTTTTTCAAGTCACCAGATTTGTGAGCAGGTGCGTAACGCACTGAGCCCATCTCTGGCTCTAGAAGCTTGGATTTCTGACTCTCCAGTGTGTCCTTTTTACTGTCTGTGGAACAAAGGCCTTCAAGACTGTCCCAGATTATGACACTCACTGTGGATCTCTCCTTTGACTTTTCAGCCTGAAGTTTCCAAAAGGCTTGGGCTTTGATGCTGTAGAAATCAGGGCTCTGAGGCCTCTTACCAAGGGGCCAAAGGAACATGCTCCCTCCCCCTTTGCAGAAGAGCCGGCCCAGGGCCTGTTGAAATAGACCTAAACAGATGCAAGCTCTTGTCCGACTGTTCCCTGAGCCACTACCTCCTGGGAACATTCCATATGTCACACTTGAAAGTTCAGCATCACCCACAGTTAAAGTTGGATCAAGGGAAGATGGCTGGGGTTAGTTCAGTAGCATGCCGATGGACGACATGTCAAGGTCAGAGGCTCACCTTCGTCTTCCCTCTCTGCTTCCTCTTCCAGGTCCAAACCAACGACATCTCCAAACGGGGTATTGGGGTTGAAGATGGCCTGCAACACTGCCTGGTCATTTGGGGTTGCCATGGTGCTCAGTTCCAAAGTCCCAAAAGGTGACTTAGGATGGTGAGGGAAGAGGGGGAAGAGGGGTAAAAGCTGCAGCAGGCAGTGGATATGACAAGAGATTTTGTTCCATGGGACCAACCCCCAAGGGGAGGAGCTTCTTCTATTCCCTGATTTGACAATTTTATAGTATTTCTCAACTGAATCCACATTTCCAACACAGAATACACAAATCCAGTTTCGACCTTAAGGTGGAATGGAACAGAAACAGGGTTGAGCTTTTATTATAGTCTGTTCAGAAACTACCACTTGACTTCATCCCTGCTGAGTGGAAGAAACCACAACCAGAGAAAGCACACTGAGCAAGGGAGGAAAATCCAGGCAAGGGAACTAGTGTGCCAGAAAGGAGCTGTGTGATTCCACCTTAAAGGAGGCTCTGAGGAAGACACACAGTAACCAGCTCAGAGCCCCACCCCCTTCCTCCACCAGGGCCAGGGCAGAAAGGAAACTCAGCCATGTGCAGCAATAAACTTGACATGTTTATTAATTAAACTATCACTTAAATAAAAAAAAGTGCATAGAAAATAAACATGTTTAAAAACTCCTTTTTTTTTTACAACTATGTACACTTTTTACTTTTACATTCAGTCTTTCGTAGAGAGCTTTCAGCATTATTATTTTTTGAACTATTAAAGTATTTTCCTTCATCCCTGTCACAGGGAGTTTAACACTGATGGACTTTAGACACATTTTCCTTTTTTTTTTTTTTTTCTTTTTCTCTAACCAGAAGCTTGGAAGAACACAAGGAAAAAAAGGAAAACAAAACAAAACAGAAAAACCCAAGAGATCTGTTATACATGATATAGTTGTTGAGAAATGTCTTATTTCTAGAAAAGAAGCTTGTCTGTTGAGCTCCTGAAACAATTATTCAACTACCTGTATTTACTAAGGAGACTGTTAAAAGTTCAATAAAAGAAACACCACAAGTCTATTTTCTTGGTTGAAAGACAGAACTAGAGTACCTCGGAACAAGATACCAGAAAAGCACAGAACACAATTTTTTCCCCTAAATGCAGGTGGTAACCCCAACATTCATAACCAAAAGTAGAGAAAGGAGTACAGGTACTGACTGGCAACATTCATGGGCAGGAAAAATCCAGGTGACCCCATTTCCACATTCCATTGTGATGCTAGGAATGGCTGGTTTGCCATCCCGTGGTTCTGGTTCCTGCTTGTGAACCAGAGAACTCCAGTGGACATTCTCCTGCCACTACTAGCAACTGTAACACAATCCTTATCTATAGTGTTAAGAGAATTAAAAGCCATGGACTGAACTAGGCTTTGTTACATGGTGCATTACTATATTAGTTCCTATATATATCATATTTATATTTATTCAAAAACCAAAACAAAAAAGTTGCAAGTTTTCAGAGTGTGAGACTTGACTGGTATTCATGATTCGGCACAAAACTATCTGCTCAATAACCTTGTATTGCTTTGAAACAAAGGAAACAAAACATAAAATTACACCCAGCCCTTTGCAATGACCCGCTTTTCCTTAAAAACAAAAACAATTTGGTTTCTATGAAAAAGAATCCCAAATCAAACTCCAGAAAGTTAACAGCTGACAAGGTTTTGACCTTTAGTATTTTCAGATACTTGATTGAACTCAGTCCTTTAGAAAGATACATTCATTAAGATTGTTTTTTTTTTTTTTTTGTCTTTTGCCTGTTTTTTTTTTTAATTTTTATTTTTTTAATCAAGGTTGCTGCATGGTGCTCACTTTATTGGCCGGGGGGTTGACAGAGGTTGAGCTGGGTGGTAGGGCTGGGTCCTGGCAAAGGAGTCGAGTTGAAAACGTGAAGAAAGCCGCCAGGGCTGCCCCCTTGTTACTGGTCTACAAACGAGAGGTTGTGCAGGACATGATGGACAGCAGAGGGAGCCCAGGGACAGGTTCCGGCCAAAGGGTCAGCGCCACGCAGCTGGTTCTGGTTACACAGTTGTTACTGGCCACCAGGAGACGCAGCCACACGGGTTCTAGCAGCAAAGCGTGAGCGAGCTGGTCTCACTGAGAACTGACATAGTTTGCAGCTGTCCCTTCTGGGAATCCAGGACGCCCTTCGGGGGATTCTTGTGAATGACCCAACACACTTACACTTCCTCAACCTGCACTTCAATGCCAGAAATTCTAAACAAAGTCAGATATGTTTGGAGACAGCTATGCCATTTCTTTTTTTTTTTTTTTCTGCCGCCTTTCCCTCTCACAGGGAAGCCCTGGCTTATCCCCAAGTTGCTGGCAGGTGTGCTGAGTTTTGGCAATGGACTCAAGGCTGAGCTGCACGAGGGATCTCTCCTTTCTGTGGTTGACGGCTGGGTGGGAAGGCAAGGCAAACCAACTGCAGCTGGCAGGAGGAGGAGGATTCCTCCCCTGTCCTCAGGGTTTGGGTTTGTAGAAAGATGAGGAGGGGGCTCACAGTACAGCATGGCCTAGCAGGGCAGTAACTAGGTCTATTTAGCTGAGATTCCCCCACCTCTGACTGGCCTTTGGGTCTCTCTCAAGGTGAACTCGTGACCCATCAGTGCATTAATCATTTCAGTAACAAATGCAGCTTAAGGTTTTTTTTTTCATAAAAAAAATAGGAATACAAGGATTTACAAAAAAACCTCACACAGTGCAATAAGAAAGGAAACCAGACACTAGTGGTACCCCTCGGGCCACTGCATCTTGTTCACGGGCAGAGGAGGACGGGAGGTGAGGTCTGGGTAGAGTGCTTTTCCCCAGTCCCCTGCTGGCACTTCTCCACGATGACAAGACAGTCTCTGCCATCCTGGCCACAGTGCTAGGCTCCCTGCACGACAGTGGAAAGTGACAATGTTCCAGCAAAGCCACCAGATAAAGTTCTTAAGGTCACGGAAGAAAAGGGAGCCCAGGATGGAAGGCACAGCAGAGCCATGAGTCCTGGGGCAGAGAGTGCTGGGCTGTGTCGTATTGCTTCACTAGACTTCCATAGGAACGAGCTTCTTGTGGTGAGAAATGGACCCCCCACCCCCTACTTGGACTACACTACTCTGAAACCTTGTGGCAGGTGCAGAGATCTGCTTGATCGTGAGTGGTCAGACTGTGCTTCAGTTTCAACGGGCTGCCCCCGAAAAGGGCACGAGGTGGTCAGTGGGTTCTCTGCAGGTATGAGGACTTGGTGGACAGAGAGGAAGAAAAGGGAAGGAGATGACCTATGAGGCAGAGGGTGATGGGAAATGTCAAGTCGCCATTCAGCCCTGAAAGAGGAAAGGCTTGGCAAACAGAGTGCTGCCCCTCCCTGCCCTGAAGCTGGTGCCAGAGGGAGCGGGCAGTGTGGAAAGAACTGGTGTGCCAAGCTGTCAGAGCTTCCATGGGAGCGAGGGGTGTGGCCTCCATTACAGAAAGAGCAGACCCAGGGACAGTTATGTCAACAGGGCTCAAGCAAGCCACACAGGAAACAAGAATGTCCACCTTCCAGGGGGAAGCAGGGCAGGAAAAAACCAGACTTTGTGTGGACAGCTGAATATTTTCTCTAACTTCAGACTATGAAAATAAAAAATTATTAAAAACCGATCTTTTAAATTAGGATAATACCGCAGTTTAAAAAATAGCCTTGTCTTAAGTGCTTCTCCCTATGAAGTGCTTCTCATAGAAAAATATACAAAATATATTTACATTTATAAAACCTTAAATAGTAAACTGTAAACAGAACAGAGCAAAATCCGATGACTTAATTAACAGCCTCAAGACACGGTCTTGGGGAAAGAAAGAACATCTGCTGTTGTCTACCAGCTCCGGAGGAGCAACCAGGAAAAGTGTCACTTAATCCACTTCATCTGTGGGCTGCACACACGTGACAGAGGTCCAAACGCAGGTGGTCTAGTTCCCAAGTTTCGGGCCTTAAAGTCTGATTAGTGTTCTGCCTCCAACTGGACACTGACCGTTTAAAAATTCCATCTTCCTATGTCGTAACGAAGGGAAAATAAAGTAACTTGGTTTCAGGAATGGGCCCAGGGCCCGCCTGGCTGTCACGCTCTGCTGCTTGCATGATCCAAATCCTATTTTAAGAATCTTTAGCCTCTTCTGACAAATCAAGCTACACGTATTTCTTCAGCACTCTCCACAGAGCTTTATGAACTCATCTCCAAATTCTGTCTGGTTCTGGCCAATGGCTCCTGCCCACTTCCCCACCTGGAGTGCTTACGGCCCAGGAAACTTTCTGTAGGCACATTTATGCCCAAAAGGGAGTGTCCCTGAGCAGGGAGGCAAGCTCCGCTACCACCCAGAAAGAATGAGAAAGCAGTGAATGAAGGACAGGGGGAGGAAGAAGGTGGAGTGAAGAGAGGGAATGGGAGAGGGAAGCCGCTTCTATCGTCCAGAAAGGTAATGGCTGCAGTAAGGCTCACAGGGCATCACTCCCTTACAGCCACAGGCTCAATGTTGGGTAATTAATTGGCAAACCCCCAAGACAGCCTTTTGACACCAGAGGTGCTAAGATACCTGTCTCCCAACCAGAAGAGAACTCTTAAATGGGAGGACAGTAGGACAGTAGGGAGACCGCCAGACCTCTGCTTGTTCAATAGATGGCCACAGGGCAGGACTGGCTGGCAAACTTCAGGTATCCAACCAGCCCCAAACCTGGGGTCTTGTCTAGCCCCTCAACTTGTAGGACTTGGGAAGGGGCTGAGGTGAGGATGACACTTGCCCTCTGAGGAGATGCTCAGGCCCCACCTCCCAATGTTCATAACCCTCTACAATCTCCTTCCGGGCGAATCTCCCAGGAATCCATTTCTCAACACTTTAAAGACAATCAGAGAGGCCCCAGGAGACAGCCAATCATGGATCTTTCCTTTAGACCTATCTCTTTCTCCAAGACATGATCCTATGTATGATATGGATGTGGGACACTAGGGCGTTTAGCCACCACAGAGGCCCCCTCAACTGCCACTGAATCCTGGAGCTCCTAACTGTTGGGACAAGGCCTTCCAGCATTGCTTCGGGTGGCCCTGGGTCCTGGTGCTCCATCCAATGTAGGGAGACAAGCAGCTTTAGTTCAGGAATTTCCGGCATTTCTTGGCGCCACAGTTGCAGGGCAGCTTGTTACTGGCATCCTCGATGGGAAACTTGTAATCATAGGTGAGCTCCTCTCCTCGGTAGATCTTACGCATGGCAAAGATGACAATGTGCTTCTGCCCATCGATATTGATGACCCGAGAGTAGCAGTTAGGCTCACAGGAGTGATTGATGAAACGGGCAGCATTTCCATGCATGGTGGCATCCACAACCTCTGAGTCATCAATTCGGAACATATAGCAACCGATGCCCTAAACATCAGAAAGAAGAACTATTTATATGTTCGTTCATGCAGGGGATCAAACCCAAAGTCTTACACATACTAAGTAGATAAATACTCTATCCTAAACCAAATTCCTAGTACTGAGCTTATTCTTTTTTTTTTTTTTTTTTTTTTTTTTTTTGCTTTTTTTGAGATAGGATTTTACTTTGTAGCCTAGCTTGGCCTTGAACTTGGATATTTCTGCCTTAGCCTCCCTGTAGCTGAGATATAGTATGGAACACTCATGCCCAGCTGAACTTCCCATTTTTAGTTCAAGTTTAAGAACATTCCCAGCTTTCTCCTGATGTTACCTGCAGCCAATGCAAAGCAATTTTTTTTTCTTTTTAAAACGCCTACATTTCTCCCATTACCTATTTTTTAATATGCTTCCAAAAAGAGTTCCTGGCTTATAATCACTAGACTAAAGGAAGACTGTTAATATCTCCATAGAAAAAAACCCTAAAACTTACATAGTCATCTACTTTCTGTGATCCCATTACACAGATCTTCCAAGAATGTCTTTGTTTACTGGTCACTACAGTGGACTCAGAACTTACAGGGACACAACACAAGGAATGGAGATCCTAAGTATTTTTTTAAAAATACTTTGTGAGAGCTGGGAGATGGCTCAGTGGAGAAACGATTTACAAGTGTGAGAATAACATTCAGATCATCGGAACTCACTAAAGTGGGTCCACTTGAGACCCCGGCAAAGATAGGCTCTCTCTGAAGTGATAACATAGGTTATTTTTTGTGGAACCAAAGGTTAAGCTGATAATTAATGACCTCTTTGCTATGACAAAACCAAAGAATAGGAGAATGAACTGGAGACTTGCCTTGCTATCATAGTATTTTTCCCGCTTGTCAGTCTGGATGGAGCGGATGACATTGCCAGCATACTCAATTACCATCTCGCCTGCATCGATGTTTCTTTTACAGAAAAGACCCCGACCATGGATGGGAGACCTAGAACACAAAGAGAAAGAAAGATGAGACTTCAGTTCACTCTCTTTTTCTGCATGTATGGGCATATGTGTGTGGATATAGTAGAGGGTACTGTGTGTGTCTGTGGAGGCCCAAGTAACTTCAGGGATCATCCTGGATTACTCTTACCATCTTATTTGCTCTGAAGTTTCCCAGATTCCACCTTCCAGTCTTGGAAGTACAGGCTGTTGCCATTTTTGTCTGGCAGTTTTACATGGGATCTGAACTCAGGACTTTCTGCTTGTGAGGCAGTGTCTTATTAACCAGTATTTCTCCAACCCAAAGCATCCGTTTTAAAATCAAGTGAATTGTGTGAATACATTAAGTAATGAATTATTCAAATCTCTTAATTTACAAGTAGGGGTAGACAGACACTCCAGGGGGAGAAAATAATCTGGAAACACTTCATTTGCATATATTAACTGTATTCACAATTGTCAAATATTGAATATTAGTGATTTTTCTATTCTGTAGCCACTAAAAGTAGCATGGTCTAATAGATATGCTAAGTGCCTATTTAATCAAACAGCTGCAGGAAGATGCTGTTAGGGTCACTTCAGAAGTCTATAAAACCTCAGTGACTGCAAGTGGGAGGTCACATTTGCATTTGGTCCACTTCATTGTAGAAAAGGATATTAGTTTCCTGAGATTCTTAGTAAAACTGTTACCATACCTGTAGACACCAACAGCTTCCTTAGAAGTCTTTTTTAAGTGCCGGAAACGCATAGGCATTGGGAGATCCATGCTAGTTGCCCTCCTAAGAGACAAAAAGTATTATCAATGGGCTCACTTCAGAAAACCATGCTTTGAGGGTTGGGCTGCAGGAGTCCAAAGCAGTACCAAGATTAACAAGTGCCACAAGACCATTTCTCTGCCTCCTGAAAACTGAAATAACAGTCATCAGCTACCACACCCAGACTTGTTCTGAATTTTTTGAGACAAGGATCTATGTAGTCCAGGCTGGCCTTGAACTTAAGGTTATCCCCCTGCCTCATTCTCTCTCAGGCTGGGACATGGGTGTGTGCTATTACTACATCCAAATGGTTCTATTTTTAATATATATGTGTATGTGTACGTACGTGTACGTACACACACACACACACACACACACACACACACACACTCCTTCCATGTTGGTTCTGGGGACTGAACTCAAGTCATCAGGCTTGGTGGGAAGTGCTTTTACGGCCTCTGCAATACTTCGGACAATGATGACTATGGTGGTATATGAACAGCTAGCAGCACAGGATAGTGTTAAAGAAAATATATATGTTATAATGGTTTGAATTTCTTCTAATTTATATTTTTCTATTTATTAGGCAGCTACTGCTACTTCAATGTAAACGGTTTCAGTTTTCCTAAAGTTACCAGGAAATGGTGATCCTAGATAGTGTCCCAAAGCTCCATGACAGTGGGAGAGAAAAGACTCCATCTTTTCTTTTCGAGACAGGTCTCAGGTGGCCCAGACTGGCCTCACAACTGAGGTGACCCAGGGATGAGATGTACATGCCACCACATCCAGCTAAGAGAGGGTTGCTAATGATCCCAAGGTGACCTACCGAGCAGACTTCAGCTGTACCTCTTCCTCTTCCTCATCATTGGGGTTGTATTCAGGAGGCTGTCGATGTTTAGAAGCCAGGAAGTTAAACATGTCAAATGCTGACTTTCTGGAACCAAAAGATTTAGGCTTGGGTTTAGATAAATGCTTTGATAAAGTGAAGTGTAAGACAATGGCATTGACATTGGAAATCTCAGCAGGTAAGTAGGGAAAGCACTATGTCATCAGATAATAAAGTCAGGACCCAAACTGCTTACAGCAAAGACGGGAACTTGCCTCAGGTGCACTTCGGCCCTGGCTGAGCCATGAGGGTTCAAGGGGGGTTCGTTGGCCTCCTCAGGTTTGTGAAAACGGAATTTGTAATTACGACAGTGCTTGGCACCAGACAGTTGTTCAATCAGGAACACAACCGCGTCATGGAGAATCCCCAGCATCCTCAAACCGTTAACACCTGTTGGATGGAAGGCACCTGGGTATGAGGCAGACCACCACCAGGAAGCTGTGATGTTCCAACACACCTGCTACTGACCAACTGCCACTAGCTCCAAGGCTCGTTTCCTGCCTCACCACATAACTACCACCAAACGACCGACAGCCTGCCTCTCGTGTTCTGCATGTACACATAAACACTATGTGTGTCACTTCATTTCACCCACAATGACCAGCTGAGGTAACTGCTACTTTGCTTTATTTAAAAACATTTTTTTTTTTGTGGTATTGAACCCAGGGCCTCAGGCATCTGGCAAATACTCTATCACTGAGTGACATCCCCAGTCCATTGACAGCTTTATTTAGGGAAAATAAACTTAATCTTAGAGAATGTAACACACTTAAGATCACATGGCTAATATCAGGATTTGAACTCTGTACTGTGTTACTCCAAACTGGATCCATTTTGGTTTACAGGTAATAGAATACCTGAACTCTGAAAGTTCATGTACACACTCATTTCACTGAGTTAAAAAGAAATGTTAAGCACACACTTAACAGAGTTCTATGTGTTTACAGTGAATATAGAGAGTAATACATTTAATAGCTTTGTTTTACTTAGTCCTATAATGTGAACATTTTAAATTTCTTTTTATCATTTCTATGAATTTGACAGGACAGATGATGAAACGCTTTCTAAGATAACTGGCTTTCTTATTAAAAGGACAAACTATAATAATGACAGTCACCCTTCTTTTTGACCCTGGCAAAACAGCTGATGTTCTTTATGTTTATATCAAGTATCTATATCAACCTAATCAGTTGAAATATTTCTTCAGACCTGCAGAGATAGCTCAGTGGTACAGCATATGTGAGGGGCTCAATTCTTAGTACTGTAAAAACTAAAATCTGGTATTAATGGATATGGAATAATAATATCTATTGTGAACCCAATCTGTACTTCATCAGTATATTAGGAATCATAGTTCCATGAGATACTACTGTATATTATTTGTGCACATTTAGAAATGGGGCTTTTGGCTCCTCAAAAAGTACAAACAGAAATGACACAGGATCACACTATACCATTCTTGTGTGCATGTCTGAAGGACCTAAGTCAGCACATGCAGAGATATTTGTACAGCTACATTTTTCTGAACCAGTATTCACTGCAGCCAAGACATAGACACAGCTGAGATGTCTATCAGCAAGTGTCTATGGCTGCATGTAGATAATAAGGGGCACATACACAATGGAGTTCTAGTCATAAAGAATGAATGTTGTTGTCTGCAGGAAAATGGATGTAACTGGAGCTCTGTGGTAAATGAAACAAGCCAGACCAGACAGACAAACAGCACATGCTCTCATCTGCAGAATCTACTTGTATGGGTAGGTCTTCTTCAATGCAAACTGTTTTCCTTTTTGGTGCTGGGCATTGAACCCAGGACCTCACACATGTTGACTAAGCAGTTTATCACTGAGCTGTACCCTGAGCCCTTCAATGCATAATTTGTGTGTGTGTGTGTGTGTGTGTGTGTGTGTGTGTGTGTATTTGAGGGCACCGTGTGTGCCTGTGGAGGCCCAAGGATGACTTCAGGAATCATCCTGGATTGTTCAATCTCCTTTTGGCTTGGCTTTGCAGTTTCTTAGGCTCTGTCTTTCAGGACCAGAAGTGAAGGCCACAGCCATTTTTGCCCAGTGTTTTTACATGGAATCTGGGATCCAAACTCAGATCCTGCTTGCGAAGCAGAGCCATCTCTCCAGCTCCTAAGGCATAAATTTAATTTGAAGTCAAATACTAATGAGAAATGAAGTAATTTCAGTTTTAAAAAGTGTAACAAAACCACAAACTAGGGAGTGCATAATAAAAGACAGGCAATACAATTGCTAGTAAGAAACTGGAAGTCTACATTGCTAGGAATGTAAAATGAAAAAGTCATTTGGGAGAATTATCATATAATACATCAATTCCATTCTTGGGCATAGACAAGAGAGAAAAAAACAAACATGTTTCCACAAAAACTTAGTGCATGACTATTCATGGCAAATTATTCAAAACAGTCAAAAAGTGGAAAAAACCCAAATTAGCTGATGACTGAAAGAGCAACACATGGCATAGTCAAACCATACAATCTTATTTAAAAAGGAAGGAAGGATACAGGTGAAGGTGAGGACAGAGCACTGCTGTGCTGCTGTGGCAGGATGGTGCGAGATAACACTCAAAGCCTCACATGTGCCACGCAAGGGCTCTGCACTGAGCTACACTGCCGTCTAGAAAGGAACCCTGAAAACAGTATGTGAAGGCAAAGAAGCCACACATAAGTTATGATTTAAAAAATGATTTGAAACTGGCTTATTTCACCTAACTTCATGAAATGTCCAAAACAGGTAGATCCATAGAGAGAAAACAAGTACATTTGTAGGTGAAAAGTACAGGGCTGGGGATGCTGATAATGAAGGTATTTGAGATTACAAGGGGAATCTTAGATTACTCTGAATGTAAAGTCACTGAACTGTATTAGGTTACACTGTGTTAGGTGGGTGATTTGTATGGCATATGAATTACATCCTAAAGGTGTGAAAAGTTATTTAAATTTCTGATTTTTTTTTTTTAGAATCACCTATGGGCTACACTAACAATTTTGAGAATACTCTGTGGCAGTAGTAAAACAGCTCCAACTGTTACCTGCAAATGAGAGCTGCTTCAGGCGGGCATTTGACCGAGCTTCCTGGACTTTATCTGTCAATGACTTCCAGGCATCTGAAAGAAAATGAAAGAAAACCAAAGGTTGCCAAGTATTCATGCCTACAACTCTTACGCCCATAAGTGTGCTTAGAATGCTTGTAGCACCTCGGCTCAGTGCTCCGCTATTTTACTTACAAGCCATTCAGTGCATGAGAAAGTGCAGTCAAAAGAGTACACTGTTCAGCAGTGCTCCTGTCTGTCAGAAGCCATGAAAGTTGTAAGAGTCATAAGGAGGTTTGTATCCTTTGAATCTCCAAGTCACTAGGTAGAAGTCACTAGATGGTCCCAAGCTGGCCTTGATCCTGTAGCAATACCAAAGCCTTTGTCTTCCATCCTGGGATTATAGGCATGTGCCATCACAACCAGCTTGCCAGCTTTATAAGATTTCCATACATTAGTGGTATTTGTATTTGGTTCATGTTTAACTTATAATTTCAACTTTTCTTTTCTTTTTTTCAGACAGCCTCATTTGGCGGAGGCTGCTTGAACTTCTAGGTTCAAGTGATCCTTCACCTCAGGCTCCACGCTAGCTGGGACTAGACATGTGTCATTCATGCTCAGAGTATTTTTACTTCCTTCCATTCACCAAATATATTTGCTTTCTGTTTTTTCTTTTCTTTTCTTTTCTTTATTATTTGACATTTCTACTCTAGCAGTGGGTGTGTGTGTGTTTGCTCAAGTGGAAGTATGAGAAGGATATTGATGTTGAGTGTCTTTTTCTATTTTTTTTGCCTGACTGTTTTAAGACCCCTTGCATTTGGTTGACTGGCCAGCAAGGTAACTGCATCCATCTGACTCTATGCTCTAATGCTGGGGTTATAGACACATATACTATGCCTGGCTTTTACAGGGGTGCTGGGAATCTGAACTCATGCTTACACAGCAAGTGCTCTTACTTATGGAGCCATCTCCCCAACCATGGGTATCTATATCAGAGGGCAGTGTATGCACCTGCAGAGACCCAAGGGTGACTTTGAGAATCATCCTGGATTGCTCTACCTTCTTTTGCTTTGCTCTGGGGTTTTCCAGGCTCCACCTGCAGGGCACTGCCATTTCTGCCTAGAGTTTTTACATGGGATCTGAGATCCAAACTTTCTGCTTGGGAGGCAAGGCTTAATCCCTGAGCCATCTCTCCAGCCCTTATTAATACTTCTCGTCTTCCAGTGTCTCTATTCAATCTACCTTTTTTTGTCCCCCTCCTTGCAATGCTGGGCTAAGGCCTCAAATATGTTAGGCAAGCACTCCCAGCTAACCTATACCGAGAATTTGTTTGTTATTATGTATACGTGTCTGTGTGTCTGTGTGTCCCTGAGGAGGCCCAAGGATGACTTCAGGAATCATCTTGGTTTATTTCTACTTCTTTTTGCTTCAATCTGGGGACTTCCCAGGCTCTACTTTCCGGAGCTACAAGTGCAAACCATCGCCATTTCTGTTTTTTACATGGGATCTGGAATCCAAAATTAGGTCCTTCTGGTTTCGAGGCAGAGTTTTAACCCCTGAGTCATCTCTCCAGCCTTGCCCCTAGCTGTTTTTGTTAATTTGAGTCAAAGTCTCACAAAATTGTCCAGCTAACCTTGAACTTCCTCTGTATAGTAGAGAAAAGCCCTGGACTTATCATCCTGTTCTGGGCTCCAGAGCAACTGGGATTACAGGCTTGCATGACCAAACCCAGTTTCAATCTATCTCCTTTTTAAAATAATATTTTTATTTGTTTGGAAGAGAATGAACGCAAAAATGCGCCCATGTACAGGGCCTACACTGCATGTGTACGGGTCAGAGAACATCTTCTGAAGTTGATTCTATGCTTCTACCATGTGGCTTTCTGGGATTGAACTCCGATGGTCAAGTTTGCATGTAGACACCTTACGTGCAGAACATCTTGTCAGCCCATAGTCTAATTTATAAGGAGCTGCTTGAATTTCTTTTAGATGTTCAAAGGCCTCATGGTTTGTCACCACAAGCCTTTCAAAACTTGTGCCCAATCCATCTTCTGATCTTCCTTTCACTATTATCTGACAGAGTTCAACATCATCATCCCATCTGACATAACACAAAGTCAACTGCTTTTCTAACTTCATTATATTCCTTTGTTGAATGCTGCTCTACTATCTTCTTTAACTGAATCCCCTGCATATTAATCTTGGATTTCGGATAACCTTAAGTCACCATAGTGATCTTTCTCTCCTTTTGAACTTACTTATAGCCCAGTATTTACTGGTTCTCCAGTAGCTAATGAAGACCTACTGGCAGAATACCAAGGAGTGTAAGAAAAGCTCCAACCCTATGAAGCATTCACTACTACATGAGTGAGGCATGGAAGGAAAGGTGAGAAGCTGAGCTGAAGGTCCAGGGGAGAGAAGGAAGGAGAGGGAGGAGCATGTGTAGCACCCAGAGAGGTGCACAGAAAAGGGCAGGACAAGGCTGAAGAGAGCAGAGCTGTGTAAGGTGTGTGCCATCCTAACGTAACCTGCATTTCTCAACCTTTCTTATAAATTATGGCTCTTTCTTTTTCTAAAATTTTTTTATTTGAGGAGAGAGACAAAAAGAAAAAGAGCTAGAACATGGGCATGTAGGGTGAGTATGCCACAGTGAGTGTGTGATCAGAGGATAACTTTAAGGAATCAATTTCTCTCCTCCTACCATTGGGCTCTGGGACTGAACTCAGGTGGTGAGGTTTACGTACAGGTGTCCTTACCCTCTGCTCCGTCTCATTGGCCCAGCGATGGTTATTTCTTTAGCAAGGGAAGGAAAATGCACAATACTTATGGTACGTTGATGCAGTGCTATGAGGGCAGGAGCAGCTGAAGCGACTCTGCCAGACGCAGCCCACTCACCTTCAATACTTTCTGCACAGATTTGGAAGCCATCATCACTTGAGATTTCAAAAACAAGTCCTTTCTTGGGCTTTTTCTCAGTAATGCTTTCTTTCCGCTTTTGTTCTTGCTGGAGCCAAAGCATCAGTGGAGAGCTGAAATGACTTTCTTCTTCTTCCACTGCTTTAGCTTCTGTAAGGGGGAAATCAAGAGCCAAAGTGTTTGCTGAAACAAATGCATGTGGCGCTAGGCGCGCAGCGTTCAGTCTCCACCGGATCTCTAACCTGGTGATATGCCACAGCCAGCATCGTCCCTATTCATTGAGGAAGCTGAGGCTCAAGAAGCTTCCTTCTTACAGGAAAGGTCTCAGGCTTCTTGAGGATTTGGCAGTCCACACGATGTGTAATATCTCAAATCTCAAGTCCAAACCTTTCTATTTAGGAAGTTGTCTCTGTGGAACTAGGCAAAGCTTTCTATTTGGAGTTCTCTGATCATCAATGATATGAGAGGGTGTGACTCTGAGGCCCAGGACTGGCCAGCTTGGCCTCAAATCCACGGCATCTTTCAGCCTCTGCCTCCTGGGCCAAAAGGCAAGGTTACAGGTATGCACCACCATGCTCTTTAATCATAAAGTGGCTTGTTTCCTGGTCAAATCCTAATAGGGATGGTGGAAAGTGCTATGTGATGTATGTGGTGTTAGAACAAAAATCTGGCTACCTAGCAAAAATGATTTTTTCTTTTTCATGTATGTGACATGGGGTGCATGCATGTATATGCATGCTCTTCATGTAGCCTGGGTTTATGTGTGTATGCAGGTGGCAGGTATATGTGCGCAAGTACATTTGAGTGGTGTACCTGTGGAGGCCCAAGAGTAATACTGGGACTCATTCCTCATCACTCTACCACCTTCTTGTGAACCTGGGCTTCTAATTAAACCCTTAGGTGCTAGTCTGGCTGGCCAACTTGTTCTAGAGATTCCCAGGCTCTACATTCCAGCAGCTGCCACATCTACCCAGAATATTTACGTGGGATTTTGGGATCCCAACCCAGCTCTCTTTGCATGGCAAAAGCTTTAACCATTGTGCTATCTCCCCAGTCCCAGCTCTTCAGTTCTTTCAAAGAAAACTATCTTAAACTACTATTCAGATAGGAAAACCAGCTAAAGGTCGGGTCACCATTATCTGTTAAAGTCAGGTGGTCACTAGCTGTTAAGTCAGTAAATGACTCCCTATTTGCAGTCTAAACTTAGGATACTACCTCAGTATCCTAAGTGGTAGGACTACAAGTGTGTGTGTGTGTGTGTGTGTGTGTGTGTGAGAGAGAGAAAGAGAGAGAGAGAGATCATTTCCAGCTAAAGCAGGCAATGTCAATAGTCTGAGCTTCGGAATTCTTTGCTCCCATCCTATCCCCAGCCACATACCTGGATTTTCTTGCTCATTTGCTGGAGCTTGTGTTGCTTCAATCTCTGGAAGAGGAGCTGGTAGTCTAAATGAACAGAAAACCAAACATGAGAGAGAGGCAACACCAGCTACATTCTTCAATCAATGATAAAAACTGTCACAATCTGTCTGCCATGTAAAACCACCACCAAGTACACGGACACAAGGTGCTTTCTGTAAAAGCTGCTGAATGAATGCTATCACATCACTGAATTGCAATAATAAAACCTGTCCCTGTGAGACTTGGTCCCAAATACTGACAGTATCTGCTTTAGAAGTTGTAAACTACACTCTTGAGATTCTTCTTATACTTTTAGTAGCAAGGAAAAAAAATCCAAGGACATTTGTCAGAAGTAGTTCTATAACCACTTAATCAGTTGGCTTAACAAAAACCAAAGGGAAGCTGCATGAGCTATCAAACCATTATCTATTTTCACCTTCTTTGTTGTATTTTATTTATTTATGACTGAGAGTGAGTGAGCATCTGAACAGGAGTGTGCATTCCATGGTGAACGGAGGGCAGGAGACAACTTTTGGAAGTCAATCCTTTCCTTTATCATGTATGCTTCTAAAGATTGAACTTAGGCCACCAGATTTGTGTGTTGGCATTTTTCCCACTGAGACATCTCCCTGCCCCATTTTTAATTGATAGAATTAAACAAATCCTAAGCAATCCAAATATATACCAATACATATTTAGCTAATTAATTAAATAGTAGCACAAAAAACATGAAGGGCTTCAACATGCACGTGGCCAGCTCAGAATAAGGCACACCAAGACCAATAAAAGTAGGAAAGAATAAGGAGGATACTACCCATTTAGTATAAAAAATATACCCAAGATTATACATATATCATGAAACCTGTACATGTCAACACAATTAAAATCAAATTATTAGCTAACTCATTTCTAGGGAATAGACTGAAAAAGGGTAAGGCAGATAAATGGGAATATTACAAAATTTATAAACAATTCTAGCTTAGAGAAAAGAAAAAGAGATCTAATCTTTCAATTTTTTAAGAAGAATGTCTATGTTTAGTTCCATCAAAAAACAAAACAAGAAAACTCTGGCAACAGAACATGGGTGTCGGAAGGAAGTGATTCACATTAAGGCCCAGAGCTCACCCTGTAGGCTGCCCACACTCCTGTGAAGGCTGTTCCACCCTAGCTGCATCCTGCTGCTTGGCCTCTGCTCCCGGAGTCCTGCAACAGAATCATTGACATCTTCTCGAGAAAGCACCAGTAAATATGTATGTACAAGCTTCCCACAGAAACCTATGGTCATACAAGTAAAAACAGTTACCAGGTAGAATACTGACCAAAAGAGGGTACAAGGATCTTTTGAGGGGAAGAGAAGAGTTCTCTTTCTCTTGATCTCTTATCTTGGTGGCAACACAGGTATACACGTGTGGAAAAATTCACTTGTATATGTTATGCTTCAGGGATTTGGGACAATTCCATGAGGCTCCACAGTAGGAGCCTTTGGCCATCAGATGGGACCATTGTTCCTTAGCACCCCAAACCTTAGTATGTGCACGCACGCACGCACACACACACACACACACACACACACACACACACACACGCACGCGCACGCGCACACACACACACACACACTAAACAGCAGCATGTTTGAAATCAGAGTAATGAATAATCAAAGCTGTAGTTCTAACCTACTCAAACTACTGACTGGCAGAACTAATTTTCACTCTGTCCACCGAGGGGGAAAAATGGTCAAAACCCAGGAAACTCAAAACGATGTAACTAACTTTTAAAATACTATCCCCAGACAGTATCACATCAACAGCCTCACACCTAGAGCCCAAACCCCACAGACACAAAGGAATGAACATGTGGACTACTCACCCTGTGACTGAGGGCTGAGATGTCGTGGTGGCTTCTGGGTCTGGAATGTGTGCTTCAGAAGAAGTGGTCCGCAAATGGGAAACTTTGTGCTTCTTGCCATTCCCTTTGTCTAGAGGAAGCTGGATCCGTTTGATTTTTGGCTTGGACTTAGTGAGACCTGGCACTGAGGAGCTTGCTGACTGCTGCCCAGAGGACGGGGAGCCTGGAGAGGCAGAGCTGGCTGGCACAGCCGAGGGTAAAGCCTTGTTCTGCTCTAGCCCCACACTGTTAGGTGCATCTGCTGTTGGAGTGAAGTTGGATGACTGGGACCCTGACGCAGAATCGAGATCTCGCTGTGCAGCCAGGATTCCAGGTTTGCCAGTGAGGAGCTGGCTCACTTGCTGCAGCTTATAGTGCTCCTCTGCTTCCCGGGGAGGGGATGCAGCGGCCATGCCCGAAGTCTGAGAAGAGGGGAGCACACAGATGCTAGATGCTGCTGTCACTGCTGTAGGAGAGGGAGTCTGTGATGTCCCCAGCTGGGGGAACATTCCTGAACTTGGTGGTAGAGCCACAGACTGGTCCTGAATGCCCAGACTCTGATGGCCAGCCTTGATAAGAAGATTGCTTATTGAGCCAATATCTGGGGTCCCAAGCAATCTTGGGTTAGGTAAGGTGACGTGTCCTGGAACTGACGTGCTACTTGTAGGGGTTGTTGTAGTTGGCATGGATACCACATTCAAGACAGAGGAACCGGATGCCAAGCCAGACACAGGCCCTGACGTGAGGTGGCTAGTATCCTGGCTTATTGTTGATGTGCCCGCCGCTGTGGCAGCAGCTCCGCCCACACTCTGTGGTGGTAACAGGGGTGCCTGTTCAAAATACATGATGCCAGATTTAGATCTTTTTATGATGTTAGGGACAGTTCGATGAGATGAAGTATTAAGTGACCCCAAATCTAATAGATTGGGATGATTTGAGAGCTGGGAGGGTGTGAAGTTAATCAGTGTCATATTAGAAACCACATCAGAAGGGGCAAGGTTTGAAGGGGTACTAGAGGGAGCAAGTTTTTTATTCTTTCGAGTATGTAGACGCGATATGGGTCTTTTCTTGAGTCCAGAGGATGGAGTGGCTACTGTGGTAGTGAGGTCTGTCCTCTGGTTGGCTTCTGAACCCAAAAGTTGGGGATCTGGAGGAGGTTGAACCCCAATAAGTAGGCCTGAAGGAGGGTTGCTGATGTTGGGTGGGAAACTACTTTGAGTAGCTGCAGGGAAGGAATGTAAGTGCTGGTGGTGAGGCATGGAGAGCAATCCTTTGCTAGCAGGAGGGAAGAGAGATTGAGAAGTTGGTAAGCTTGGATTTAGTCCTGTGGTGAGGGTGAGACCACTTCCCATGGGCCCCAATACTGACGTATTTGTCTCCATCACACTGGGTGAAGAACTAACAGGAGAGGTCAATTGGATTTTTTGGGTCACTCCATTTGGAAGAGTTTGGAGAACATAAAGTGGTTGCATGTTCTGGTTAACAACAATGAGTTTCTCAGTGGCTGGTTTCAGGTGGGGTGGAGTGGTCTGGACAGCTGCGTTAGAGATCTGAGATGGGCCAGGGCTATCAGTAGAATTGGGCACATACTTCTGGTTCTGGATGGGAACAGTAGGGGAAACAGGTACCTGAAGGCCAGGTGTGCTACTGTTTCGAGTTAAATCCTGACTGTTGCCATGACCTTGATCTACTGAACCACAGGGAGGGCTGGAGATATGGTCTGCATCCATGTGTCCTTGGATAAAGTGATCAGGAGTCATGTGGCCTTCAGGAGTAGGATCCACACCTGGACTCAGAAGCGCTGGGTCACCTTCGGTAGAGGCCACAGACTTTTCTGTGATGGCCACTCGCTTTTCTCCTGAATCTGAGATTACAGCCAATCTACTGGGGTTCTGACTAGGGACAGTGGGACTGCGGGTGGTTAGGACAGAGAGATCAGATGGCAACTCCAGCGGCAGCTCAAACTGCTCTTCTGCTGAGATAGAGGAAGAGACGCTACTGTCCACAGGCTCTGTTGTTGGCAGCTGCTGAGAAAATACTTCAAAAAGGCCCATGTCTTTTTCACGATTACTGTCAAGACCCAACCCTTCACCTAGATTCAGGAGCTCTGAGGAAGACGACTCTGGACTCTCACCCAAAGCTTGCATGGATGGAGTATTCTTTAGCACAAAGTCCATAATGTCAGAAGGCAGGATATTCCCACAGTCGTCACTGTTGTTATTGTCGGAATCGGATTTCAGGAGCTCAGTATTATAGGTGTCCAGTAAATTTTTATCTGAGGGGGTACTTGTGTGGACTCTGCGGCTGGACTCCAAGGAGCTGAGCTGAGCTTCCAAGGAATCCTGGCCCTGTGCTTTCACTCTTACGGCATGGCAGTTGTCCAGCTTCGGCTCATTTTTGTGGCCGATGGAACTCTTACCAACATGTTCTTTCTCTCCAGCACCTTCAGGCCGATCAAGCTTCAAGCTGTCTGTTCCGTTTTCTTTGCCATTTCTTTTTGGAATCTGGCTGCTTTTCCGGGTTGTGGCCGTGACACTAGTGTCACTCTCTGTCCCATCGTCAACACCGTCCAATTGTGAAATTTTTGGAAGATCACATTGCTCTTCCTCCCGAAATAAACTGTGGGATGCCAGTCGCTCCTCTCCCCCTGAGGAAATCACTGTCCTAGTGAAGTTGTAATAGTACAAGTCATCTTCGTCTGAAGTGCTGAGGTCATCCGCCCCGTCCACCTGCCCTTCTGCTGACCTCTTGCCTCGCTTCTTCCCAGTGGAACTGCTATAGAATGGAATGTCCTCTTCACCATAGGATCTGACTCCGTACAGAGGAGTGAGTCCAAAGAACATGTTGGAACGCTGCACGGGCACTGCGACGGGGATACCTTCTCTTAAAAGAGCCGTCCTCCTGAGGTTTGGGGCCGTCTGGAAGCATTAGGTTCTTGTCCTGTTCTGGAAGATTCTGATAGTTGTTACTCTGGGAATCTTGGGATGAGGTATTGTTGGGGCCTGGCTGAGTCACTGGACCATCTCCCGGACTTCTGGAGGCTGAAAGTGGTTCTGCTGGAGAGGTGGACTCCATCTGTGCAGGGGACACAGGACTGCTTTCTTTCAGGGAGTTTTTGGATTGACTCTCACTTTCCATTTTTAGAGGTGTTACCTTCACGGAGCATTTCCGGGGTGCCTGTAATTCCTTGGCAGATCCTTCTATTTGCATGGATGCAGCTTTGGGGATTCCTGAAACAGAAAGAACTTTGTCCCCAATCTTATCAGAAGAAATATTATTACATGGCCGTTGCCCCAAAAACCCAGCAGTCAAAACTTCATCCATGAAATCTGCCTTTAAGTTTCCTTCCTCGCCAGTGGTCACCTGACCAGGTTCCAAAAAAGACTTACTGGAATGCTTTTCTTTGAAAGTTTCTTTACAGGACTTTTTCCCCTTTTGCCTCCTATCTCTGGAACTAGATCCCATATGTTCACTGGTAAGGGATGATCGGCTGCCCATGCCAGAAAGCTTCAAGGTCTTGACTTCCGTATCTGCATCTGGAGAGGGGTTTGCAGTTTGAGTAGAATCTGCATGTTGGTCTCGATCATTCCTTTGCCCTCTCAGATGGAGCTGTGCGTAGGAGACAGCCTCCTTAGAAGAAAATGGCACTGAAGAGGGTTCAGCAAAAGTGCCAATTTTACTAACATTTAACTCTGCAGAAGTTGTGTTAGGAACCTGTGGTGCAAGTTTAGGGTAGGCCATGTTATGTGCAGAGCCATCTGAACTCTTGCTCTTCTCTCCCTTTAATGAGGAGCTTTTGGATGTCAAGTCTGAAGCCAGAGAATGCTTCATTTCTGAAGATGAAGACCCATCCACATGACTGGCTTTGGAGCCTCCAGTAACCACTGTTCTTTGTGATCCTAAAGAGGAGGGAGTATTGTGCCCTGGATTAGCACTTGAATTCAGCGGCCCTAAGGAGTAATCAACTGCTTTGGCACTTGGCTCAGGATCTGCAGCAGTCCCAAGGCTGGAGACGGAGGAAACACTATTCCTGGAGTGAGTACTCCCAGCTCTCGCTGGGGACATCATCCGGAGCTTAGACCGCAGGGGTGACAAGGAAGAAGTACTGTGTCTCCTGGAGCCAATGCTCCGAAGTCCAGAGGAGAGTAAAGGATCACCCACTGTGACAATTTCATGAGTGGTTGGGGTAGGACTTCCTGAACAAGAGAGAAAAAAGGAAGTTGGTAACAGAACGAATGTTCAGTAGTTACTAGTTTCAGTGGTTTGGCTATACCTGTTTAGAGGTAAAATCTACAAATCTACCTTTTTAATTAATAAAGGTTGTTAGTAAGGTTGTCCCAAAGAATGGTCAAGTAGGTCAGTAAAATCCTTTACCTGCAGAAGGGAGTGGCCGACAGCCAGGGGACCTCTGTGTAGGGGAATAAGTGGGTGTTCGAATCCGTGGGACTTTGGAGATGACGTGATAATAACAGGAGCTGGAGGTCTGTGAGTGAGGAGGTCGGTCTGGTGATGGGGGACTGAGAATTGCAGCTGTATTTTGACTCTCTTTAGATGAAGCTTCTGTGGTAGGAAATAAAAACTCAACTAGAAAAACTCGAAGTATCTAAGAGATGAACGAATAAAAGACCAGCTGATAACTATAAAAGGAAGTCTCTCAAATTAATAAATGACTTTTCCCCGTCTTTTTCAATCTCTGTGTACGTACTCCCAAAACTTGAATTCACATCCCACTTGGATTAAAGACCAACCTATAAATGATGATGGGCTATGGGCAATGGTCCTATTTTCATCATGCTCCACAGTGCTGTTGATGTCTGGCTCTACAACTGGAGGACGACATTCCACAATCTTGCATGTGTATACGCAGCGTTTGCGAGCATCTGTGGTGCTCCAGTACACCCGGGAACACCTGGCAAACACAAGGGGGGAAAAATCACAAATGGAGGACAGAGGCAGAAACGAACCATATCCTCTCCCCATCCTGGGTGCTCTGGTCTCTCTGACATTGAGAACACAGCTGTATTTCATGGGCTCTTAGATGGACTACTCTAGCTCAGCTGCTCTAAACTTTATAAAGTCCTTGGTGCTTCGTAGCTCCTCTTAGAAAGTCATTTGACTTTTTAAATTGTTAACTAAAATAGTAAAATATTATAAGTTGCTGAAAAATAAAAATATTAATTACTGTGAGAAGTCACTGGCCTCGACGCAGGGGTTAAAGTCCTACAAAAGGAACAAAGTGAGATCCCAAAATAAAGAAGTTCAAACCCAAGGCATTACTTTTGTTAGAAAAGTACTTTGAAATGAGGGTAATGTAATTGTTTCCAATCTGCTACCAGCTAAATGTGAAATACATAGTGTGTTATCAGGATTGGAATACAGAATAAACTGGAAATGTACTGTGTGGCAACTAGCTTAAAGTATCCATTTGACAACTGAGAACTGAGCCTTTAGACAAGTTATAAGAGAGAAACTGATGTGGGAAAACCCAGCCCACAGTGGGTGGGGAGGGGTCCCCTCCCTGAGCAGGTGGGTAAGATGGAGAGCTGGTTCAGTATTTGGCAGACCAGCAAGCAAAAGTATGTCCCTTTCTCAGCTTTTCCTGTGGATGTAGTGTGGCCAGTACCCATCCTGGTAACTCTCCTGCCATAATGGATGACAATCTAAAACCATCAACATAAATAAAAACCCACTTTACTTCCCTAAATTGTTTGGGTCATACAGTAACACAACAACTAAATAGAACCAAGGTATACCATGAGGTAAGGCTTTAGTGAAGAAAAATAGAAGGGGAATTTTGATCCTATGCTGTCAAATTGCTAAATTCTTAAATAATTTAATTTCTATAAAAATTACAATTTTGAGACAGTGTCTTACCATGTAGCTAGGTTAGCCTAAAACTGATGTCTCAGCTTCCTAACTCCAGTGATTATAGGTATGTACTTAAAGATTTTAAGGTTCTGACTAGTAAATCTGATTATTAATGTGGTGATTTTTTTTAAAGGTCCTATAAAACTGAAAACTTGGGATATAGTTCTGTGGTAGAACCCTTGCCTAGCATGTGAAAGAAAGAGGAAGGAAGAGAGGGAGGGAGGAAGAAGAGGAGAGGGAAGGAGGAGGAAAACTGGAAATGAGGCTATATGGTATCTGGTTCATGAAAACACCTGGACTTTCCTATCTAGGTGAATGAAACTTAAAGGACTTTGCTTATGTATTTTGGTTTTTTGAGATTGTCTTACTATGAAATCAAGCTGACATCAAACTCACGAACCTCCTATCTCTGCCTCCTAAGAGCTAGAATTACAAGACTGATCCTATATTTTATATTTAGGATTTATTTGGAGATGATTCTGAAATTATGCCAATAACATTTTGCTCATAGAACTAGATTTATCTGACATGTTTAAGTCCCCATATACAAGTTGATAAACCAGAGAACCAGCAAGAAAAAGAGGAACTTTTAGAATAACTCTAAGTAGATAACAAGTAGTGTCTACGTTTAATGACTTGCATTTATTGCTTCAGGGTGGTCAAATAGTGGGGCTGCTGTGTGCTCCTTTTACTGGACTACTTACTGATAGCCAATAGGAAAGAGCTTATCTTCACAGTCAGAGAGATCATTCAGAATTCCTAAACAGTCAATCGTCATTGAGCCTAAACATAGAAAAAGAAACTGGTTAGAAGATATAGTGAGGAGAGTCATTTTGAAACTCAGGGTTGAAAATGAGCAAATGATACTGTACTCTGCCAAACGACCAAGGACCAGGACATACCAATCATCATGTGGATATTTTCTGGTTCCAAACCATTGAGGAACTTCCTTCTCAAGCTGATTCCTTCAAAGTCCACAAACACTCTTCTAAAAACTTCAAATCCATTTTCAGGAACCACCTTAAATAAAATGCAGAACTGCTGTTAATAGGCTACCAGTTACACACTTATAATACCAATTTTTGGAGGGAAAGCTCAAAGTCTGTCTCAGAGTCATGCTTTGGTTTTACTCATAGCACCTTGCTATTCTAATGAGATGACTCTAGGACTACCTAAGCAAAAGGCAAAACTGAGTTTGCCATCTTGCTATCTTTTAGAATTTTCCTTCAGAATTCCCAGAGAATTCAAAACATATGGAAGAATCCTAAATGCACATTGTTGCCAGGTTGAAAAGATTACATAAGATTCCAAATATAAGACACTCTGGGCCAGATATTGTAAAAAGATAAAAAAAAACCAGATAGAACACAAAGAGGGCAGTGAAATACTTGTATGATACTTCAGTGGTGATACATATTATATTTCTGTTCAGATTTGTAGAGTGCACAACAGCAAGAACGAAGCCTACTGTAAACTACAGATTAGGCATGGCACTGACACAGTGACACAGCCCATCAATGGTACAAGTAAGCACCCTGATGGGGTGGATAGCAATGCTGGAGGCTATACATATGGAGGCAGGAATGGGAAAGCTCTACTTTTAATTTTACCCTGAACCTAAATCTGCTCTACAAAGATGAGTTCATTACCAAAAATAACTATAGTTGCAGCAACAAAACAAAGCGGCCTTACCTCCCCTTTGATCAAATCCCGATGCCGCTGGCAATACACTTTTTTATCATCCAGAAAGACACAGTTCTTGGCACGGGAACACATGAAGTGATAGTTGCTGGTGCAGGATGTGAGACAGCAACCCACAGTGGCTCCTGGTTTCTGGCAGAATTCACATCTCTAAAAACCCACAAAGAACAAAACTTCTTTTGGACAGGAGACTTTTTTTTCTTTGTGTGTGTATGTGTGTGTGTGTGTGTGTGTGTGTGTGTGTGTTTGTGTGTGTATGTGAAGAGAGCACTTGAATGTGTGCCTGTAGAGACTCAAGGGTGACTTCAGGAATCATCCTGGATTGCTCTACCTCCCTTATTGCTTTGCTCTGGGGTTGAACAGTTCTGACTGTAGGCCACCACCATATCCACCCAGCATTTTTACATGGGATTTACGATCTAAACTCTGGTTCTTTTGCTTGCAAGGCAAAAGCTTTATTTAATTCCTGAACCATCTCCCCAACTCCTCCTTATGCTTCTTCGCAAGTACTATTTTGTTTTGTTTGCTGGTTTCTTTTTGGTAATCTTTACTTTCTCGGTCAAGATCTAATTTTTAAGTTTAACACCTTCAAAACCATGTGTGATTACTCTCTGCTGTTACTGGTCACTTTTCACCTTCCTCCTTTACATGTGAATATATGAACCTGCTCTGTGAAATCTTACAATGTCGATTCAATTGCAGCTTCTGAGTCCATGTATTCTACATTCCTTACATTTGTTGTACAATTGAATGATCTTCTCAATTAGATAATGCTGCCTATTCTATTTCTTTTGTTTTCTTCCAAGGATCAGGCCTACAAACACACACTAATACCTACTTGCAAATTACTCTGAAAGCATTGTGAAAACCCTTAATAAAGCTGTATTCACACAGAGGGTTAGTATTAAATTTGTTCAGAGGAAGAGTCCTTCATAAAACTCATACATTAAGTTCTCACCAGCTGTTTGCCCCTGATCACAGCCATATGCACATTCTTTAGCGATCCATCATCATCTTCAAATACTTCCGCTGACCACAAAGCGCAATTTACATGTGTCCACTCATTTTGGCCGATATACAGCAAACGACCAGCATCCTGAAGAAAGTAACAAGTTTCCCTATATCAATTTTTTTCTCAGTAGGATACTTCAAGAAACAATTTTAAGTCTTTAGAAATTATATCACAATTCTGTTAACGTCTATATCGTTCCCTAATTTTTTTGATTTAAAAAATTATTGTGTGAATATGAGTGGGGGTAGGTATGTACCACAGCACAAATATGGAAGTCAGTGGACAGCTAGGTTTTCTCCTCCTCCTCTATGTGGTGTGACATCTTACCTGTCACCTGATACTTAGAAGGTGAGTATCTGGGCACACCTGAGAACTATCTAGTTTAGACAGGAATGCAGGGTATGCATAACTGATGTGAGAAGACCCAGCTCAGAGTGGGCAGGACTATTCCCTGGCAGGTGAATAAAGACAGAGAGGACAGGCTGAGCATTTGACTGGCTGCCATGCACTGGTTCTTTCCCTGTGTTCCTGAATTTGTGTAACATCATCAGTCCTCTCCCTTGGTTCTTGCTGGTTTGACGTTCCTACCATGATGGACCAAAACCTGGAATTGTAAGCCAGCAAGTTCCTTTCTTCCCTGAATTGTTGGGTCAGGTACTTGTGGCAGCAGCAAGCCATCAAACTAAAACAGTGGATTCTGGGGATTCAACCTAAGTTACCAGGCTTAGGTGGTGAGTACACTTCCCTGATGAGCCATCTTACTGACTCATCCTTCCTTTCTAGATCACTTTTTCCATAGACTGGAAATATTTTCAAATCTAGTGAAAAAAATGCAGTGAGCAATATATGGAAAGTTGATGTAAATGTACCCTGACTTCTTTAAAAACTATATTGTAAATTCAACTCTCTTCAGACTACACTAAAACCTTTCCCCCACAATGCTGTGGACTGAACCCTAGACTCATGCATGGTTGTAATTACTCCACCTAGCTGCATCCTAAAATGCCATTTTTTCACTATAAGCTCACTATATATGCCAGGCATAACACAAAGACTGGCAGAACACAAATTATTTCATTTCATCACATGAGCACTTTAAACTAACAATTGTCTTCTAAAAATAAAGGAATTATCTTTATTTTAAACATGTAACAGGGTCAGAGAAACGAAATGAAGATGCTTGCAAGGTAAGTAGGTGGTGTAGAAAATGAATCCAGAAAGTCTGTCAGAACTGGAGCTTCTAACCACTCTACTACCTTATATTAAATATAAGCTACCTAATGTGCAACTAATAAGACTTTTACAAAATTCTTCCTGAGAATTAGAAATTAACAGAAGCAATAGATAGTCATCTCTAATATTGATAAAGTCCTTTAAAGTAAATAATCTTTTAAAAAAATTTTTGTGTGTGTTGTCTCTTTCTGTGTGTGTATGTATCAGAGGGTACTGTGTGTGCCTATGGAGGCCCAAGGGTGACTATGGAAATCACATGGATTGTGCTAACTCCTCTTTGCTTTGCTTTAGAGCTTTCTAGGCGCCACCTGGAAGTATATAGGCCACCACTATTTCACATGGCATTTTTATGTGGGATCCAAGATCCAAACTCAGGACCTTCTGCTTGCAAGGTAGAGACTTAACCCCTGAGCCATCTTTCCAGCCTTAAATTATTTTTAAATTAACTAAATAAGCTATTATAAAATATCTCTAAAAGTCAGGCACAGTGCTACATGTGTACAGTACCAGCTACTCAGGAGGCTGAGGCAGAAGGAACATAAGTTGTAGGTCAGCCTAGACAACGTAAGACCCTGCTACCTAAAAATGGAAGCAGAAACAAACACCAACTTAAGGACCCCAAGCTCACAAATTTTCATTAAGTAAATGGCACCGGCCAGCAAGTATTCATAAAAAGGACAAATGGTTCATTTGAGGTACTTATCCAGGGCTGCATGCTCTGAAGCACTCACATTAGCACTGTCATCCCCATACATCAAGCATAAGGCACACTGCCTATTGTCTTCTATGCCTGGGGGTGGATTCAGCTCTGGACTGTCTTCTCGACTCCTGTCAGCACCTTAGAATGCAAAAGACAGGCAGTTATCATTGGCAATACTATGATTCCCAGGGGGGCAAATTAGCTCAAGAGTCTAGAAAATAAACATTTTCGAAAGTTGTTCAAAGTTATGCCAGTTTTCTATCTATATTACAGAACTTAAGAACACTGACATTGAGGTCTTGTTAAAATCCCAAATGAAACAAAAATAGCGACCTTACATTTAAAGATGGTCTGAAAATTCCTTCCTGATATCCAAGTATATTAAATTTAGATTCACAAAGCCAATCATTTGCATTGAGAAAACTTGTAATGACTACTCATTTTAATGCCTTACTCAAAATTGGTGGTGTAGGAGGGTGCAGAGGAGTTGGTGAGTCTGGTTCTCCAGGCCCTTTGGGTTTGGGAGCTGGAATGATTTTCTTCATTAGAGGAGGCTGTTCAGTGTGGCTGTTTTCCTCTCGCTCCTGCCACTGAGCATAATTATGGTCAAGTGAAGGTGGAAGCACTGCGTTTGGTAACATCCCACTGCTGAAAATAATTGATTCGACAAGTATTTATTGAGCTCCTAACAATGCACCTAGAACTACATAAGCAAGCAAATTCTTGACGTCATCAAGTCTTGGACCAATGTACCACCTATTTATAGAGTTTCAGAATAAGTTGCAGAATTTGAAAATTGTTTAAATACATGACTTCTGGCTAAACTTCTAAAAACAAATAATAACCCTATTTAAAGGGAAAAAAAGACACCAAAAGAGTTTGTTGGAATAAAAATTAAAAGGTCAAATAGTAAGAATCAAAAACAATAGAATGATACTAAATAATATGGAACCCAATTATAGTAAGCTGATTATGTGTTGTCTTTATGCCACAAGACAAATGTTTCTTACAAGCTAACATCCTGCCAGCATGGAAAAGGTATCAGCTGGCTGACATTTAGTATTACAACATCCCAGAAAACCTCAATCTAAAAATATGAGACATTTAATTTTTAGTGAACTAGAAAACAAAACAGAAATGAATTTACTTACTTGTTTGATACTTTATTTGGCTCCCAAAATCTGGACTTTTTGACACTAAACCATGGAAAAACCCGTTCCATTTGCTGAAAGAAAACAATGTAAATATGAAGACTGGCATATTAACCACACAAAAATCAACAGCTTCACATCAATGTCTCAGTCAGTGGGATGCTTTTAGGACACCGAAGTTAAGATTTACCCACTCTGGTAATTTACCAACTTTCTCCCAAAGAAAAATCAGAGGAAAACATAAATCCCATGATGTTTAGATATGTGGCAAAGCAAACAGAAGAGAGATAGTCTTCTGTGTTGACAAGGCAATTACATATAGGTAAGCATTAAAAGCTATTGTTACTCACCCGGACAAAAAAGGACTTGACCATGCTATTGGCTTTTTTAATCTCTGGCTGTCCTCCATCTGAATTAATGGCTGCTTGAATGATCTTCACAATATCATCACTGAACTCCAACTGCATACAAAAATAAAACATTAATTATTCATTACTACACTCTCAAAGCCACTTCCTCTTCCCACCATCATCACCCAGCACAGGGTCCACAGAAAATTCACAGAACAGTGTAATTTCTCTTTGGTCAAGAATTCAATTCACAACATCACCTGAGGCAATCAAGAGATCCAGGCTAGTAAGGCAAGAATGTAAAGGAAATTGCTCTAGCATGCTAATAGGTTCATAATTTTTAACTTGAACTCAAATGAATAAACAATTGAGTAGCAAATATGGATGAAAACAGTAAATGATTATTTCCTACACATTCTTAAATCATAAAATTTAAGGCATCTACAAATGACACATTATTCAGATTTAATTTCAAAACGGAAGAACAAATTAACTTGACATTTGCATTTTCCCATAAGCAGGCTAGTGATTATTCTTAAAATGCTTTTCAAATAAATCAGATGTAAGTCAACAAAACAAACAATTGTTTAAAAGACATTGACATGACCCTTCTGAAACAGAGCTAAAATTCATATATTTTAAGTATCAAAACTATGTAACATTTCTATCTATAATATAAATTATTGTAAATTTCCTTATATCCAGCCACACTCCCCAAAACCCAAGGAAGCTAAAGTGGCGCATGAAGCTTTGGCTACTTGCTGTAGACACGTACCACAGATACATAGTTCCCTTGGTCCATTTTCCTCTTGACTCCTTCCAGGTCCAAAGGCTGTTGGTCATCCTGCTTGCTGAACTCAGTAAGAACTGGGGGATCGGGCCCTTCTGGGGAGCTGCGAGAAGGTATGCTCTCCTCTGTCTCGGGGTTTAAGTCTGGAGGCTTTGCAGCCTGTTGTTACAAGAAAGATGCTTAACAATGAAAGTGAGGCATCTATGAAATTCTACTAAAACTATTAAAGATGGTATTATGAAGCACAGAAAACATAAAAACAACCAGAGAGTTCTTAAATGGAAAGGTGAAATGTTATCTACTTAGCTTGATGAGGTAAACTTAAGAGCTTGGCTCAATAATTTACAAAGGTAGAATGAAAACCCAAAACTGCGTCAAGCTCCTTCTGAGTACCACATAGACAGCAGCTAATTTTCCTACTTACAAAAATGGAGATTTTTTAAAACATTAATTTATTGTGTGTATGTGTATCACAGGGTACTGTGTGTGCCTGTGGAGGCCCAAGGGTGACTTTGAGAATCATCCTGGATTGCTTCCATCTCTTTTGACTTTGCTGTGGGGTTTCCCTGGCACCACCTTCCAGGGCTAGAAGTGCAGGCTCTGCCATTTCCAACTGGTATTTTTCTGTGTGGGGTCCAGGATCTGAACTCAGATCTTTTTGCTTTCAAAACAGAGGCTTAACCCCTAAGCTATCTCTACAACCCCCCGTCCCCCATAGAACTAACTTTATATTAACATTTTATCTTATATCTTCAATGAGTACAAATGAACAATTAACATTTTACATGGACAAGAAATAATGGCTTCTAAGCTGATTATCATAACTGCCCTTCAATTTACTGTTCCTGTCTTTGGGTACAAGCTTCTTTAACATTTATTCTTCATTTTAATCAAAAATTTTTTTCCTATAACCCAGTTTGGATCAGGTTACTCTCTTGATTAAGTCCTTTACTGGCTCTATTTCTGGAGGAGTATGAAGTCATTGCTTCCCCCCCTTTTTTGAGACACGGTCTCAACATACAAACCAGGCTATCTTCTAACTCCTGTCTCTATCTCCCAAGTGCTGGGATGTTGTACCACATCCAGCTCAAATTTATGGCAGGGTAGTCTCTGAAGATATGGCTCTTTCTTGTTTTCTATCTCCCCAACACAACACAAATTCCACTCTTGCCTCTAAAAGTTTTCAAATGAAGGATGAAGCAAAAATAATAAAAACAAAACCACAATATATTTCTAGGTAAGAACATGCTCTCAAAATAAAATGAAACTTCAGCCCACCTGCCGATAGCGCAGCAAATGACTGGTGGTCCGGGAATTCAGCAAGGCCGTTAGAACCTGCTTCAAAGAACTCTGCAGCTCTTTCTCAAGGGCAAGTCGCCACTCTGCAGGGTGCCGCTCTGTACAGTTCACACAAGTGTAGGCCACACTTTCTGGCAGATTCGACAGAATCTCATACATCTCATCTAGAAAAACAAGAATCCAGAAAGTTGTTGCCTCTGAAGGATGGGAGAGAGAGAAGCAGTGCCCTTACTAAAGCCTACGCTCTGTGTCAAGCTGCTAACATCCCACACACTCATATTCTGACCTCCAAAGGTACATTAATAATTAAGAGTAATCAGGCTACGTATGGTGGTCACAAAGGACAGCAAACAAATGACGAGATAGGGAAAAAGCAAGGTGGGCACTGGCAAACCCTTTCTATGCTTCCTGGATGACTTCACAGGACAGGCCACTCCCACACCCACACCTTCTGCTCTACGATGGACTGTGAGCCAAAAGAAGCTCTTCCTCCCCTAAGATGCTTTTCATTGGGCATCTGGCCTCGGCAACAAGAAACTAACTAGCACATATTCTGATTCTAGAGATCAAAAATTAAATTTAAAGTCTCTGAATGACATTACCATAATCTGAGGTACACATTGTCCTATGAACTACAAATGCATGAATACCTAAGGAAGATAGAAACTATATAAAAAAGCAAACCAACAAAAAAAGACTCCAACCTTCTGTACCTGAAAGATTCTCACATTTGGAATGGACCCAACGGTCACACTTCCCACACTGCATCATCTTGCTTTCATAGTCATCATCATCATAACACTTGTCACAGAGAGGGCAGAAGTTTCCTGAAAGCAAAGCAGAGTTTATAGCAGTGCTTTGGTTCAGGCGCTAATCCTGAAAGCTCCAGGTTTCCACGTTGAGCTAATTTGAACTCCATATTCTCCTGGAATCACTTGCTCTACAACATAGTAATCCCACATCTGAAGGTATCAAGCTCATTGAGCTCTTAGCACACTTGTAAGAAAGCTTCATGTACAAGAGTAGTTCTCTTTAGACACATTTATATAAGGCCGCAAAGCCAACTTTAAAGACGACCAAAGAGAATAAGAATGGAACCCAAGTGTGATGGTACACCTGCGAGGTGGAGGCAGGAGGATTAGTTGAAAGACAGCATCAACAACATGAGACCTTGTCTTTAAAAAGTACTAAAAAAGAGAAAGAATGGAAAAGCCAACATACTTTTTAACAAAAATTTAAACATTCGAAAGCAATGTTTAAACTTTTAAATAGGTGGCAATATGTGAGTAGAAATAGTTAAATTTTTTTGTTCCTAGTACTTTTATATTAGAGCTCAGAACCTGCTTCTAAGTATACAACCTTCATAAATCAGCTTTATCCATGTATCCCCTATACTATTTCTTATTAAATTTATCACTTAAATACTTTAAACTGGGTATAATGGCATACCTGCAACTCTAGCAGTAGGGGGCTAAGACAGGAGGATCCTGGACTACACACAGAGACGTCTCAGAACAAAGAAAGGGAGAAAGGGAAGGAGTGCTGTCTTCAGGGATAATAGTAACTGTATATGATCTTTATCATATCATAAGTCATTAAAAGTACATTTAATGCATCAGTGGACATTTTATTTTAGAATAATTATTTCTTCAGTACTAGAGATTTAACCTAGGGCCTTGCAAATGCTATAGGAAGGCACTTTACCTGAGCTTCACATCCACTCCCACTCCCCTCTTTACTTTTTAGATAGTCTTGCTCATTTGCTGGCGCTGGCCTTGAACTTGTGACCCTCCAGCCTCAGCAACCTTAGTACCAGGATTATAGGTCTGTGTTACAATTATTAAATGAAAATGCAGTGTTTATATACACCTAAGCATGTTTCTGAAATCGATGAGTATTTACCATATACTGACTCCAGTGGCTTACCACATTTGTGGAATTATTATTAATAAACATTTCTTTTAATTCTTTTCCTATAAGCTAAGAAGACCGCTTTAAGAATTTAAAGAAGTTGGCTGCCTATATACATAAAAGACCAAGAACAGGAACACAGTGTCTAAATAGCTTTAATATAATAAAGACTTGGTACTTCATTCCACTAAAGTGGCCAATCAATCTCCAAAATAGCAAAGTGTTTTTTACTGGATACCTTTAGCAAAGAGTTTGGCACAATCATGGCACAGTGAAAAATCATGAGACCACTGTGCATCCCACCCTTTGCCTGGAGTTGTGGATCCACAGCTCTTGCAGCGAACACACTTGGTACAGATCTGGAAGACAAGAAAAGAAGTTCAATGGAGCCAAGTACAGGCACTTGGCAATGCAGACATCTCGGATAAAACCCAATGGGTCAGGGTGGAGAGATGGCTCAGGGGCGGGGTAAGATTCTGCTCTCTCTCTAGCAAGGATCTGAGTTTGGATCCCATGTAAAAATGCCAGGCAGAAATAGCAATGATCTGCACTTCTGGCTCTGGAAGGGAGAGCCTGGGAAATCCCAGAACGAAGCAAAAAAGAGATAGAAGCAATCCAGGATGATTCCTAAAGTCACCTTGGGCCTCTATGGTGCCCTCTGATGCACACACAGACACACACACATATACAAAATGAATAAGTAAATTTAAAAAAATACACAAAATAGACATAAAAGTAGAAGGAAGACAAGTTGGAAAGGAGAAAGTATGAGGTGGGACAGGAAGGTGGATGGGCTTGGGCAGTAAGAGATGAAAGTGTAAAAATTCATTGTACTTGTTTATGAAAGTGTCAAAGAATTAAAAAAAGAAATTCAATGGAAACTTAACAGTCTAGTATCTTTCCTTATTTAAAGAGTCTAAGGGCTAGGGAGATGGCTGGATGGTTAAAGCCTTTGCCTCCCAGAAAAGGCAAAAGCCACACAGTCATCTTGAAGCTCAGACATTCCTATCACACTTCTCAGTCCAGTCAACACAGGATAATTCTTTTCAAGTGTTGTAATGTGTGTACTCACCCAAACTTTCTTTTTCTTTGTGGGTTTGGTGGGGTAGTTTGGCCCCAGGCACTCGGGGTGATAGCTGTTTCGGCACTTGTTACACTCCAGAAGCTGCTACAGAAAAATACAATGGCAAACAAAAGGGAATCATATCACCTTTCCAGCTCTGGAAGGTAGAGCCTGCTCTACCTGTTACCTTCACCCCATTAGGACATTTTAAATTTTGTCATGAATTACTCCCCACTAAGCATATGGATGTATTTTCTGTCAAGAGCACTCAATAAGAAGTAATTTCATCAGATAAATTTCACTTATTTTTGGATTTTTTTTCCTGCTGCATTCCCAAACTAAAAGAAAATTGGGCAATCGATTTTCTCAAATGGAAAAAAAAACACAAAAAATGTTAACAGAGAAAATAACAAAAATACAAAATTCTGAATTAGAAGCATAATTGGAAATAGAGAAGGAGGCTCTGCAGTTCTGTTATGAAGTTTCCCACCTTTGCAGCCTGATGCTGCCGACCACAGACATGGCAGAACTTGCAGCGACGACAACACCAGTTTTCCAGCTGGTCCTCCAGGGGGCGCTCACTTTCCTCTAAACAGAACTTGTGGAAGGGTTCACAACACACTTGGCAATACACGAACTGCATAAGAAGATGGAACACAAAATGTGTCAAACACACATGTAGAGAAAAAAAATTAAGCATATCCTAGTTATTTACTGTGAGTTTTACGTGTTCACTGGTAATATATAGGTTGAGCATCCAAACATTTCAAAAATCCAAAACTGCAAATGCATCAAAAGTTGAAACCTTCAGATGCTAGGAGACTGCATACCTGATCTCCAAGGATTCAATGTACCCAAAATTATTAAAAGTACTATATAAAAATTATATTCAGGCTATGTGTAACAATATATGGATAAAACGAATTTCATGTTTAACCTCAGGTCCTATCCCCAAAATATGCAACTATTCCAAAAATTAAAAAAAAAAAAACACCAAATATTCAAAACATTTCTGGTGTTGAGTAGTCAGATAAGGAAGAGATACCCAACCTGTATTTAACCCAACATACTGAAGCATCACTGGCAGTGTGGGAGATTCAGGAGCTAGAGTAGCACCATCACACTGGACCATTCAACAGAGAGTGCAGGGGCACAGTGAACCCCCTTGCTTGGGAGACAAGGAAGTTGGAGAGTTTGAGGCCAGCCTGAGCTCCACAGTGAGCCCTAGTTTCACAATATTTAATAGTATATATAAATGCCTTGAGAGACCAGAGAGGTTTGTTCCACAGACTTAGATAGGAGGAATGGGGATGTCTTTAAAGTTGCTTTTTAAACAATATACTTAATTGTAAGCTGTCCTTTATACTTCCCATCTAAATTTTAGAAAATAAAAGAGTTTGACAGAGGACTTTAAAAAATACAAATGACTTCAACACAGAATTTTCTTCTGATTAAAAAAAATATGGCTAGTGCAATGGCTCAGCAGATAAAGGCAGCAGCTCACAAACTAGACCTGCGTTTGAACCTCAGAGTCCATATGGTAGAAAAACAGATCAGATTTCTAGAATTGTCCTCTGACCTGTACACATATGCTATGGTATGCACATGTTCTCTCTCTCTCTTTCTTTCTCTGTTTCTCCCCCCTTGCTCTCTTAAATAACTGAAACATTCAAAAATTTTTAATTACCTGGACATTAGTCAAACTTAAGTCAAATCTAGAATTAGGTAACAATAATGCACCTACATTAATTTCCTGACTTGATGGTTGTATATATTTCTCACAACAGTGATTATATGAGAGAATGATTTGCTTTTGAGGAAATATACACTAAAACAGAGAGGTAAAAGGCTTACGTTTGCAACTTGCTCTAAATTTTTAGAAAACAACTGTCTGCATCTGTGTATACATCTTGTTTCTTTTTTGAAAAGAGTACAGCTAAACAAGTTATTGCAATTGAAAACAATCACCACTACACTACACACATATAGGCTTCATTTTCAATCCCCCCTTTTTATTTCTTATTTTACATTTGAATAGCCAATGGCCAAGAAGACATCATTTCTTATTTTGGAAAGTACAAACAAAGAGAAGCGGATAAAGGCAATATGTTGACAAAAGTTTTAAAATTGGAATGGAAAGCTCATCAAGCAGCACCATGTTTTAGGAGTACAATGTAGGCAGCGTACTAATAATTTGAATTCATTTTTTTAAAGGAATCCTGGGGGACATACACAATTGGAACAATAAATTACATACACAAGAAATATCTGCTTAATCACAAAAGTCAAGTGATGGCACCAAAAAACCTGTTCTGGTGGGTGGGTGCATGTTCTGATGCAAGGCGTTTGGTTATGGAAGAAGAGAGGCTGACACCCAAAACCCCAACAGTCTCTGTGACTTTAGCACCAGCACTTAAAATGATGCTGTTCATAACCCACTCTAGAAAAGCATTTTCTTAATGAAGACCAGCAGCAACATGGAATTTTGACAGTGCTTTAGTATCTGTCTGTCTGTCTATCAATCATCTACCAATCCTCATGCCTTGTACATGTTAGTCAAGGGCTCTATCACTGAGCTACATGTTCAGTCCCTTTTTCTGTTGGTTTGTTTTTTGGGTCAGGCTCTCATGAAGTTGGCCTTATGTACCCAAGCTGGCTTTAGCTCACAACCCTCCGTCTTCTGTCTCCCAAGAGTGCAAGCCATCATTCTTAGTCTTCATTACATATATTTGTCTGTTTGTTTGTTTACATGTGTTTCTAAAAACACTTATCTGAATCAAATATCTTGTTTTCTGGATCTTGTAACCATTTCTTCCTCTGTGGTGGTCTATCAAGGACTATGTCTATGACATGTCAAATTACATCATGACATTCACCACTATGTACAGCTCTGTAATTATTTGAACCAAAACTCCCTATAGATGAACTTGTAAGTTGTTTCTAATTCTTTATTATCATTACATACACATATATACCAACTTTTCTAATTGTTTCCTTAAGATAAACACCCAGTGTGCAATTTAGGTTAGAGGGTATACTCATTTTAAAAATAAGCATGTAATTTCCAAATGACTCCTCAGAAAAAGACTATAATTAATTTATACTTTTACTATTGGAAATAATGTATTTTTGCATGGTTCTCTTTTTCATGCTTTAACTTCCAGTTTTTGGTCATTGAGGGGTTAATGGATATCGTCCCCCAAAACTGTGCTCTTATTTCTTTCTCCTTTTACTCATGTTCTTTACCGTCCTTTACTCATGTTCTTTTAGGTATTGTTCCTTTTCTTATTAATTGTAAAGAGCTTTTTACATGCAAGAAGTTTCCAATATAAAACACTGATTTTCTATAGAATGTTACAATTCCCCATGTTTAGATTTAACAGAAAAAGCAAAAATTTGATAAAGATTGAATTGAAAAGATTAAACTACCTAATGCTATAAAGAACTTTTAAAAAAAACTTAAATTCAATGGTTGGCTTGAACAAGGAAACATTACTTGCTAAGAATAAAGAATATGATGATTTCTTATCCACAGCAAAATAACTCCATTACACAAAGAAAAAGAACACAATACCTCTACATGCCCACTGCTGGCACAGAGAAAGCAAACCACCCTGGGTGTAATGGGAACAGAGGTCAAGATTCCTAAACCTCCCATCTCCCACACATTTTCTGCTTCACAGTCTTCCTGTGGAGAGAGAGAAGGAGAGAGGAGGAGAGAGAGAGAGAGAGAGAGAAAGAGAGAGATGACACAATGACAAAATAAGAATAAAAAGCATAACAAACCAATACCAGAACAGTAAGAGCCGTTTCACTTTGACTAGTTGAAAGACAATTTCTGTTTTAAAGCATTTTAATCTCAGGTTGGAGAGATGGCTCAGCAGAATAAAGAAGTCTGTCATGAAAGTCCAGTAACCTGAACTCAAACCCTGGAAGCCATGTGAAAATGAAAGAACTGATTCCACAGAATTGTTTTCTGACCTCCACATATATGCTATTGGCAAGCATACACACATATGCACACACACACACACACACACACACATACACACACACACAAATAATAAATGAAATTTTAAAAATTTATTATCAGGGCCAATGAGACTACAACTTAAGCTTAATTCCCTGAGCCCACATGGTAGAAGATGAAAACCAACTTTGAAATTTGTCCTCTGACTTCCATATGCATGCCACAGTACATAACCTGTACTTTCTCTCAAGCAAACATAAACACAACATTAAAAAAATTAATCTCAGATACAAACTATTAAAAGACTACCTGTTGGTTAAATCTACTAAATAAATTGCAAAGATATACTCAATTTCCTTAAACTGATTCACACAGTAATGGTTTGATCACAAAAGCATGACTTTCTTACATGGCTCAGGCGGGAGAGCTAACACGCTGAAGTCTACCTGCTAACTGCAGTTCTTAATCACTCCTCCAGCCAGTGTTGCTTTCTTTTCTTTCAACATATGCAATACTCTTTCTTTACCCAAAGGTCATTCCACTCAATAAACACGGTTACCTTAAAGTCCACTCTGATCCTGTGAACTCCATCTGCTGGGATTTTCTGCTTAGAACTATTGCCATTGGAGAGAGTGTTAAGGATGTTCAAAGTGCCTGCATTCTCCTGTTTATTGACTGGGGGTGGTTTCTCCTAAAAGACATAAGAACACATTAAACAAATAAACAGACAAACAAACAAAAAACATTCTCACATTTAACATGATAATGCAAATGCCAAATTCTTACAAAAAAGTCTAGAAAACATTTTAATGTAAGTACATTCTTAGAAAGAGAAAAGTAGCTAGGTGTGACAGCTCGCTTTGGAGTCTGAGGCAGGAGGATTGCAAGCTTGGGCTACCCAGTGAGCAACCCTATCATAGAGAGAAATGGGGGGGGTAATCTTAAGAAATTCCTAAATTCTGTCTCTGCCCAAAATAAATGAAAATGTTATGTGCAGATAGGGGTGACTTTTATATTCAAATGCTAATGAAGTATTCAGAGGGCAAAAGACATTGGTGCCAAATGACCATAATAAGCAATTCCTAGGCTACAGCATGGGGGGCACAAAGAAGAAATAAGGAAAAGAGAAAAAAAAAACCCACAAACAAAGGTGAAACCTTAATGTTAAGCAACCTCACAGCCATCTACACAGAAATAAAAACACTTTTGCTTGGCCAAGAAAAGGTCAAGGATGGGTCTTTTCCTTCCAAAACAGAACACAATCCTAAGATATGGTAGACAATCATATCTCTCCTCACCTTTTCTTTTGGCTTTTGTTTTACAGGGATGCTGGGGCGGGGAGTGGCTTTTTTCTGCCTGCTTTGCTCTGGACCTAAAGAATTCAAATAGACTGCAGTCAGATGCCAGCAACGACCACTTTGGGACTGACTGGCCTGCGGAGAGAGGAGTATTAGCCAAAACAAAAGACAAAATTTCCAAGAGGAACACAAGGCAATGTGGCCAAGCTAACTTTGCTTTGCTTCTACTTCCGTTGCTGTGTAACAGCTGAAGAGCTGATTTTCTTTAACCAAAACCTGGAAGCACGTGCAGCTGCCCAGGGCCTTCAGGCTGCCCCTTCGCAAGGCCCCTCCTCCTCACTCACTTGGCTCAGGTGGCGGAGGCTGCTTCTTCTTGGGCTCGCTTGCAGTGCTCTTGGGGACTTCTTTCCTGGGCGGTGCTGTGCTAGGTGGCTGAGGAGGGGTGGCTGGTGCTGGCTGGGTGACTTGCTTGCTGGACTTGCGAGAGGCTGGGGTGGTGACTTGTTTGGGTTCAGGCGCCGGGGTGGAGACACTGCCTTCTTCGCTCTTTTCCTCTGGGGGTTTCCGGGGCACAGGCTCCTCCCGTACAGCCGGGGTGGGCTTCTGACTCGAGTCAGCCAAGTTCTTCACAACAGTACTCTCTCTACTCTCCTTCTTCTCACTGGTCTTGGGCTTTTTCTCTTTCTTCTTCACAGCTGTAAGAACAAAACAAAAGCAAACACCCATAAGTGAAAAGAATCTCAGAGAAAACAAGTTTACATAACTATAGAAACAAGTCTCATTCTCAGTTTCCTGCAGCTATAGTTGGCACTCAAAGGCTCCAGAAAGTTAATGCCAAGTTGATCAGGTGATGTAGGAAGACTTATTGCTCTAGGAAATGAGCAGATCTATAATTTTTACATGAATTTTAAACAATTTTTTTAATTATGGAAAATTTCAAACATACCCCAAAATAAAAGAGTCAAATGAACCCCATGTACCTATCATCCAGCTCCAACAACCACCAACTCCCCGGGAGAGAGCAGTACTTTAAAAGAAAAACAAAAACAAAAACCTAGTATTCTTTTTACACTGAATGTACACAACTGCATGTCATTAAAGTGGGCATGTCGGGGGGACCCTTTTACACCACTACCTTTAGCTTGCTTCTGAAGGTAAGCTTTAGAAGGCATCCACTGTAGGTTCTGACATTTTCTCATCCTAGGAAAACAAAGAATAAACCAGAAAATAAATTGCATTTAAAAAAGGAGTCAAACAAGTGCTTACTTGCTGTTAAGAATCAAAATCTTTGAAATTCATTTGGACTTATTTAGACAGCTATTGGAAACAAGGACTGCTATTGCTCCGGGCAACCTGAACTTTTAGTATGCTTGAATCAATTTTACCTTTAGGATCCTAAAAAGAGCAAATATTATAAATTATTTTTGAAACGGAACTCAAATTTCTTAAAACTTACTATTGACTTGTACTACACATAGTGAATCCGCCTGCTTGTCTTCCTTCATTACTTCTTCCTCCTTGTCTCACTCACTCCACAGTTTGCTTGTTTACTTTTGAGGCAGAATCCATTAGTGTAGGTTGGTTTCATTATGTAACCAAAAATGGCCCTAAATTTCTAACTTCCTGACTCTCTGCCTCCCAAGTGCTAGAATTACAGAACTGCATCACCAGGCATGTTGATAGTGAATTACTTCTTGCAGTCAAATAAGCACGGCTCCTCTATGAGATTTAATATTCTTACTTTCACAAAATAGACTAAAACTACTCGGTCCCTGCTGTTACAATACCATGGGTGAACCGAACCTCGTGACTGATACATTTAGCCCTCAATTTAGACTGAACAGAATTTAACTTGAAGGTTCAAACTGCATTAAATCCATTCTAGACCAGCTTTTTACCTCTGAACTACATCTCAGCCCTCAACAAAAGTTCTTTTTTTGGGTGCTGTGTATTGAGGTCCTTGGGCCTCACACATTTGCTAGGTAAGTGCTTTACCCCTGAGTTACATCTCCAGTTACCACTGAATCCGTTCTAATCCCTAAATTAATAGTTTTATCATGCTACTATTACTGTTTTTACATTACGTAAATTAATTTACCTCTGATCACTAATAAACCTGACAAATTTCTTGATTTAAGGCCAGAAAACGAACTACAGAACTTTTTTTCTTTTTTTTTTTTTTTTGAGACAGGGTTTTACTCTGTAGCCCAGACTATTAATACTTGAACTCACAGCAATCCTTCCTGAGCTTCCCAAGTGCTGGGTCTATATCCATCTCAGAACTATTTCTTGTCTCCTAGAAACTGCTTTCCCTAGAGCAAATAACATAGTATTTCTGTGCTAATCTCATCACTTAATGTTCTTCATTCATTCAGCAAATATCTCCTGCACCAGGCAGCTTGTAAAATGCTCAGCCATCAAAATTTTCTGTTTACCCAGTTCTCCGATTCATTTAAAATGAATCATCCCAGATGGCGGCAAGTGCTCCCGTGAACTGACTGAAAAGAGAGAAAAGACAGAGCTTCTATATCTTCAAACCTGGAAATCTCAGTTTGATCCCCAAAGCCCAAATGGCAGAAGCTCCGGAGAGAAACAACTCCAACTCTCTCACTCTCAAATAAATAAATAAATAAAATATATTTTTAAAAAAATCTGTCAAAAATCCCACATGCAGGGCTGAGGGTGCAGCTCAGACGCAAAGCACCTGCCTCACACGTTCACTTCTCAGCACCCAAAACTGTATGAATGAAAAGATTCTAATTAAGTCACAAAGTCTGACATGGTGATAAATATCTCAAAATCTTCACTTGGGAGGCTGAGGCAGGAGGATAACAAAACCAACTCTCGTCTGGGCTACAGATGCAATCTCAGAAAACAAAACAACAAAAAATAAGAGCCCAGAGCACTGAGTAAATGAAAGTCTCCCAAGTTCTCTGCATGCTATGAAAAGAAAAGCAATTTCAGTTCATCCACTGTCAGCTTCTAAACAGACACTCTACAGCTGCACTGGGTAGCCTGGCAGTCTTGAGTCATGTGTGGCTTTTTCAAGTAATTAAATGAAATTTTAAAAAATGTAGCTTCTCAGTCACACTAACCACACGCCAAGCATTCAATAGTCATGTGTGGCTAATGACTGCCATCCTGAACTGACACAAAAAGAGTATTTCCATTATTGTAGAATGTTCTATTGGCGAGCACTGCTACAAAACGCTGCTTATTTAAGCACAGTCCAAACTTAACCACATCACAAAGCTCAGCTCTGCGACTCATCCTGAAACTTGAGGAGACTCACACAACCACATCGGTTTCCTGGTGCTCCTCAGTGACAACCCAGGGGTAAATGAAAGACCTTATGGCTAAGAGGTCGTCAGCTCAGTCAAGCCCACTCACTTGCAGCACTGCTTCTTTATGTTGCGGCCCCCGAACTTGGGCTTGTCCAAGCAGTTAGTGCAAACACCACAGTCCTCAGGCACCTGGCAGCCAGGGCACTGCCCACAGCGCCTCGATCGCCGTCCTTTCTTTACTGGAGGCTCCTGAGGTGCCTTGTTTCTGGTGACAGGCTTGATTGGCTTGATGGGAGGAGCAAGAGGTTCAGCATCTTCAGAGCCAGCAATTGATGACTTGTCTGTAAAGAAAAGCATTTTTAGTTCCAAAGGGAACATCACTTCCTTCTTGGGGACAGGGAGATCCTCAAAATTCCTCTGCATAAAACCTCATTTTAATGGATAGTCCAAAATTAAAGTACTTTTAACAAATATATTTATACACAAAACTGACAGTTGCTATAAAAATGTAACTTGTAACTTGATAAAAACAAAAATCCAAGTATTAAAAACAAAACAGTTTAACCTAAAATCGAAAATATAAACTTGGATCAGTGAAAAAGTCAGCAGGTAAAGACAACATAGAATAAACCCGGAGACTAGAGTCTGATCCCTGGAAAGAACTGACTTCTAAAAGCTGTCCTCTGACATCACACCTGTGTGCACAGACCTGCTCTCTCCTCCTCCCTCCTTTTGTCTCTCTTTTACTGCCACACTCTGTTAAAAAGGATATGAACTGCATGATAGCAGAATTCATTAAGAGCAGGTACTCAGCATTTTGGAAATATATGGCTATCATAGGAATGTGCCTCACATACCTCCAATCCCAGGAAGTACCTGACCGAAGTCCCAGCTTCTGCGATCTGAAAAGCACTGGTACACACACTTATTTAGCATGGTCATTCCCAGGCAGAGATGCTAAGGTGGGCTTGTTTCTGAGAGACCCAACCCTGACAAATCCTTCTCATACGGTGTGGCAGTCTAGGAAGGGTCTGTCTATCCTTCTTTTTGCCTTGCTGAGAGTAGAAGTGTACCAGTCTGAAAGCTGATACCTAACTTTCCTGGTAGCATCATCCCAAACACACACAAACATGCAAAGATAAATAAAAATTTGAAAAAGACAGCTGTCCCTGTGAAGGACCAAGGGTGACTTCAGGAATCATTCTGGGTTGCTTCTACCTCCTTTTTGTTTTGCTCTGGGATTTACCAGGCTCTGCCTGGTAAAGTTTAGACCAAGGCCATTTCTGCCTGGCATTATTATATGGGATCTCGGATCCAAATTCATGTCCTTTTGCTTGCAAGGCAGAGACTTAACCCCTGAGCCATCTCTCTAGCTCAGCTATCTTTTTTCCTTTTTTTTTTCGTTTTGAGAAATCCAGACCAACTAAGGAGAATCTATTAGGAAATGATCAGTAAACAAGTAACAAGGCCACTCAGACTCCAAAGTCGACCTCCCTGACCTACCATCGTTCCCCATGGAAGACAGAATCTTTTCTCGTTCTTCCCATGGTAAGGCACTCAAGGTGGGCATGTCATCAGGAAACACAGCTCGTTTTCGGCCAAGGGCAACAGCAGCTCTTCTGCAAACATGTTTAATCCGGGGTCCTCGCACAGAAGTTTCTGATGAATCGCTTTCTTGACCCTGAATATATAGCAAGCCAAAAAGAAAAAAAAAAAAAGACAAATCATACATATTGCAAATATAATTATACAAAGTCAATATATGTTTGGTCAATTTAAAATCAAAACATACAACTCTACTCATTCCCAATTGGTAGGCCATACATATCAATATACAGACATTACCTACTTCTGCATCCTAAAATAAATAGCAGTCTCTACACATACTGATCCTTCCACTTAGAATGCACTTTATTAAGATCTTAGTGGTCCTTGAAGAACCAATGTACATCCTACCACCTCCACCACAGAGCTCCTAATTCCCCTTAGCCCCAAGAAAGGGCTCAGTAAACTTGGTTTGAACAGGCAAGGTGAAGCAAGTACCTGTGCTTTGGGCTGGTCAGTCTGTTTAAGACTCTTGCTCTTCTCAATCTTGCAGAGCTGGGCTTTGGCCTTTTTTAGGAGGCTGGCAACCCTCTTGTCAGTCATTGGAAGCTTGTCTGCCTGAGCCAACATGGAGCCTATGGAGGAAGTGGAATGTTTAACAGTGCTAGATGAAGAAGCGGAAAGGCAGAGGGCTTTCTCCTTCTCCAGGGATGGGGCAGTTGGGCCGAGGTCCAAGTTGTTTTTTTCCAGATTTCCTCTCCCTTTCTTTATAAGTATTTTGGTTTTGACAGCTGTTGTATCCCCAAGAGTCACAGAAGCAATATCAGTTCCAGAATCGAGTGATGAAGACTTCTTTCTCCCGGTGGTTTTTTTGGACGAAGATGAAGCAGCCACGTCTTCGCCAGCAACCTTCTCTTTGGAAACCCTACCCACAGGATACAGAGCTGAGCTGCTCTGGATGTCGGATCCCTTTTTCCTTTTCTCTTTCCTGGACTCCCGCTTGTTCTCCTTTTCTCGCTCCCGGTCTCTCTCTCTGCTCTTGTCCTTCTCCACGCTCTTGTCAACCTCGCGGTCTTTGGACAGCTCCTCGGGGGCCTTGTCTTTAGTTCTGCCCCTCTCAGTCTGGGAGCCTGGGGTGAACCATGGGAAGAGGGGAGATGGACTGCTCGATGAGAAGGGCTCCGCTGGGGTGCTGTTCTGCTTCCTCGGTCTCTGGTTTTTCTCTGTAGATTCCCCAGACTGAGCAAGGGAATGAGAAGGAAAAGTAAAAGTCGGATTTAAGGCACTAGCGGCGAGAGGACTAACGGGAATGCTTAATGAGGAAGAGACAGAGGACGGGGGAGTGAGAGGTGACAGCTCAGAAGTACTGAGCCGGCCGCTTCTTGTCCTCATGGAGTGAGAAGGCGATCTTGGCTCAGACCGAATGGGGCTGAACACTTTCCTTTTCCTTTTCCTATTGGACACTCCTGAAGAGGAGGCTCCGGCAGAAGTTCGATTGCTAGGCAAGGTTACGGACTCAAATATTCTAGAGTGAGCCTCACTTGGAGTAAATCTTGGAGCTCTCAGAATGGGACTCCTTTTGTGCATATCAAATCTTGTTCCAGAATGCAGAGGCGAAAACAAGCGGGCTGAAGCAGCACTACCAGACGCAGAAAACCCTGACGCGAAGCCAACATCCTCAGGAGTTAGGGGAGGGGGTCGGAAATTATCGAATATTGGTTTGCGAATCAGACCTTCTTTGGCATACTTTGCTGAGGAAAAGTACTGGGGCTCTGACCTAGAATGTTTTAGGGAAGTCCACCTAAACGTCGGCTCTCGCAAAATGGACTTTCGCTTCCCTTGCATGGGAGCAGAAGCAGGCAAGAACGGTGATGCTAAGGGGATGGTGGGAGGCATGAGCCAAGGAGTGTGGTCAGAGATGCTGGAGGGGGGCTGCAGCGGTGGGGGAGGAGACAAGAGAGGTGGTGGGGGCGAGGAGGAAGGCTGCTGCTGTGGGGCGCTTGGAAGAGTTGGTAACTTTTTAGTTGTCCTCGATCCAAAGCTTCTCTCCGACACCGAGTACCTTCTGCCTCTCCGGTCATTACCCTCGCCTTCTGGGGACTGGGAGATGGGCAGCGCTGTGTGAACCTCGGGGGTGTTGCTCCGCTCTTCGGGAAGCGCCTGGATCTCCTCTGAGGCCTGAGAATCAGAGGTGGTGTCGATGCTGGGGCTGCTGGAGCGAGAGGAGTCTGAGGACATCTGAGAGGAGTGTTGGGAAGCCGCGCTCGACTTCTCAGAAGATCCGCAGGATGTGGCACTGAATCTACTGCTTGGCGTGGGCTCCAGCCGGGCGATCTTGATCGGAGGGTCATAATCCTCATCCTCTATGAACCGCCGAGGCGTTTTAATGATCCGAGAAGAGATCGCGCTGACAACGGGCATGATGAACTGTCGGATATTCTTGACCTGCGTCTTCACCTTTCTTCCCTGCAGCTGAGCTGCTTCTTTTTCAATTTTCTTTTGAGCCCCCTTTTTTGCCCTCTGCAAGAGTTGCTTAGCAATTGTTGCATCTGTCCTTTTAGAAGAAGGAATAATCCTGACGGGCTTAATCCTTCGAGGGCTTTGTCTGACAACTGTCTTGTCTTCTTTTGTGAGCGGGGGCGTTCCTTCCTTGTCTTTCCGGACCTTCTGGGGCTTTTCCAGTTCAGAATTCACGAGGAGACCCGAAGGGGTCTTTATGCGCTCTGTTGATGGAGGCCTTCCTCGTCGTCTTACAATCTGTACCCCCTTTCTTCCTATTTGAAGCTTCCCTGTTTTAAACTTAGACTTGAGAGGAGAGAGTTTACCTGCTCTTAACTTTTTAATCTTTGTGGCTTGCTGGAACATAGCAGAAGGGGTCCGTTTAATTTTTTTCAAGCTGTCTTCTTTGCTTCCTTTTGGCAACTCTGAAATGTCCTTTCCATGTGTGATTTTGATTTTTACTCCAGGGAAGGTGGGAGGTCTTCCTCTCTTCTTTTCTATACTCTTAGAATCTTTCTTCTTGATCTTCTCTCCAGATTTGGTCTCTGATTTATTGAGAGGGGGAAACACAGATGGATCTGGAAGGATGGCTGAATTTCGGTCAGAGCCACTTCTAGGTCTCCCACGGGGTTTTCGAGGACTAGTTTTAACTGTGTATAGAAATTAAACAATGAAAAGCATATATTTAGCTGTGTAGTTCAGGTCTCAGCTAAGCTGAATATAATTTAGCACAGGCCATCTTATATTGAACTCAATATGGGTCTGCTAAATCAATGATGTAACTTGATAGTATCTTTTCAGCAAAAACTCATCTCAAAAAAAAATCAAGTAGGTAACATTTCACCTGAAAGAACATTTAAATACTTTTTTGACACAAACGTCAAAGATATTCTTAGCTGAGCAAGTAACCCAGAAATCTGATGTCCTACAACTCTGGATGAGAAAATCTAAAATTTTCTGTAAGAAAATTGTTGTTTGTTAAATCTCTACTACCCTAGCTGCCAAAAATATGATTTAAGAACATGCTTCTAAAGCAGGGCATATTGGACTGGAGAGGCCAAGACCAGAGAGCTGTGAGTCTGAGGTTCCTGTGGGCTAATGCAGTATGGGCTACACAGGGAAACCTTCTCTCAAATAATTAAGAAAAAGAAAATTTCTAGTAAGTCATCCAAGTTTTCATATGGTCTAAGTAAATTTGAACAACATAATACCGATTTTCATATAAAAAAGCTGTTGAGTAGCTTAGTTTCCTGCATTTTTAATGTTTTATCAAAGTAAACTAAGAAAGCTTTGCTGGGATGAAAAATATTTGCTGACACAACCACTGTTTGTGAGTTTACTCTCTAATCGAGTTTCTTCAACTAATCTGGAACAAGTTACAAGAAGATTTTGCCTTGGCTAAACCAGACTGCTGCTTTCTAAAGGAGAAGAGTTTGCTAGGCATGATGGAAGCAGAAACAGTTCTAGAAACCGTCAAAAATTCATGGCTATCCTAGTCTGTGCATCTAGTTCCAGGCCATACAAGGAGACCCTGCTTCAAACCATAAAGTAGTACTCCGCTTGCTACTATCAAGAGATTTTTTTTAAAAAATGAGACTGTTGTGAACAGTTAACATAAACTATATCGTATAGTGTGTATATCTGTGTGCCTAATGGAGACTCTAGGGTGACATCCAGAATCATTCTGGATTGCTCTACCTCCTTTACGCATTACTTAGACATTTTGCAGGCTCTATCTTCCAGAGCAAAATCACAGTTTTCATCATTTCAACCTGGCATTTTTACATCCTTTTGCTTACAAGGTAAAAGTTTTAACTAACCTTTGAGCCATCTTCCCAGCACAAACCTGGATGTTTAAAATTCATTAAAATCTGCTATTGTTAGCTAGGCACAGTGGGCTCGAACCTGTAATCCTAGCACTTGGGAGGCTAAGGCAAGATCACCAAGTTCAAGACTAGCTTGAGCTACACAGTTTCAGCTAATCTGGGTTACAGAACCTTTGACTCAAAAAGAAAAAAAAGCATTTGATATCATAATCTTCTACTGTCTCTTGATTTTTCAAACTCTTTAAAGTGATGTTTTGGACAACATTCTTCTAACACTAAAACTTCCCTCAACAGAATTTAAAGAGATTTTCAACATTATGAACATTTGCAAACAAAGCCAATTCCTAACAGAGCAGAAATAAGCAAGGATTATACAGCTGAGCTTCCTAAATATAAATGTAAATGCATTCCTCATTGACATTTGATTTATGAGGCTTCTTTAATAGAATCCAGATTTACAAATTCATTTTCAATAAACACTAATTGTAACAAAAATATTGGGCTAGAGACAGCAGAGAACATCTCATTTTTTAAGCAAAGAAGCATACCTAGATGGCTTAAAACACACACAGAGACATACACACACATACATTGACAGCCAAAAAAAAAAAAAAAACTTAAAGAGGAAACCATCATGAGAAAGATGTGAATTGACTAGGAGTATATTACAAGGTTCCTTATCATTGTGGTTGGAGTTGATGAGGCCGAGTCCTGAAGAAGACTTCACCAATTCTGAAAATCTCTTTCTATACCACTTTTAAAAAAATTTTTTTGCAGATACATTAAAAAAAAAAACAAAACAGGAAACTTCTTTAATCCAAAACACGTCCAAGGAATACACACTAGTTGTAACTAACTGCTCAGGTAGTTTCTTGGCCTCATTTTAAAACATCTATAAATGAAGGGTTAGATTCCTAAAGCCAACATTTCATCACATCTTAAAGAAACTACTGCCACTGTCTAAATAGCAGATACAAGACACTACTAGCTAATGAACAACTAGATTATCAATATCGTCACCATGTGGGAAAGCAAAAAGATCCATGGGGTATTTAAATGAGCCTACTGTATATAACATGTGACAAGTGAAAACCAGATACCCGCAAACAACCAAATAGCATAAAATCACCTAACAGCAGCATATTTGACTGGACTGTTACCCACATAATATTAAATGAAACTAATATAAGACATCAGAATGTTATCAAAATGAAGATTGTAGCTTATATCAAAATACCTTCATGCCCTTTAATGAATTTTACATTGTGAATCTTCTCTGAGGAAACTGCAGATCTAGAACCTCAAGGTATTCTAGATATTTCCTTAGTGAGAACATTGACAAATACAACTTTCTCAATTTTTAGTTTCTTTGTGTCAAGACAGCCTTTCAAGGGTCAGGTAAAAGGTACCACATTGTAGCAATATTTTATTTCTAGTTCTTTGATATCAGTATACCAAGTTTCAGTTATAAAATACAATGGTCAAAATTTCCCAAAGGCATAAATATTATCATATAATAGAAAGTACTAACTCTGAGGATGAGTTTATTTTCAAGTCTGCCAAATTTTCCAAAACCATCCTGTAGAAACCCATCTCCCACCTAAGTAGTATCCAGGAAATATAGTAAAGAACAAATGAGCAAGGCTAGATAGAAATCATATCATAAAGTCTCTTGAGAAGCACTTGCCCATGCCCAGGATTGTAGGTTATCCTTTCCATGTAAAGAAGCAGGAAGCCACAATCTCCTAGAAACAGAATTTAGCCACACTATGTGTTCATTGACCATACCTGAAGGAGACTTTGTGGGACTTCGCACTCTGACTTCTTCATCTGAGCCAAAACCTAAGAACTGCTCATCCTACAATAAAAGAAAATTATTTTAAAATCAGAAGTAAAAACATGCATGGGAACATATCCCAAAGAAATGCCCAGAGGAAACACAAATGAATTTGAAAACTTAGTCTCTACATATGATCATCACCAACCAAATGGAGACTATAAAATAGCTAATATTGTAACAGACAGACCCAACTATGTAGTTTAATTACAAACGACAGTTGTGTAATAACTGAACAATGCATTAAAAGATCACCTTTGGAGCATAGTATACAGGAAACAGTCCTAAATTTCAAACTATAGATAGAGTCCAAAAACATTAAAGAATAACTTTAATTCAGGTAAGCAAATCAGTAAATGGCAGAAATATACAGCCCTCCAAAACAATGCTTTAACAAGTACTTAAATTTACATACACATAAGAAATAATGTAAATAATAATCTTGCCTACTGAATATTAATAGAGACTGAGATGCCATAATTGTCAGTTCCTTAACTCAGGAACTCCAATTTAGATGTGATTTCTGAACACATGAGATCCAGAGATTCTCAATATGCATTTTATGGCATGGTTTTCAAATGCCCTGGGATAAGAGACTTAATGGTGGGCAGCAGCTAAGGGAAAAGACCACGATTCTTTCCACTTACAACAGGGAAACAGCTTATTGTCAGGTCTACTTGAAAAGACAAAAAAAAAAAAAAAAGAAAAGAAAAGAAAAGCCTCTATCTCTAACTTTTAACCTTTTAACCTGCACTTAAAAAAAAATACTAAGGACTCATTTAACCTATTTTCCACATGTTCTCAAGAAAAACAGTCTACTGAAACACACTGGTTAATAGAAATTTGCTGATACAGAAAATGCTCTTCCTAGAGAGACGCAAAAGGATAGATTTCAAATACCAGAAACAAAATCCACACACAAGAACAATATAAGGAATGAAGAACAACTTGCTTGAACCTGGTAAGTTCCACACCGTGTTCAACAGCAAAAGTTTCCTCTCAGGAGCGCAGCTCAGGGTGAGCTCGTGAATGTTTCTATAAAGTTTTTTCCTTCCTAAAGCTAATGCCAGGTGCTAATCTTCTTAACCACTTTCCAAGCAGGAAAATATTAACGAGTAAATGAAACCTTTTAGACAAATTAGCAGTTCAGCTCTTCAATTTAAATAGCTTTGAGCAGCCAGATATTTGGGGCTAAGCCTTTGCATACTAAGTAACTAAGATATTAAGAAAGAGGTTATATGCTACAAGATTACTAAAATTCAAAAGTTTTTAAGAAAAAGCTGAAATTCTCTTCAAGTACTTTGAAAAAAAAAAGGCATTACAATTTAATAAGGTATTAAGTCCAAGTAATTTTTTTCAGTTTATCACTATATAATTTTAATATTAAAAGAATTAAAAAAGAATTTAAAATTAATTCTCTTTAGTTTAAAACATTTAAACTAAATTCTCATTGTGAATATTCCATGTGATAAAAACTCTATGCTTTCACCTTAAAACGAGACATTCCAAATTTCTGTGATGATCTTCAGACTTACATTTGTAGACTCCAATGATATTACCAAAAAGTAGACTCACAAGAGTCTTGTCAATACAAACATTGTTTTAGGGGTGTGGCAATTATAGCCCAGATTGGGCTCAAACTCACTCTCCTCCTGCCCCACCTGTAGCGGGGATGACAAGCATGTATGTGTTGCCGTATTTGGTTGCTCCAAAAATCTTACCTTGATGAGAAGTCCACACTATTCCAACTATAAAATATGCTTTGGGCAGATTTACATGTGTATGTGTGCAGCGCATACTTGGAGGTTGAATCCAGGCCTTCAGGCAGGCCAAGCATGCACTTTACCAGAGCTGCACTCCCAGTCTAGGAATAAAATATTTAAGGACCAGCAAGACTGCTCAACAGGTAAGCTTCCTGACTGAAGGAGACTTGGCTTCTGGAAGGTGTCCTGTCTTCTGGCCTCCACCCCTGAACTTAAGCATGTACGTGCTCCCTCTCTTGCCTTCAATCTCTTCTTCCTTCTCTCTTCTCAAGTAAATAGATTGTAAAAAACAAAGATATTTACATTGTAGCTCTAAAGAGAATTAGGGGGGAAAGCAGGCAAATAAATAGGCACAGTAAACTGCCTCATGAGGTAAAAATTAAAAACAAAGAACTAACCGAAAAAGGACCATCAAAATAGCTCAGCAGGTAAAGGTGCCCACAAGCAAATCTTTTTTCAATTCTTCTGAAGTTTCCTCTGACCTCCACACATGTGGCAAGACACATACATTTCCCTTCTCCCTCTCCCAAATACATGAAATTAAAAAAAAAAAATCGTAAAAGCTTGGACCATCAGAGGGGTCAGTGCAACATTCTCTTGTTTGCCAGCATGATGTCACAGAAGGGCTGGTTTCGGGACTCAGTTCTGCCACTCGCAGACCACTTCCTATCCTAATAGTTACAACCCAAAACCACAAACTAATAAAGAATTCAGATAAATCATCCATAATACAAACACTGCTATCTACCGATGAAGAAATACAATGGTTGATGTCAGATCCTTCCAGTTTCTGTTCATCTCATTCTTCCCTACATTATCTTCATGGTACAACCCATTAATCTACACATTTCATTTGAACTGGAGGAGTCAAATGTATACTAGGAGTTTATATCATTAACTGCATGAGTTTTATGCTTCAAGAGGAGAAAGAACAAACAGCTCATACAACTATACAAGCAATAACTAATGGAGGCAAAGTGAAGTAACTAAAATGATCCTTAAAAATCCATTTAAAAATGTGATAAATACTGTCATGTTTATTATCAGCAACCTTAGTGAGTCACTTTCTACATTTCAAACTTTCAAAGTCTTAAGGGTACAATCCTAACTGAAATGTCCTCTAAACTTTATTTATTCATTCATTCACTCTGTGTGTGTGTGTGTGTGTGTGTGTGTGTGTATGTGTATTAGAGGGCACTGTATGTCCTTGTGGAAGGCCAAGAGTGACTTCAGGAATCATCCTGGATTGCTTCTACCTTTTACTTGCTTTGCTCTGCGACTTCCCAGGCTCTACTCACCAGGGTTGGCTACCTCCATTCCACATAGACTTTTCCACCTGGTGTTTTTACGTGGGACCTGGAATACAAACTCGGGACCTTTTGCTTGTGAGGCAGAGTCGTAACCCTTGAGCCATTTCTCCAACCCTGAGATGTCCTCTGAAACAGAGTGCCGGACCTGTCACTAGAGTTTCCAAAAAGCATTTTCCAGAATAATGGGAAACATTAGTTTTCCTCCTGGTTTCAGTAAGGTCTGAACAAGAAAAAAGAAGGAGCAGTCAAAAAAGACTTTCTTTGGCCCTGAAATACAGGTTGACTTCTTGAAGCATGGTTTAAAAAAAAATTCATTGTTTAAAGATCCAGACAACTTGGCCAAAAACAAAAGCTATCATTGTTAAGTCAAACATGCTCTAGTCTTCTAACTGATTTCTATGGTAAGAGTTTAAAAAAAAGAGTTGAGAAAGCACTAGAGAAGAACACCGCCAGAGGATGCTACAAAAATGTCCACACCTTCACAGAACCAGCTTCTCATCTTGCTCCATCACCTGCTTTAACCATGTGGGCTCCCTACAGAATATAAACAATATAATAGTCCTGGCTTCCAAAGGATTTGGACTTGCCTACACATCAAAAAACTAAGAAACAAGGAGCTGACACGGGCTTGGGTAGATCTGAAGAGAGGGTGCTGGAAGTACTTACTGTGTGCTACGAGGGACCAAGGTGTCCTGGGAACTGGCCCACTCATCCTGCTCACTCTGCTTTTCTTCTGACAGCATAACATTCCTAGACAGCCTAGGCAAGAACCACAACACCTATTCCTTTCAGTGATGCTCTTGGGGACTGACCTGCTAAGATGTCAACATTTTCTTACCTCCAAGACAGAATAACACCCTTCCGGAGTTGAACACTGTGTTGTATTGCTTTTGGCTTCCTGTGATTTACAGTAAATTAAGGGATCTAATGTTACTCTCTAGATGAATCTAATTACAAAAATAATAAACATTAGAAGGCACGATCACCAGTCATCACTCGGGGCGGCTGTTGGCAGTGTCCATGCATACCTTTCCCCTTCAACTCTCTTAACCCATGTATACCTGAGATTTTAATTTTGTGGTGCTTGTTATATTTGTGATGATGAGAAATATTCTTCCCAGAATCTAACTGAGCCTAAAGTATTACAGGTAATACTGTTTACACATAAAAAGATATTTTAAGAAAATATATGAAATACTCTGTTTCAAGGAATTATGTAAGACCAGGGCAACTTTTCAAACAAAGCAGTGTTTCATTTCAAAAAACATTTACACACTTGCCCCAGACCTGTATGCTCCACATAGACAGTTTAGGGGGAAAAAAATGATTCTCGCTTCCAAGCAGTGCCATGGGCAATGGCAGGCAGGTGCACACTTTCAGCTTTCCTCCCAAAAACCACACTCATTAAAGAGTAAAATGATGCAATTCATATCCCATAAGTTTTGCATCTGTAGTCTGATGATAAACTTTCAACAGAGAGACGTCGGCGTTACCTCCTACACCCAACTGAAAGATACAGCTTTTTGTGCCTCTCTCAATAGATCTCAATTTACCACAGGCAAAGAAGAGAATCAACAGCTGAAATGGATCATATAAAGCTGCATCACAAACACTTCTCTTGGGAATGGGGGTGTGGTGCAGAGCCCTTGCGTAGCACACAGGAAACTCTAACTATGCGTAAAACCAGAGGTGGCCACAAACGACACATACTCCTATAGTCTGGGCTTCTGGGAAGTGGGGGCAGGAGCATCCTAAATTCAAGGTTACCCCTCAGCCATAGAGCCCATCCATCCCAGGCCAGCCTAGGAGATTATGAGACCCCCATTTCTAAACAAACCAACCAAGTCAGTCAACCAAAGAACAACACAGAAAACCTATACCACTATTCACAAAGGCTAAGTTATAGAACCAACCTAGGCATCCAAAAGATCTTTTAAAAATTACCTATCAGATAAGTTTTACCAACCCTGGCCTACATGGACAAGGTCTAACATGACTCTATTCATTTCCTTTCTTACCTATCATGAGGCTCCTTGGCACCTTACAACTCTCTGTGATCGATAACCCTCTAGTGATTGTATCTTAGCATTTTCTCCAAAATCTTCACTTTTTAAAAAAAAGTCTGAAAATTCAAATCCTTTCAATTACAAAATAACATCAACTAAAAATAACATTAATATAGAAATCACTATTCAAGCATTCTTTTTTAAAATTCTGATTTGGAGCCTGTTACTGTTGGCGTCATCTAGATGGTTCAATCAGACTAGAATGCCACAAGAGACCGAGGAGAATTACTAAGAACAACTGAAGTTGTGAAGCACCCAGGAGGCAAGCTATGTATCTTGGCAGCTATAGCTTTAACACTTCCCTTGGGAACTCATTCCTGTTAGCTATAGCATCTGCTGGCACACGTCCCTTGTGTCTCCTGTTTCATGCTCTAAAATACCAAGGTTTTAATGTTGTAATTTAAGATCTCACACCCATAATTACTAATATTTAATTAGTAGAAAGGAATTTTTTTTAAAAGACAGGGTCTCTGCTGTGCAGATCAGACTAGTCTCAAACTCATAATCTTCCTGCCTCAGCCTCCTGAATGCAGGGTTAGAAGTTTGCACTACCATGCCTGGATGTCAAGGGATTTTTTTTTTTTTAAACGTGCTTCTTTTTCTAGAGTACGTGCTCTTTGAAGACAGGGATGGTTTCCTGATTCTTTCTTATATTCCCAGTAGCTGGCACAAATCTGATATCTAATAAATGTTTACAAAATAAAAATAAAGGAACTGTAATATATTGCTTAAAAATTACTAGCCATTCACTATAGTAAAAATACTAGAATAGAGAGCACTAGTGAGAGCCAAAGGAGTCGACAGTATAATTTCTACTTTCTTATATTTGTCAGTTTTTTTGAGACAGAGTCTCATGTAGCCCAGGCTGTCCTTAAATGTGCTGTATAACCAAGGATAGCCTTAAATTCCTAATCCTCTGCCTCTGACTCCCAAGCAACAGATGAGAATGATTCTTGCTAGGGGCTGGAGAGGGTATTGCTTAGTAGTAGAGCATGTGCTAGCAGCTACCAGACTCTGGATTTGATCCACATGCATACACACACACACACACACACACACACACACACACACACACACATACACAGAATGAATAAAAACTAAACTAAGACCAGAATGAAATGTTATACCTGTTAAAATGGCTGGTATTAAAGACAAATGACATCAAGTGGTGAGGATGAAGAGAAAATAAGCCTTCATGCACAGTTGGTGTGAGTGTGAGTTCATATGCCCATTTTCGGAAAAACATACTACAGAGATTCCTCAAAAAACTAAAATCGCAGGTACCACATAATCCAAAAAGCCTACTTGTCAGTATATAGGAAAGGAACTGAAATTGATATGCAGAAAATATGTGCACTTCCAGGTTCATTTCTGCACTGCTCATATTAATGGGATTACTAAGAAAAACATGGCACAAGGTGGATAAGGACTGAACCTGTACAGTAAAATATCAAAACTGGGACATATCTGTGATGTTGTCAAAACTGGTTTTAACACACTGTTAGAGATAGGAGGATCCAAACCATAGTGAGGATTAGAATGTGGGAAATGGGGCTGAGGCTATAGCGTGACAGTGAAGTGTTTGCCCAAAATGAATGATGCTCTGGAGTCTTGTTCCCCAGCAACACATAGAAGCAAGCACATGCTTAATCATGCACACGCATGCACACATATATGCATGCACACGCACACACACATACATGCATGCACACGCACACACACACAAGGACCGCCTGGGAGGATGGCTTTTGAGGTTAGTTGCGTTTTTTACACTCAAGGGAAACGTGGCACGGATGAAGGAACTGAAAATCCTGAAAAGTAAAGGGGGTGAGATGAAAGGGATGGAAGGGGGTGACAAATTTTATGTGTATGTTTCCACCTGGGATTTTTATATAGGACCTGAGATCCAAACTCAGACCTTCTGTTTGTGAGGCAGAATTTTTAACCCATGATTCATCTCTCCAGCCTCCCCCTTTTTTTACATCTGTTTCTCTATCTGCCGTATGTGGGTGTGTATATGTACATGCCTGAATACACACCACTGCACATGTGTGGAGGGCAGAGACTGCTTAAAAAAAACAAGGAAATGATCTAGTATAGAAAGATAGAATATAAACATATGACCAAAAAATGAAGGCAATAAAGACCAACAGAGAATCAAGAAAGGCTCTCTAAAGTGAAGCTTACCAAACAGTAGGCAAACTAATAAGCTTACTTTTGGTTTGTTCTATGAGCTAAAAACTTGTTATTTTTGCTTTGTCTTGCACTATTTCCAAATGATTATAAAAACTGAAGTAATTATTTGATACACATAAAAATTACAGGAGGGCTAGCAAGACAGTTCATCAGGTAAGGCACTTGACCACCAAGCCTGATGACCTGAGTTCAATTCCTGGAATGGACATGGTAGAAGGAAGAACACCCACAAATTGTCCTGATTTCTGTATGCACGCTATGGTGCATTTGTACACATATACATGCATCCAAACATACACACATAAATAAAAAATAATTTTTTAAAGTTACACAAAATGGAGCAGGAGATACTTCAGTGCATAAAGTACTTACTGGACAAGCAAAAGGACCCTCAATTCACACATAAAAGCCAGACATGGTGAGACATAGCTGTAATACCAGCAATGGGGGATGGAGTCAGGCAGATCCTGGGAACTCACTGATCAGATAGTCTAGCCAAAATGGCCAGTTCCAGGTTCAATAAGAGATCCTGTCTCAAAAAACAGGGCAGAGAGTAACACAGAAAGATATATAAAGTCAACCTCTAGCTTCCACATGTGCACATATGAGCATGCCTGCATATACACATGCACATACATGTAACCACCACAAAAACATTAATAAATTCTATGAAGTACCTTGAGTTCGTTTGTTTTGGTACAGGTTCTCAGGATACAGCCTCCTGCTTCGGCCTTCTGAGTTGCTGGCATTACAGGTACACATTACCTTGCCAGACTGTCTTCTCTTGTTTAGACAGGGTCTTACTTTGTAAACCCAGGCTGACCTGGACTTACAATGTGATCCAGCAGACTTCAAACTTCCTGCCTTCACTTCCTGAGTGCTAGGATTACAGACGTGAACTACCAATAAATAAACCTTCACTGTCATACACACATTCATTCATGTACTGTCTATAGCTGCTTTTGCATGACAACAGAAACCATCTGGCCTTTGTAGAGACACAAACTTGTTGAGCCTGGTTGGACCTAAACCAGAGAAAGAATTCAGTCATGTAAAGATCTCACTGAAAGAGTGTCTGGGCCTAATAGCAAGTGCAAAAGCCCAGAAAGCAACAAGCACAGGATGCACAGGGGCAGGCAGAGGGCCAGTGTGGATCTGCAAGAGAGGAGGCGGTGATAAAAAACAGGCTTGACCAGAGGCCAGCTCACCTCTGGCCACAGAAAAATCTGGGCTGATTCTAGCAACAGCAGCAGACACTGCCAGGTTTAATGTGAGTAAGTAACATGATCTGGTATTGGGGTTCATCACTTTGGTGAGGAAGACTACAGTAAGAAGATGAGAGTAGTCCAGAACAGATACTGTACGGAGTAGGTCTGGGGTTTTAGTAGTTGAATTATGGAAAGGAAGCTAGGAGTTAGTGGATACTTTGGATGTACTACTGACAGAATTTACTGACATCTTAGATTTGGGGTAAAAACAAAGAGAAATTGAACATACCCCTTCTGAAGTTTGGGGCCTAAGCAACTTAAGTATATGATAGAACCATTCCAAACAGAGACCAGAGAAGCCAAAGGTTTGAGGGGAAGATTAAGACTGGTGGGACATGGTTGTCCTAAGATACCTATCAGATATCCAAATGTTACAATGTCTGTTCCTTTGCCTGTAAACTGGGAACAGTGGCACCTCACAAAGTGTTCAGAAGGTTAGGTGAGATGTGTGAAAGGTCACAACATCGTCTGGCCGATAATAAACACTCAGTAAATGTTAGTTGTGCATATATTACCCCAATGGGAATGTCCAATACACAGTGAACTATACAAGTCTGGAATGACATGAACTAGCCAGTATTAAAGACATAGTTTTAGTTAGTAGTCCTCAGCATACAGGTGAATCCTAGGGAAGATAATATAGCAAGAGTGCAGACAGAACAGCCAAGGTACCTGCACATCCAGGAGGGTTCATGGAAGGGGAAAGTTGTACAGAATACTGAAAACTAATAACCAAGGAGTTAAAGAAAGGTTGAGTGTAGTGCCGAGTCCAAGAAAAGAGTGAAGAGTGGTTAGCTGGTGCCAGTGCTGTCGACAGATTGACTAGGACAAATACTGAAAGTTATCTACCCAATCTGATAAGCAGGGGCCTTAAGGCCTTCAAAGAGCAACTTCAGTGGAATCTTGGGGTTAAAGGCCAATTGCAGTGGTTGAGAAAGAGACAGACAGGTGAAAGGCAGGGACATCAATTACACACTATGCTCTCTGAAAAGAGTTTTGTTGTGCAAGATGTAAAGAATCAAGTAGTAGCTGGAAGAGCACATGGAGCTAAGGGGTTTTTTAGTTAGTTTGGGGGCATTTTGCATTTAATTATCACCCACGGGCTCAGGGGGCCATGTAGAGGTCAGAGGACAACCTGTAGAGCTGGGTCTGTCCTTGTGACACGTGGGTTCTGGGGAGAGAACAGGTCGTCAGGCTTGGCTGCAAGCATCTTTCTTTACCTGTGGAACTACGCTGACTGCATAGGCCAAAAGATGTTCTTATTTAAGGATATTCAGATGGTTAGTTTTATATTGGGATGTGTTGAGAGAAACTATTCAAGAGAGGGGATGAATGCACACACAATCCTGAATAGAGAACAAGGGCTGGAATCCAGAGCTCAAGTGAAAAGGGTAGTGTTAGGTAGGAAAGGGGCTCATCATTGATTATAGAAGGCTGCATTGTAAGTTCCCTTTAACTGCAAAGGAAAAGCTATTAAATACTTTGAAACTACTTTTTTCCCCCAACTCTGACTATATTCCCTGCCTCCAACTCTCGATGATCAATATCGAAGGGTAGTTGCAGCAAAGCAACACCTGAGTTGGCTTCATGCACTGGAGAGAACACAACTCTGGCCCTGAAAACTACTTTTAAAACTCTTCCTTTTTACATTTAATGCAACACAACTGACTGTCAACAACCGTTATAATCCAGTTGTTTGGGAAGCTGAGCGAGTAGGAAGACAGCAAGTTCAAGGTTATGCTGGTAACCTAGAAGGGCCTGTTTCAAGCAGACTGTGGGCATGGAGGGTCGAGAATTCAAGGTCACTCTTAATCAATCAGCTACAATTCATAGTGAGTTTCAAGATATCCCGGACTACATGAAACTGATTTAGAAAAATTAAAATAGGGCCAATGAGATAGTTCAGCAGGTAAGCCACATGATTGCAAGCTTGGCAACCTGAGTTTGATTCCTAACTCTGAGTTAAGAGAACTGATTTCTGAAAGCCTTTAACCTCCGTATGCTACATTTTATATAAATAAATGCTATAATTCTTATATTGTGTGTGTGCATAATGTGTTTATGAGAATACAGGTATGTGGGTCATGTTGTTCAGGTCAGACACCAGCACTGGGTCCTCAACCTTTACTCTTGTTTGAGACAGATTGCTATCGTTTGTCTACTGTGTCTACCAGATTACCTGCATCACTACCCCAAGTTTGCCCAGGATTCTCCTGATTCCTCCTGCCATCCTGCTGCAGGAGCACCAGGATTCCAGGTGCTTGTGCCCAAGGTCCAGCTTTTATGTGGGATGGGGATTTGAACTCAGGTCCCCACATTTGCAGAGCAAGCACTTTAACTACTGAGCCACCTCGCCAGTCTGCTACATTTTTAAACTGAGCTTATTAAAAAGAAATTAGCTAGTAATCTCCATGAGGGAAGGAACTTACCAAATATTGAAGCCCAACACATGATCACCTGCCTGGAACACAAAACACTCTTTGAAAAATTATTTTGACTTTTCAATATCTCCATTGTTGCCTTTGCGGACATATGCCATTATTGCAGGTGCTATGCCCTTATTGGTAAAAGAAAAATGCAGTGGCCCTTGTAAATCATGTCCCAAAGTAGACTATGTAAATGATGCTGCTGAGCTGGGCCTGGTGGTGCATGCCTGTCATTCCACTACTGAGGCAGGAGGATCACACATTCAAGGCCAGCTCAAACAACTTACCGAGATTCTGGTGTGTGGTACTGTACACCTGTCATTCTAGCACTTGGGAGATGAAAGCAGAAAAATCAGGATTCAAGATCATCCTGCACAGTGAGAGTTTGAGGCTAGTCTGAGCTACATGAGACCCTTTCTCAATAAACAAAACGAACAAAAAAGTAAAAGGGGGCTGAGGGGCTGAGGGCTACAGCTCAGGGTTAGAACACTCGCCCAGCATGTATGAGGCCCTAGTCCAAACGCTACCAAGTAACGACAACACTGAATCGACTAAGGAAAATATACTCAGGCACAGTCAAATAAACTGCTTAAAGCAACGTGGCTACTGAAATTCAGCTAACCAAGAAATGTATACAGGAGCCAGGAGGGAGGCAAAGACCTGCAGGAAGATCACTACAAATTCAAAGGTGGCCTGGTCTACATATCCAGTTCCAGACCAAGGTTATAAAGTGAGATCCTGCCTCAGAAAGGAAAAGGGAGAGGAGGTAGGGAGGGAAGGTAAAGGGAGGGGAGGGGACAGGAGAAGAAAGCCAGGGAAAGGAAGGGAGGGGAGGGAACAGGAAGGAAGAAGGAAAGGGAGGAAAAGAAAGGTATATAGTTGTTTAATTGACATAATTTGTGAACAAATGGGCAGGGGCTGATTCTCTCTGGTCATTGTTATATCAAAGGGGTTGTATAAATGCATCATAGAGAGGAAGAGACTTAAACTCTTTTGAATATGATTTTTGTCTGATGTTGAAAAATGTTAACGCTAAAAGTTTTAGCATTAAAGAGTACAAGGACAATTATACTCTGATCTTCGATACTTGCAGAAGATAACGTTTTCATCTATATAACAACAAACTCTAATTTTCAAATATTTAATTCCATTCTATCTAGCAACTGTCACCCAAGAAACACAAATGCTATGCATTTGACTTACACCAAGAAAAGAGATAAGTCGTAAAGTGCAAAAAGCAAAGAAGCTCAAGAGAGCTAAGCCAATGAGCTTACCTGCTTACAAGCAGGCTTACTTACTTCAGAAAGGGAAGTCATAAAAAAACTCACCTGTCTCAATATATCAGTATGAAGTACTACTTCTAATTAGTGGATATTCAGATTCTTGGCAATGATTCAAGTCACTGCACAGAATCATTTTAAAAATTAAGGTTGTGTATAGGGGGTCACACCTGACATCAGGGAGGCAGAGGCCAAAAGACCAGGAGTTCAAGGGTATCTTCAGCTACACAGCAAGTTCAAGGATACATGAGACCCAGTCACAAAATAATAGTAACAACAACAACAATAATAATAGAATAGAAAATGAATAAAGAAAAGTACAATTCCAACCTCCTCAGTTTCCAAGTTTGGACTAATTTATTCACTAGAAAACTAAGTTAATGATCACAACCACAAGGTTTTTAGTCTTAGCCCTAACAAAATAATCAGATCTACAAGCCAGTAAACAAACACCCACATCAGGAATGGTTCTTTTTTTACTATTAGATGATCTGGGTCCCATTAGGCCTACTTTAAACAGCTAACTTCACTTTGAGCCATACACTTACTCATTCAACTCTTCCCCTCCCTCCTCCCTCCCTCCTCCCCCCTTCCCCTTCCCATCCCTCTCTCTCTACAGTCTTTCAGTGTAGCCCAGACGGCCTGGCACACAAACGTGCAGCAGCCTAGCATGAGCGACCACACCAGGCTCTCAGCTACAAGTTTCTACTATAAAGTTTCAGTTCTCTTCTTCCCTCTTGTTCTCATCCTGGTGCAAAGTCAAGTTTCATCTTTCCTTTTAGGATGATGAGCCACTGAATGACCAATATCAGCGGGGGTAATACCGAGGAAGCCACAACTTCCTTCCCTCTAAAGTAAACAGGGCCATGTCTCCACAAAGTCAGTGTTATGAAGGAGCAATGTCAAGTTAAAAAGACAAATGTGAATGTCACCTTTAGAACAGCAACTAATAAGCTATTAAGACCTCCAGTAACCCATTAATGTTCAAATACTGAAATTCGGGAATATCATCTTCTCAAGTTTTTGGAAAAACCAAGTGATGTATGATTACCACATCATATTTTAAAAAGTCAACATTGGGTAGCATTAAGCTTTTCATTTTTTTTTTTAAAGTTCCTGGTATTTTGTTTTTATTGCCCCAATAGTAGAGATTGTCAAGAAGAGTAAAAAAATCATGAAAACTATTCTTTGCTTTTTATTTTATTTTTTTATTTATTCAATTGTGCATGTATGCGTGTGTGCACGTGTGTGTATGTGTGTGTGTAGAACCTCGGACGAATTTGGGAACCACCATGGACGTCTCCACCTCTTCGTTTACTCTGCCCCAGGATTCACAGGCTCCGCCCTACCAGGACCAGAAATGCAGGCTGCCCGTTTCCGCCAGGCGTCTATACGTGGGGTCTAGGATCCGAACTCAGGACCTTCCGCCTGCAAGGCAGAGGCTTAACCCCTGAGCCACCTCTCCAGCCCCTATTCTTTGCTTTTATATTCTCCTGTTTTGTGAATTTATACCAGTATGACAAGCAATTAAAAGTTATAGGGAAAGAATGGATCTGTTCTATTCAATTTGGGGATCAAACTGCCCTTCATTTTGCTGCCCCTGAATTCCTGAAGCATCAAGCAGCTATGAACTGCGGTCATTTAATGAGAACTACTGGTTGAAAATGGACACCCTTTTCTCTCTGATACTTAGAAACTACTCACTAACACTAACACTAAATAACTAAATAACTAACACTAAATAAACTTGGTATTGAGCCACTTAAAAAAAAGAACTCAAACACAGTTTCAGTACTAAATTAAAAAGATCTAGCACTCAGGGCTGGAGAGATGGCTCAGAGTTTAAGATTGCCTCACAAGCAAAAAGTCCTGAGTTTGGATCCCAGGTCCTGCATAAAAAACACCAGATGGAAAGGGCAGTGGCCTGGTGGGCAGAGTCTGGCATACCCCAGAGAGAAGCAAAAAGGATAGGAGCAATCCAGAATGATTCCTGAAATCAGTCTTGGTCCTCCACAGGGACATACAATGCCCTGATACACACCCACAAAAATAAATAAATAAAGTTAAGAAAAAAGTTCTAACACTCCAATAACTCAACCAGGGTTTTGGAGCTAAGATAAGAGGTAATGGGAAACCCAGCTGGGGTTAATATTAGCTCTGCCCAGACCTTTGGTAATCTAGATGAATAATCCCAACTCACAGTTTTCACTCTGACTATACAGGAAATGCTTTCTGCAACCCAACATATCTAAAAAGGTTTCATTCTGAGTGATACCAGTCCTCCACACAGATGCAAAAGCTGAGGGTCAGAAGCTTTAAAAAGATTACTCACATAAGGCAAATGGATGCTAGAGTGGAGACAACTTGCAAGCATTTGGTACACTTCATCCACAAACAGGGATAAGACAGAACAGGGCTCCTCTAAAACTGTCTTTAGTCTACAGCTGAAAAGGGGCACAAAAGATTAAGCACTGATTTTATGTGTGAGAACCACTGTCTTCCAGTATCTCTGGTTTCTTCTGATGTTTCAGCTTTTTCATTAAATTCCACCTAACCAAGTTTTTATTCTGTAAAACCACTACAAAGTCATGTCATAAGGACATTTCTCTGGATGCTCTCTACTGAAACTTAATTACTGTCATAAGTTGACAATTCAAGTGCTTCTTGGGGGGGAGCCAGTGAGGCCTTAGGACCCCTTGAGGAATATTAAAAATTATAAAACATGATCCATTTCCTCAAGGAGCTGAGTAGAAATGTGTTTACTGATTCACAGAAGAGGAAAGTACCTTGAGAGGTCATTTATACATATGTAGACAGTATTGTATTTTAAAATTTCACCCCCAGAGATTATTTGGGTAACTTTTATACCATCACTATGACAATCATCACTAGCACGGAGTTCACTCCATGAGCTGCCTCAGTTTAAGTCTATTTCTCTGGTACCAGCAGAGCCAGAGTTGGTCACCATTCCTAACAATGGATCCATTGATGATTTTTGAAGTGCTCTAAGTTGTTTCTTAACCCTTCATTCTCTCAACCTTTCCTCATCTTCTAATGACTTCTAATCACAGAATCGTTTTTTTTGAGTTTCCTCAGAACCAGTTCCAAACTCTCTCCATTCCTTTTAAGTTTAGAAACCTGGAAATGGAAGCAACACTCAAGGGAAGATCACTGCAGAAGTGTCATCTACATGAAGAGAAGGCCATGTAAACAGGACACCTCAACATCTGCTACAAACCCCAACCAGTATTTAGTTTATATATGCAGTGTGCATGTATATGAGCGGGCGCGCACACACACACACATGTGGGTGGTAGGAGTATGTACTTCTATGCGCAGACCAGAGGAGGACATCAAGTGTCCCCCTTATCACACTCTGCTTTAGGTGTCACCTTAAGACAGGCCCTCTCACTGAACTTGGAGTTCATTTGTTTAGAGGTGAGGCGAGGCTGCAAAAGAATATAGACCTGTATGACCATACTGGTTTTTAATAGACAGGTGTGACTATACCTGGTTTTTACATGGGTGTTTGACACAGACTCGGGTCCTCATGTTTGTAAAGCAAGAAGTTTTTCCCACTGTCACCCCAGCCAATCTGATTTTTAATTATTCAAAATTACCTTGTGTACAAGGTCTCCCACAAAACATTCCTAAAGTTTACATACATCGTCACATTTTTAGTTCAAAAAGTAATCAATGCTCAAGCTTTTATACTAATTTACCACTGTAAACATAAAACAGGTTAACAACTATGAAATTATCCAGATCTTAAAGAAGTCGCAAATGGAGTATTCAAAAGGTCCTGACAAAAGGAATCTGAGTTATATTCTTTGAGGATAAGGGATAAAGTGAAAGAAAAGAGAAACTGAGTTTCAACTCACAGCAGGATCTAAGAGCGCTTCATGGGTGAGCTGGAGTATGAATGAAGTTGAGTAAGCCAGAGGGAGGTTAAGAAGGAAAAGACTTGGATCCAACCGGTGCAACCCTGGCAACCTGAGTTCAATCCCCAGAACCCATGTAAAGGTGGAAGGAGTGAGCCAGTGGCACCAACTTGTCTTCCGGCCTCCCCCATACACATGCCATGGCATAAGCCCCTTCCCCAGTAAGTTTCTAAAAGAAGGAGGAAGTCAGAGAGGAAGACAAGGAGGAAGAGGAACTAAGGAAAAAGAAACTTGCAAATGTGCAAAGGCAGGTCCACAAAGACCAGGGAGTCCAATTCAGGTACAGAAAATAAAAAAAGAATGTATACTAAGCAGGTTAAGACTGAAAAATAAAGAAATGTAGGCCAGCTAAACTATGAAGGGCTGAGAAGTTTACATCTTTTTAAAAATATTTTACTGATTTATTTGAGAGAGGGAGAAAAGAAGAGAGAGGGGAGGGGAAAGAGGGGTAAGAGAGAGAAAAGAAAGAAGAGAGGAAAGAGAGAATACACATGCATGCCATGGTGCAAGTGTGGAGAGGTCAGGGGACAACTTTCAGAAGTCAGTTCTCTCCTTCCGCCATATGGGATTTCTGGGATGGACTCAGGTTGCCAGGTTTGTGAGCAGACACCTTACTCACTGAGCTATTTCACCAGCCCAAATTCTGTATCTTATATTAATGAAAAGTCAGCAAGTTAAGGAAAACAGTAACAAAATCAGATCTGCATTAAAGGAAAGCACTGTCGACACTGTGGGAGGCAAGGAGAGCGGCCAGAAGAGTACCACCATATCAATCCATGGAAAGAGAATGGAACCACAAACTAGGATTATAGAGACTGAAAAGCAGGGGTAGATGAAAAAAACACCACTAAAGCACAACGGATTGGGGCTCAGGAACCAAGCAGATGGGGATAGGAAGGCGCTTCAAGAGCAAAATGCAGCGACCAAGAACGAACTCTGAGGTGGAAGTAGGTTAGGAATTTAATCTTACCTCTACAATTATTAACCACTTAACTTACAAAAGCTATTTAACTTGTCTGTACCTCAGTTTCTTCACCTGTAAAAAAGGCATGTTCATGTTCTGCCAAGCATTCTCTTTTAAGAGAGGTACTGCAGAAATGCATTTTTCCTTCTTAAATGTACCATGTCCTGTACTAGTTAGTCTTAAACTTGGATCCATTTTTTAAAAATCACTCTACATGTGGTTCTTGTTATTTATCAAGCAAAGTTCCAATCTCCAGAACTTGTAACTCGTAACTCAGCATTTCTTCTATTATTAAATTGTTAATTACACTGATCTCTGTATGACGCCACTGATTCTGCCCAGGTTGAAACTTGAGGACAAATGTCAAATAGTTACCAATTATAGACTAATGAATCTGAACCTGGGGGCCAAGAACCCTGTGTTGTTGTAAGGGATCACACAAAGTGATCATATTCATAAAAAGATTAGGAACAGTGGTCATAAAGACAAAGGGTAGCCGGTAAAGGCACTTGCTGGAAAACCAGGTAACCTGACTCCAATCCCAGAGCCCACATGGTGGAAGGACAGACAACCTAGGTTGTTGGTTGTTGGTTGTTCTCTGACCACTGTATGAGCACCGTGCAGCTGTGTGCTCTCCAAGTGTTCTCATTTTGCCTCTTTCTCTCTCTGAAATAAAATAGACTGAGAGAATCCAAAGGAGCTGACTTGGCACACACAGCCAACTGCTTCTTTGCTCCTAGTTCTCTTCCTTCTTTTTGCCTTATCTCTAATTGTGTTTAGTGGGATACCAAGATGGGTAGATGGTCTTCAGCATGGTTCCACCTAGCTTACCTGGTGAAGCTGAAACCCAGAGAAAAATCTGAAACATTACGATGTCGAAACACATAATGTTTATCCTGTTCCAGGTGGGGATGAGGTCATCTGCAGCACTAAAATAGGTTTATGTATGCAACGCTCAAGAATATTCCTTAAATAATAAAAACAATCTAGTGATGATGAAAACATTTACAGCTCTCACACCCTTTCAATTTCTCATTCTAATAATAACTAGGGCTTCCTGCGTGCTAAGCAAACTGCTAAGTGTTTTGCATGAAGGATCTTAATTGAGCCTCACAATAACCTTATGAAGCATGATTACCACTTATTTGCAAATGAAGAAATTGAGGCATGGAGAAGTTCAGCTCTGCTGGTCATTCAGCTAACGAATCAATCACTAAATGAAGATCTGAACCCAGACAGTCTAAATCTAGAGCCCAATCTTAGCTACTAATTACTGTGCTATAATACCTTACACAACTCCAGATTAGATTATGAGACTATCTCCCTTGCAAAGGTATTTATTAATTAATGCACAAGTAAAAACTTCCAACCAGAGATGATGAAAGGATTTCCTCATTAACTGAGCTTAAGGAGATGCTATCCACAAGGTTTCACTGCTTACAACTGAAGGCAATAATCTAAGGACTGAATTGTGTTGACCTAAAAAATTAGTTCTCCTGGATGGACAAAAGTTGAATAGAGGCACGTACAAATACTTATTCTTCTAGGAGTAGGATGTTTATTATAGAGGTGTGATTAATCTCTTCCTAGTTTTCAAAACCAAGTTCAAAAGATAACTTAATGCAAAAGTTTCCTCCAGAAACACTGCTTGCAGGTTATATTCCTCTATTTCGAGATAGAAAGCCACAAGTGCTTTGATGCAGAAGGGGAGAATGAAACTGACACTTCAGCAATGTGTGAGTAAGAGAGTTAGATCTCTCCAATAGTTCCAGTGTTGGAAGGGTCACAGCTCTTGCTGCTGAAAGACACCAACAAATCTACAAAGGTTCCAACAAAACACAAAACCAGAAATGCAAGAAATAGGTCTAATCTATGGAAGACACTCCAACTCTGAAATAAACACCAGGGATTAGACCCTCCTCAATGGAACCTCATAAGGTCTTGCTGCAGCAACAATTAAAGGTAATCTATCTGGGGAAATCCCTCCAGTCTATTTGTCAAATAGAAAAACAACTACTCATTTCAAGGAAGGGGGAATTTTCATACACTGTACAAAAAATTTTCAACCATCTCACACATTTGTACCTTATTAACTATTTCTTACAAAGCTCAACTTTATTACAGCATTATGATCAACAACCAAAAAGCTAAACCAAGTTTGGTCTCTGGGAAGCTTGGTACTAACCCTACAAGCGAACTAAAGTCATCTGCAACTGTAAGTCCCACAAGAGAATTCTTTCAAATGTCTTAGTCTTTAGAGAGAGATGCTAGACGGTAGCTTTAGCCTTGTGGTTGGCTTCCCATGAGGTGTGTAACCTGACAAGGTAAAAAAGCTTGTTGAAATATTTAACAGTGGTGGTATGGATTTCTTTGGATAGGTCAAGAGAAGCAACTCATCCTTCTTAGAAACATAAAGGACCATTTTATGGAAAGTCATTCTCTCAGTCTAAGTGCCTGTACATAACCTCAGGCTTCTCTCAGAGAATGTATTGAGGGGGAAATGAAAGGCCAACAAAAGGACCCCTTTTTTCTCCCTCTTCCTAGTATAATCTACCTCAGCCACAGGGCCAGTAGCTCCACACTGTCATAAATGCCAGCAATTAGAGAATGAGGCCATAAAACCACCCACTCAGGTATAAGAGGCAGGCCTCCAGCTTCATTTAACACATGCCATAAAAGATCCTGTACTTCCTTTTCTGAGGCCTCCACAGCCAATGAAATGACAACAACAACAACAACAAATAGCCCTTTGTCTACCTACCTCACAATAATGTGATCAATGAAACTGTGAGGGTCCAGGTGGAGGATTTAAGGTTCCTTTTTCTTTATAAGACTCCCCATTTCCTCTAGCATGACACATGCAGACCTACTAAAAGATGTACTATATTTCGAACACTCATCTAGCTAAAACTAAAGTTAAACTACTTTCTACAGAAAATTACTCTAGCTTCTTCTGAAACTATTCTAGAAAGTCAGCCAGTCGCCCCTGACCTCAAGAAATACTGGCACCTATAAGAGCATCTTAATTGGCTCAAAACTTTGTAGAACCTTTTGAAGTCTTGTCTAGTCTGAAAAGGGTGTGCAAATCTCAAAGCTATCTTATTCAGTCAGCTTCAAATCTGACACAATTTAGGAGCAACCGATTATTTTATTATTTACCTTTACAACTTACTGATTCACAAAAACTATAATCTGTAATTTAATCCATTTTATTCCTCAAATTTCCTAAGCCAGAATTCAGTTTTGACAGATCCAAGCAAGAACTTCTTTTTCAATATTTTATTGAAATATTTTTACTTATTTATGAGAGAGAGAGGTATGCAGTCAGATGCATGCCTCCGAGTATGTGTGGAAGGCAGTTCTTCCACCACGTGGTCTCCAGGGATCAAATTCAGGTGACCAGGTTTGCCGACGAGCACCTTACACGCTGAGCCATCTTTCCAGTCCCCCAAACAGTAAACTCAAACATCTTCTCTCCTTTCCCACTAGTGTCTATAGGGTTAAGAATCTGACTGAACTGCGGGTGCATCATGCCAGACTCATTAGTAATTTAACCTTTCTTAATCCCCAAGACTCACATACAAAGGTTCCATCTCAGCAATCCTCAAGTAGATTCCTACTGACACGGTGGTAGCCACAAAGCATCCCCTTTCTCAAAACCCATACCACTGGGCTCTCCACCTTGGCAGAGGGGGGAAAGACAAGATATTCACAAAAGGCCCAACTGAAGGCCGTCAGTTAAGTACTAGAAGGAAGTCGAAGCATTGTGCCAACACTAGAGGAATGTGGGCAGGCACAAAGAGATCTTAATTAGGAGACCTACAATTAAAACGCAGCAAGTCTCCAAAGAGAGAGGCACTGCAGTCTGTTATGCCTCTGAGCAGGCAAAGCCCTGCTGCCACCCACTCTAGCTACCGGCAAAGGAGGCACTTCACACAGGCTGCACAGCTGCTCCCTGGAAGGACAGCTCCAAGGTGAACCAAGATGAGAAGGAAGTCAAAATGGGAGTATTTTCTCTTTGAACTTCCAAGCAGAAGCTAAATCATTACTGTGTGCACCATTTCCTCCAGGAGCATGTGCCTTAAGACACTTAAATGGAAGGGAAAAGTAGAGACGTGGTATATGGTTTCAGTGAGAGATGAAAAGTCCTAAAGATTGCATTTCTAATGATCAGTAAAAACACTTCATTTCAGAGCATATTAACAGCTATGTCCCTCAAAGAAAGGGCTATTACTTTGGATTTATAAATACACTGAGCTGTTGGGATTTCTTATTTCATTTAAAAGTTCACACATTTAAAGGAATATACCAGCTAGAGTGAAAACAGCTTCCTTCCTTTCAGGACAGTCAAGAAACTACAATAATGAAAACAAATTTAGCCAAACAAGAAGAGGTCTCTGAACCAGCTAATGCTGGGGCTCTACAGGTGCTCGAAATCATGCTTCTGACTTTACTTTCAAGCCAGACAAGGTAGTATGAGTCTGTAGAACTAGTAACTCAGTAAGCTGAGGCAAGAGCATTGCTTGAGTTGAGAAGTTCAAGGTCAACCTGAGCAATAATAACTACACAGGGTTACTCAACTACAGTAAAGTCCTTGTATTTTCTCAGCATAATGAAAACTTTTCTACCAACTCGAACTTTCTCCCAATAATGCCTGTGAAATGTACAAATGTACAATTTGGCATTGAAAATAAAACCACCAGAGTCGCCCTTACTCTTGGAATAATAAACTCAGAGGAGATTCTGGTAGGGTGTGACAGGGCTGTAATGTCAGCACCTGGGAGGCAGAGATAGGAGGGCAGCCCAAGTTCAAGAGCAGCCTGGTCTCCAGAGAGTGCCAGCCTAGCAAGGGTTCAGCAAGACCCTGTCTCAACAAGACTTGACAAAATTTAATACAATAGAAGGAAACCAGGACAATACATTTAGTGCAAGTGTTTAGTGTACAGATCAGAAACTGGTTGTAAAGTTTGTCCACTGTATCCTAACTCCATTAGGCTCCCAAGTTTCATTCACCTTCTGCAAAGCTCAGGAAGAGCGATGGAGACAATGAAGCAACAGCACTCTAGGTATATACGCCTGGTTAACATGAAAATAATAATAATAAAAAAAATCACAATAATAAAAAAAATCACACTCTCCAACTACCTCCCAGCTACAGGACTAATCTTTTCTAAGCCCACTCTAAAAGCTTTTTCGATTCACATGAACTGAACTTCAGGTGAAAATGAATACACACCAGTGTTCTAATTAAGTTTCAATAGCACGTACAATTAAGAGTTTGCCAAGTTATGGTTGAACATTAAGGGGCCAGCAACAAGGCTTTGTGGGTTAAAAGTGCTTGTCAATAAGTCTGGGAACCTGAATTTGATCCCCCCAAACCATGGAAAGGTGGAAGGTGAGAACCAATTCTACATATTATCCTCTGATCTGGGCACACAAAAAACACACACAAAAAAAGAAATATGATAAAAAATTGCTTTTTAACATTTTGAGGAATGATAGGGAAGACATGCAAATACTGATAGCAAATACTGTAGCTGATAAATTATTTCTGAAGTTTGAATTAAAACAGCCCAAATCCTAATCAACAAAGATGTTGTCTTGCTATGTTTATTGAGATGGCAAGGTATAATAATATGGACACTGCCTAAGACTAAGAAAGATGAGACACTAGTTAAGAGAGCAAAGGTCAAAATATGGACCTCTGTGATTGGCTCCAGTGGACAATAAAATATAACTTCAGTTCTACTGCCTGTCACACAGAAAGCCCAAATAAGAGACCAATTCTGTTGTAGCAGAATGCAGTCGGATGAAACTCTTAGGTGTAGGTATTACCAGAGACATTCTATCCTAGCAAAGTCAAGAACCACTGGTAAGAGAAGACACATATCCTATGGCTGATAGTTCTAAATACAGTGGTCTAGAAATTCTGTCATCTAGTCCTCAAAGTGAACTAAGGTTTTACTATGGCAACTTCTAGTCATTATTCATTTACACTAAGCCACAACTTAAAGAGGTTGGAATCATTTTGGATCAGTTAACCACTTCTTCAGGAATCCAGAAAAGATCTGACAGGGAGGTATGAATGAATTATAAGAAGCAATCTTTAGAATTCTGTTGAGTAGATCAGCTTAAAGTAATCCCTAACCTTCCTTTTTGGAATTTATCATTCATGTAAGACTACCTAAAACAAATCAGGCCAGAGAAAACAGGCACTCTGGTTTACCATCAACAATATATACCATCAATCTATACCAACTAGTCTCAAGCTACCACATAAAAAGATTACCAACAGCTCATTCAAGCCTGGTTTGGAAAAAATTACTGTAATGCAAAGAGCAGGCCACTCTTCTCACAATGACGTAGTAGCTACTACTACTGTTCAGGTGAAAGTTCTGAAGGAAAAAAACCTATTACAATGATTGTTTGTAATAGCTGAAATTCCATTAAACTATTAAGGCAAAATAAAACCCTACTTCACAATCGTCTCACATAATGGACAAGAAACTGATAGCACCTGATTAAAACTTGCAAGGTAATTTGTCAAAGACCAACAGATTAAATACTCTGGTGCCCAGACATTAGGTCCCTGAATCCAGGTCTCTCTCTTTCTGACCAGTCTCTTGAAAAGCTGTGATTGGAAACTGTTAGCATAAAACTTTGCTTTTGAGTATCTGGTAACATCTGAAACATGAACATGTGATCCTTCAATACAAATACATAGGCATGCCAAACAAGAAAATGCTTCTTTAGGAACCCTTTAAAGCAAACCAACTTCTAAGAGAGACTTTATTATACTCAAATATATATGTGACTAAAATACTACATAAAACCAGGTAAGTCTCAGTTTTCAAAATAAGCAGGTAAATGAAATGTCAATGTCAGTAAGACTTTTTCTTTCTTTTTTTTTTTTTTTTGCTGCTGTATCTTTTAAAAAAGCAAAATCAACTCACATTTAAGCACCAACTCCATGCAAGTAACCTGACCGGTTCAGTCTTTTTGTCATGTATGAGGCCTTTGGTTCTCCAACTACATGGGATCTGTGTTGTTAGCTTAAAAAATACAGAATTGGCCTTTCAAAAAATAATAATAATCTACAGCAACCAATAGTCTCAAACAACCCTGCTGACTGCAGCTGCCTTCTGAAGGCTGGGACAAGGAGGTGGAGAGAGAGCAGAGAGAGGCAGGGGAAAGAGCCGATGCAGCCAGCTACACAGAGAGGAACACGCCCCCATCATGTCCTCCCAGCTCTGTTGGAAGGCGGGTTGTTGTCAGTCTCGGGATCATGCTGCCTTAGAAACAATTTTTAAGGAGGCAGGAAGACTTCACAACTAAAAAAATGCCACCTCCTTAAAAAAAGGGGCCAGGGTCCCTGGGATCTCCTCCCTCCCTGTCTTCCCAGGATCCTCCCGTAAACCTCAAGGAGTGTGGGCCACAATGGGTAACAAGGGGTTTGCCCAGGATATTTTGTGTGCACCAACGGCAAGAGCACGCAGGAAACGGCTGGTTGCTATCTTTCCCTTTCTGTTTCAATCAAGAGTACTCCAGAGTAGCAGCCCCCCTACCCCCCCTCTTCACTTCAGCCCCTAGCAGCTGCTCTTCCTCCTCCTAGCATCCCCCATCCCATTCTCTCCCTCCCCACCCCCGCCCCCTCTTCTAGCTATTCGAATTGCCCCTTCTGCGTCCAATGGGAAACAAATGCGCAATACCACCGGCTGAACCTGAACTCAACTTCCCTTCCCAGGGCAACTTTCCTTTTCCTGAAGGAGGCTTAACGAACGTTTATCAGAGCATCCCCGTTCTCAATGGTTTACTACTGCTGGGGGGTGGGGGGAGCGGCAAAACACTGAGCCTTCGACCCACCTTGAGTTCCCCCTACAGGAATCACAGATAACCTTAACTCCTCCTTCTAAAGGACTAACTTTGCTTCATAATCCTCCTCTTGCTCCCACCCAAAGCAGCCACCCCACACTAAAGCAAAACTGTCCCTTATCTACTCTCAACCCAACCTGGCTTTCCCCCACCCCTTCCAAACCCCAGGATTGGCCCAGGCAAAGGTGGATCGATACTGAAATGACGAAAAAAGAAGGGCGGGAGGGAGGGAGCTAGGGCTGAAGACTACAAGCTCTGAGGCGCAGTGGGTGGGGTAAGACAGCAGCTGCTTCCCTCGGGAGGATGCCGCCCAAGCCCCCCTAATAAACATCACCCCTTACGCACCCCCTCCTTCTCTAGAGCTGGAGGGAAAGCCTGCTCCACTCTAGGAGAGTGCTGGAAAGAAAACTGCTCTGCTCCAAACCATGGGGGACGCCGAACTACTTCCCCCACTAACACACCAATGATCCTCCACCGAAAAGGAGGGAAGGGGTGAGATGAAGGTAAGTCCCTGCCACCAGCACCCTAAGAACCACAGAGCGCTCTCTGGAAGATGGGTAAGAGACTGATGCAGGAGAGCACCGTTATCTTCGCTGGCAAAGAGGCAGGGCAAGCAAGGTGGAAAGGAAAGGTCTCCTGCGGGGTAGGGCGGGACGAGGAGGAGCCGCGCGCGGGGAGGAGGTGGGAGTGGGCTGGGAGCAGAGGTGAAGGAAGGGGGGGAGTGGCTGGTAAGGTGAGGACCTGGTCGGGGGATGGAACCAGGGGTTCGTCAGGTTTTCGAAAGCGAGGTGCGGCAAGGGACGTGAATTTCTCAGGGACCAGGCAAAGAACGTGACCCTGGATGCAGCCACCATCCGAGAGACGTCCGAGAGGAAGACTGCCCTAGGAGTAACACATCTGCCCAGCGAGAGGCGGGGATGTGGCGGGATCAGGTCTCTGGCAGGGAGGGAGGGAGGAATCTGGGCTCGGATGAGGTAATCTGTAAAAGGGAGGAGGGGTTCAGTCCCGGGATGGGAAACCCCCGCAAGGGGGTCTGTGCCAAGGGATTTGGGGAAGGGTCCGGGGAAAGAAGGCGGGATGGAGGGCAAATGCTCTCATCCGCAAGGGTCTGAACCCCGGGGTAGGGGCGTCTGGGGGTCTACAGCCCCACATGAGGGTCCCGAGATGGAAGGGCCATCTGCCCCGGGTCAGGGACCCCAGGAGGGTTCTAGAACTGGGATGGTCCTCAATGCCGGATGGGGGAGGGGAGGGATTCCGCAGAGGGTCGAGACCCCGGACCAGGGGGTTCCTCGCCCCCTTACCTCTCCGCTGCCGCCTCCCCCGCCGCTCTCCCCAAACACGGCCCGGAACCGGCGCAGGTTGGTGCCGATGGCGGCCGAGACCTGCAGCGCCGCGTCGAAGCCCGGGCCCACCCGGAGCAGGGCCGGCCCGGAGGAGGCTGAAGACGATGACGAAGACGAAGACGAGGCGGACGACGACGAGGCTGCTGAGGCGGCGGCCGCTCCCCCTGGCACCCCAGCCCCGCTGCTTCCCGCCGCCGCCGCCGCCGCCGCGGCCGCCACCGCCGGGGGGGAGGGGGGCGCCCCGGGGCCGCCGCCGCCGGCCGGGGGCCCGGGGGGAAGCAGCAGGGCCGGGACGCGTTGCCGCGGGGCGCCCCCTAGGCCCCGGCGCCCCCCGCTGCCGCCGCCCCCGGTGGTCCCGGGTCGGGCGGGGAAGCGCCACCGACAGCTGTGCGCCATGTTCGCCCCGTGAAGTGAAGCAGCGAGAGGGAGAGGCGACAACACAGGGGGGCGGGGAGGTGGAGGGGGGGCGGTGGGCCCGGGAACCTGCCTAAGCCGCCTGGCACCGCCCCGCCGCCCGTGCCCTGCCGGCCACTATGCCGAGCGCCGGGCGGCGCCCGTCCGCCCCGCAATCTGCATCCGGGCCTCGGGCGTCGGCCTCCGCCGCCCGGCGGCTGCTGCTCTATGCCGAGCCCGGGGCCCGCGCCTCCTGCCCGCCCGCCCGCCCCGCAACCTGGATAACTGCACGCCCCGCCCTCGGGGAGAGGCATTGCTAGGGAAGAGGAGGGGGGGAAGGAAGCTCAGGAGCCCGGAGTGGAGCGCGGGTTCCGGGGAGAGGGGGAGGGGGCGAGGACTACTGGGAGGATGGAGGCGGAGGGAGCCGCGCCGCCTGCAGCCTGGAGAGCCGAGAGGCCGATTACACACGTTCCCGGGACGCGCTGGGAATCGAACCGCCCAGGAGAGCAGCTTCCAGTACAGCGCGGCTGCTGGGTCCGGGAGGAGCAAGTCTTCTCCTCTTACAGCAGCGGGTTTAGCCTGAATCGAACGCGTCTAGAATTAAAAAAAAAAAAACAAAACCTTTTGTACTAGATGCAAAACAGAAGTGTTGCCGGGTTGTACTCCATGCAAAACAGAAAGGCCTTCGCTGAAGGCGCTTTAAAAAATAAAAGGGAAGCCCCTCCCATCTTCACGCTGGAGCTCACTCCCAAAAGCACACCCCAAGTGGCAGGTCTCCCGCCAGCCCGGCTGTGCATTCGGGGCCGGGGAGCGCCTGGCTTTCGTGCCCTTGCTGCGGAGTTGGGTGGTGTTTTCCCAGCTCGGGCTTTGGGGCCACGGCGTGCTCTGCTAACGACGCACTGTTACAACGCAGCTGAAGCTAGGGTTAACGGGGCCTGGAGGGAAGAGGCGGGCAAAAGCGCCCCCGCCCCTTCTTCCTCCGGTCCCAGCCTGCCGCTGCATGCAAAGCAGACCCTAATGTATGCACGCCGAGGGAGGGGGGGCTCGCGAGCACGTTTCTGATTAAGAGGGGGGGGGTAGGAGAGCGTTGGGCATTATGATACACAGGGTGGAAGGGGCCCGCCGGCGGCGAGCTCTACGCGCGGGGTTAGCTAGCGGAGGGGGGAGGGGGAAGGAAGGAGGGACAGGGCGGGGGATGAATATCCACGGGGTTTACTTTATTGCGGGAAATAGGGGAAGGCGCCTCTAGCAAGGCGTTAGAAGCCTGCAAAGGATGGGAAAATCGAGATGAATGGGAGGGGTCAGTGCGGAGAGAACTTGCGTTGGTTGAATCTAGGGGATCGATACACACAGCCTGCGGACTCCGGACAGCTTCCATTCCCCCCACCTCGACCGAGGTGGAGTTCGCTGGAAGGTCACGCAGCCTGCCTGGTCTCCCGCACCCGTACAGCTCGCTGCTTGTTACTATTACAGCCTGAGGCGACGAATTTAGGAAGGAGGGGGGAGGGTCGTAGTGAGCAGGTTGCAAGCCGCTCTGGCCCATTGGAGGGTGTACTGCGCGCCTGCAGAGGTCCACGGCCTCCTGGTGCTGAAAAACCTACGTCCTTGCAACCGCGAGGCGTTTGTACAAGGCTAACCGTGGGTTGAAAGGCGGAGGGGGAGGGGGAGTTGGGAAAAAAGGGGGGTGGACACCAGGCCAGCCCCAACTCCCCGAACTCATCCCGGATCGATCTTCGTTCCAACCGCGCAGGATGGGGCCCAGATGGTTTGCAAAGCGCATATTCACACACCACACACACAACCAGATTCCGTTGTTACGTCGCGTGGTTTACTAGGTGTAAAAAGGGTGGGAGCAGCGGGAGGGTATTAAATGGCAGCCCCTAGACCCTTCTTAGGGCTTAGATACCCCATTGTGGGCAATTTCACCATTGCAACATATTTAGCGTTAAGCTCTGGGGTTTTTGCTTTAGTATAGCTGCTCTGATCAGTTACAGATTGGCGGCGACCACGTGGATTCCCTTAAGCATCCTGATTTGTTCGTGTTTCTCTCTCGCTCTCTCTCTCTCTCTCTCTCTCTCTCTCTCTCTCTCTCTCTCTCTCTCTCTCGCCCTCTCTCGCCTATTTTCTTTTGTATTTGCCGCCCCCTTCTTTAATATGCATAACGGTCTACAGAGGTAGTAGGCAGGGGACAGTGACATGCTTTATATAACTGTGTCAACAGGATTTCTTCCTATCCTCCACCCTTGAGAAAACAAACCGGCTAGGTACTGAGTAACCTCCTCTCTTGAAGCACACTTTACTTAGCACAGGTGGGAGGTCTGCAGTGTGGGTGGTAACAGTTAAGAGAAGAATGTCTTTGCAGGTTGTGAAGATTCTAAACTCTCCGTAAAACCCTGGGGGGGGCCGTCTTTGAAAAGTTTTCTAGTTTGTCGTCTGCCTCTAGACTAGTCCAAAAGGAACCAGGACAAGTGAAAATTTGACTTATGGTCTTAGAGCAGAATTACTAATAGTAACTAGCTTTAATTGAATAATTTCGCTGAGGTTAAATGCTCTATGTGCATTCAATCTCACCAATCCCATGAGATAACCCTTATTTTACAGGCAGGGAAACTAAGTCTTAGGGTAATGATCCAGGCCACATGGGTAGTAATTTATATGTTCACAACTCAATAGAGTCTACCACTAATAACCACTAACTACACTATAAATAATAGCCATTCTTGGGGATATATAGATAGATATCTCTCTATATATATGTATATAGATAGATATATATGAAATTCAGTGATGACTATTTGTCTCCCATATGGAAAGTCCTGGGTTTGAAATTCATTAAACTTAAAACTAACAATGAAGCATACATTACTATTCACAAGTCAGCTATGTATGCTTCATTGTTGGTTTTAAGTTTAATTAATTTCTATTGAATACCTAATAAGTTAAAATACTTTTTTTGAAGACATGATCACATGTCTCCCAGGCTGGCCTGCTATATAATCAAGTATAACAGCTTTCTGCCTCCTGAGTGCTTGTATTTCAGGCATGTGCCACTACACCTGATTCCATGTGGTGCTGAGGTTCCAACCCAGGTCTTCATGCATGCTATGCAAGCATGCTACCCTGCTGATCTACAACCCCAGACCCTAACTTTTGTTTTGTTGCAACTGGAGTCCCCCTTTGTAAGCCTAGGTGGCCTGAAACACAACGATGGTCTTGAACTTGTATGGATTCTTCCTCCTTAACCCCAGAATCACAGGTGCAGATCACCATGCCCAGCTTCATATGGTTAAAATTCGGATGAAATTTACCAAGACACCCTTCCCTGGCCCCAGGCGTAACTTACCTTTTCATGGCAGCAAATGTTATCAGTTTGTCATATATGCTTCCAGAGACAGTCTGTCCCTGCATAAGCAAACACATGCAACATATGCAAACAAATGCAAGAATATCAAACCCAGTTTCTGAACCTCAATGATTTCACTTTATAGGACTTAGAATGCATTATTGGCAGACAGTCTTCTTATTCATGGGAATGGTTGAAATAGATGCAGTTTAATCAAGCCAGATGTCTATTGGTTTCTGTCTGTTGAACCTTCCTCCTCCTCTCCTCTTTCTCCTCTTCCTCTTCTCCTTCTCTTCTTTCTCCTTCGAGACAGGATCTTTCTGTGTAAATAAACCAGGTTAGCCTAAAACTCACGGTATAGCCCAACTTTAAACATCTATCACCTCATAAATATGCCTGTAGTATAGATTTCTAGAAGAGCAATTCTGAGTCAAAAGTGTGTGCATTTCTATGGCTGACATGTCAGTGACCCCACAAAGTCTAGCACAAGGGAGAAGGCTACAGCTGGTAGGATCCTTAGAGGCAAAGGTTTAAACAGTTATAATAAAGTTCCCATACTAATGACGAGCTCAAGAAGGGGCTCTGGACTATGCCACTGAGTCCTGAAAGGGAATGGGAGGAAGGAAGGGAGAGCACTGGGAGAGGGGGAGGGAGGGAGGAAGGTGAAAGGAAGAGGGATGGGGGGAAAGTGCAAGGGGAGAGGACTGGGGAAGGGAGGAGGGAGGGAGAGGATGGGGTACCTATTGAGCAGGTATGCAATATTAAAGAGGCCTCTCTCCACACACCTTTCTAAAAGGATTTTATAACTTCTCAATCTTTGCCAAACTAATAAAAATACGTATTTTACATTTTTTCCAAATGAGAGAAAGAAACATTTGAGAAGGAAACCCCAAATTTGCCCATTACTGAAAACTTATAAATTACTTCTGCTTCTAAAAGTGCCTCTCAAATGCTGTCTCTCTTTTCCTCTCCTCTAAATCAGTATTATGGTAGAATTAAGAATGGATCTGTGGGAGGAAAAAAAAAAGAATAGATCCGAGTTACAAATCTGGGCTGTAGTTCCAATAATTTTAGTTATACAATATTCTTTTTTAAAATTCTATTATGTATTTGACAGAGGTTCTACAAGGTGAAATAGTCATAAGCAAAGAGTAGTTACATCTGTCATTTTTCTTTCCTTGAAACATAGGAACTTTGGTCCCTGTGCAATTTCATCTGGAAACAGTTTGATTTTAAAGAAAATACATAAAACCAAAGCTAGCCTAGCACATCCAACTGCTAAAATCCCCTGACAAAACCAGCCCCCTTGGAGTGGTTCTTGAAGTCCACTTGCATATAACTAGGGTCTTTTTTTTTTTTTTTAGCAAACATTAATTGGACAGTATAGACTCTCCTTGATACAGCAGATAGGACCATAATTAATCCATAGTTCCTGTCTTCAGAAAGCTCATGATACCCTAAATCAGCTATTCCTTTTCTTTGGGCAGAACTCTACCAAATCCTTTGCAGGAAGCTACCTGTTGTGTGTACTAGGGTCAGAAAAGCCCTTATAGATACACCCAGTTCTTTTGAAATCAGAAATGGAAACTCAATGCTTTCAGGAAAAATATAACCATTGCTTCTGCCCACCCCCAAGCTGACTTGGAACTTACTATGCACCCCCAGGCTGACCTCCAACTCTTATTCTTGCTGCATCTGCTGCCTTAGTGCTGGGATTACAATATGCACCATATACACAGGTTGAACCATTGCCTCCTTAATGTAAGGGTGTCTTTGTAGAAGAGTTACAGACATGGCCTTTCCTTTCCAGAAGGCAGCACCCAGAGATTCTGAACAGTCCCTTGCTCTGTGATGATCTGTGGGCAAACTGAAATGACTCAGCCACTTTTCTGTCTTAGTTCAAAGACATTTGGGGCTATTGTATTAATGCAGTGTGTCCATTTGGAGCTCTTTTGAGGAAAGGAAATTGAGAGGGATATCTTCCCCAGGATATGTCTCACCTGGAGGGTGGGACAAGAGGGTCAGAAGCTAAAGACCACCATAAACTACATAGTGAGCTTGAAATCAGTTTGAGTACATGAGATCTTGTCTCAAAGAAAATTTTAGTAGGTTCAGCAGAAAGAGAGAGAGAGAAAAGAAAGAAAAAGAAAGGAAAAAAGGAAGGAAGGAAGGAAGGAAGGAAGGAAGGAGTAGGAGGAAGGAGGAAGGAAGGAGGGAGGGCGGAAGAAGGGGGAAGAGAGGGAGGAGAAGGAGGAAGGAAGGAGGGAAGGGAGGGAGGAGAGGAAGGAGGAAGAAGAAGGAAGGAAGGACGGAGGAGGAAGAGAAAGGGAGGGAGGGAAGGGAGAAGAAGGAAGAAAGGAAGAGAAAGGAGGGAGGGAGGAAGGAAGGAGGGGAAGGGAGGGAGGAAGGAAGAGGAAGGAGGAGGGAGGAGGAAGAAAGGAAGGAAAGGAAGAAGGAATAAGGAGGAAGGAGGAGGAAGGAGGGAGGGAGGGAGGAAGGAAGAAGAAGGAAGGAGGAAGAGGAAGGAAGGGAGGGAGGGAGGAGGGAGGGGGAAGGAGGAAAGGGAGGACAGGAAGGACGAAGGAAGGAAGGAGGAAGGAAGGAAGGAGGGGGAAGGGAGGGAGGAAGGAAGGAAGGAGGAGGAAGGAAGGAAAGGAAGGAAGGAGGAAAGGAAGGAAGGAAGGGAGGGAGGAGGGAAGGGGGAGGGAGGGAGGGAGGAGGGAGGAAGGGAGGGAGGGAGGGAGGGAGGGAGGGAGGGAAGAGGAAGAAGGAAGGAGAAAGGGAGGAGGGAGGAAGGAAAGAGAAAGGGAGGGAGGGAGGGAGGAAGGAGAAGGAAGAGAGGAGGGGGAAGGAGAGGAGGAGGAGGGAGGAGGGAGGGAGGGAGGGAGGAGGAAGAAGAGGAAGGAGGGAGGAAGGAAGGAGGGGGGAAAGGAAGGAAGGGAGGGAGGGAGAAAGGGAGGAGGAAGGAAGGAAGGGAGGAAGGAAGGAAGGGAGGAAGGAAGGAGGAAAGGGAAAGGGAGGAGGAGGAGAGAAGGGAGGAGGCGGCGGGAGGAGAACGGGGAGGGAGGGAAGGGGGGAAGGAGAGAGGAAGCGAGGCGGAAGGAAGGCGGCGCTGAAGGAAGGAAGGAGGAAGGAAGGGACGGCGGGTGAAGGGGAGGAGGATCTTTGGGGGAAATTGTTTCTGTCTGAGAGAGAAGATACTTAGATTATCTCATATAATCTTTTTAATAATCTTGTGACATTCTCATTAATATTCTCATTTTTGCAATTAAGAAACAGACATGTGGCTAGATGTCTGTTCAAGATGGTGCAACACAGGTCAGTGAGATAGTTTAGCAGGTAAAGGCCCCTGTGTGTAAATCTGGTGACCTGAATTTGATCCTGGAAACCCACATAGTAAAAAGAGAGAATTAATTTTGGAAAAGTTGTCTCTTATCTCTTCTCTGTCTTTCTCCTTCTCTGCTTGTATAAGTTTTTCCCTTTCTTTCTCTGTCAAATACATAATAGAATTTTAAAAAAGAATATTGTATAACTAAAATTATTGGAACTACAGCCCAGATTTGTAA